>VZRU01008302.1:29471-75559 GCA_013398155.1 Pedionomus torquatus
AAAAAAAGAAAGCTTTTTAGTGCATACCCTTTCAATTTTTTTTTCTTGCTTTGTATCACACCAAAGTTGAGTAGTTGAGTTGCTTAATAAGAGGAATATCTGCTTAGTCAGATTAGGTCAGGATGAGCTACTTGTAACTAAGAGGCAGTCTGAACTGCACTGTGGTGTTCCAGCGTTGGCGAGTACGTGTTGCGGGGGAACGGGGCGGGGAATGACACATACTTAGAAAGAAATAGTCTCAATGGAATAATTGATGATTTAATTTACACAAAGCAAATTTTGTGTGGAAAGGTGAAGTGGTCACAGCTTATCAGGTAAATTGGGTGGCCTGGTAAATATCTGCTATTACTTTACAATTTACCCTAATTCATACTGGTGCTACTAATTTAAAGTATCTTATTGGTAACTTCGGTTGCTAGTTATCATTATAAACCTGTAATTGATGTCCTCATGTTGGAAGCAAAACAGTTTCAAAAAATTACTTCCAAATTGTTGTAAATGTTTACTCTCCCTTCCCTTTCTCCCCCCACCTCCCCACCCCCCGCTATCCTCCTTGTACTTCACAATTAATTCTTTTATTTGCCAAGTTTGTTCTCATCCCCTTGTTTGGAGGACTCCTGTCTGCAGAGCAAACAAAAGCTACATTTCTGATGATTCAATATACCACAACCATGGGCTCAGGAGTCTGGGTACCAAGTCTTGATTGTCATCAGCACTGCTGACTTGGAGATGGTGCTTAGTTGGTAGCAAAAGAGAGAGCTGAGAGAGCTGGGGAAGCCTGGAGAAGAGAAGGCTCTGGGGAGACCTTAAAGCAGCCTTCCAGTATGTGAAGGGGGCTAGAGGAGAGCAGGAGAGGGACTCTTGGTCAGGAAGTGGAGTGATAGAACAAGGGGGAACAGTTTTAAATTGGAAGAATTTAGGTTATATATTAGGAAGAAATTCTTTCCTGTGATGGTGGTGAGGCACTGGAACAGGTTGCCCAGAGAAGCTGTGGACGCCCCATCCCTGGAGACATTTGAGACCAGGCTGGATGGGGCTTGGAGCAACCTGCTCTGGTGGGAGGTGTCCCTGCCCATGGCAGGGGGGTTGGCACTGGATGATCTTTAAGGTCCCTTCCAACTTTAACCATTCTCTGATTCTAGGAAAAGTGGCATCAAACAGACTAGCTTCATCCTAGCATGATCAGATGGTCAGAGTACTCCAAAAGCTGGTGAAGCCAATTGGGGTATTTTAATAGCTGATTGGCCCAAGCTGCCTGTTTTCCTTCTGTGTTGGAGGCTATTGCAAGTGTAAAATACGAACTTGTTGTTTGGTTGAACAGTTGTATCAGAACTAGGTCTGGCACCATTATGTGTAGACACACAATATACTGAACCTTATCTACCCAAACTCTTATTTACTAATTAAATGGCAAGCTAACTCAAGTAGCCCCTGACCCGTCGCGTTTTCTCCTGGATTAATGAACTGGGTGAGTTTACCTTGCAGTAAAGCTGGTAGAGAGAGAGGGACTAACCAGCCAGGAAAAAGTACTGGAGGCAGAAGGAGCAGGGGCGAGCCCCTGGTGAAACCTTCAGTCTCTCAGAGGCACTCAGCTGTATTGCCTCACCGTGCACTTAAACCCACAGTCATTGGCTATTTGAAACCTGATTGCTGAAACATTTTTATTTTTTTTTTGCTGGGGGAAGCGATGCAATACCAAAGACAAAGCAAGCAGAAAAGGTGGTGTCAATCAGCCTATGGGCAATCAAGATCTTAAGCTGCTGTGGGTGTTTCTGCTGTGGGTCTGCCCACAGAGGGCTGTGCTAAAGAGTTTGACTCCGTGTCCGCAATAGGTTGGGAATGTGTGCTCCAAGGTAATTGTTTTGCCAGAGAGTAGTGCCTCTTTAAGCCTTCTTGCTCAGTGCTGTCTCTGGCTCTAACGAAACCGATTTGTGATGCAGACAGTCAGGAAGAGCTTGGAGAAGCAAGGGTGTCTTGGTCAAACTCTAGAACATGTAGCTCTGAGTGTTCAGGTGGCTCCAGTCAAGATGACCCAGGTGAAGCATTTGCAGACTTTGTTCCACAGGACTCTCTCTCCCAGGCAAAGCTAACATTGGATATTATCTGTTGGGGGCAGCCAGAGCTGCAGCTCCTTAAGAGACTAGAAGGAAAATGATCAAGCCAGCAGGTTGTGCTGGCTAAGAATTGGTCCCACCACTCCTGAGAGAGGTAAGCAGAGCAGGCTTAAGGAGGGTGGGAAGCTGATCTCAGGCAAGTTCAGGGTGGTGAGGCTGATGTGAGGCTATGCCAGGCCATCAGCTAGGATTTTGGACTCATTTGGTGGGGTGAAGTGCCAGGGTAGGGCTGTGGGGAGCTGGAGGTCAACACGCTTATGGCAGTGACCAGTGGCTCTTGGATGTTTTGAAACAGGTCTTGAGCTGTGGGCAGGGGTGAGGGCAGGACCAGTAAGGTCTATTAATGCCTGTAGTGCCCTGCCAACACCAGTCTTGGCACAAGTTCACCTCCTTGAGAAAAATCAACCCTAAATCAAACTGAGAAAGCCAGAAAATGCAGCTAGAGATTTTGCCCCTCAAAGAGAAAAGGGCCTGCAACTCCTAGGGTCAGCCCTATAGATCTTCTCCAGGATGGTCCATGTTTGCTTCACCTCAGCGTTCTGAAATAGCTACTGGTTTTCAAAAACATCACTCCTTTGCTAGCCAAAAATTGCAGGGGAGGCAATTTAAAATGGCCTCTTCAGTTTTCCATGCGTTTGCTAATACAGACATACATGTTGCCTACCAAGGCAAATGCTGAACGCTAGAAACCAGAGCAGTTAGCAGTGTGGAACTTTATTTTCAGATATGCAGACGTCTGTGTTGGTTGCAAGTATTAGAGTTGGCGTGCTTTAAATGTCAACACCATTTTAACATCTATAGAAGTCTGCAGAATTAATGATGAGGGAGCTTCTTACTGTAAATGTATTGGAAATGGCAGTGTTCAGTTACCTGTAAATGTTAAAACATTGTCTACTAAGAGCTGACAAAGACAATCAGTAGATGCATGCTTTAGTTTGTTAGACGTTTGGCCCCTGAAGACCTGTTCCAGCTCACTTTGCATTCATCTGAACGTTGTGTTCGTGGTGCCAAGAGAAGCAGTCCGGCCCGATGATAGGTGGCTTCTGCCCTTGGGGAGGAGAGGGGGGCAACCGTAAATTCCTCCAGGTGATCTGAGGGGGCTGCCACGTGAGTGGGGAGAGGTGCCAAGGAAGCTGCTCTAAAGACTTTTGGAGAAAGGTAACGGGGCAATCTGCCTTTCTGGGAAGCAAAAAGGGAGAGCGGGGTCCACAGGGCTCTTCTCCAGGGGTGCCCTGCCAAAATGCAAACAACAAAGAGTTTTAGAGTCGTTAGAGGCTGTGGATACGTCTGTAGAACCTTCCAAGTGGTCGTTTGGCTGGAAAACGTCAGCATTCTCAGAGCTAAATTAAGTAATTTATATACTTTCATGTAAATAGCTCTATTGCTTTAGATTGTATTGGGCAGTGGAAAATATCCACAGCCTGTATCGTTCAGACCAGCACAGATTGCTGCGGGTCATTTCCACTAGTGACAGTCTGTCTTGACAGGATAATTTATGTTTGAATTTCATCCATTTCACAACACAACTTGCTGTTCACCGCTGAACTGGACTCTTCCACCGTATCTGAGAGGAAAGCAGACCCTTCCTCAATGTGAAGTCTGAGTATGCAGCTGGCTTCTTTAACCCCCTAGAGAAATGCTTCTGCTAATTATCTTATTTGTGCTGTATGTAACATCCCTCAGAGTGGCTAGTGAAGATAGCACATCTGCCATGTGAAACTTGGTGTAAGTGGTTATTAGACTTGGACAACAAAGGTGTCACTGCAGCTCAGATGCCCAAATGTCTTCAGGAAGCAAACACAAAAAGGTCACTAATCAAAATTCCCTAATGAGTTTGCTAACACATGCAGGGGAAATACTTTTTCTTCCACTTGTCATTCAAGTCTCATTTACTGTTTATTACCATTGGTGCTGCTTGTAGTGTAATCTCACAGAATCCGAATTCTCTCCTGCTCACTCCTTTCCTTGCAGCCGCTCCTAAGAAGTTTTATTATTTTAAAACTGTTCTGAATCTAGGCAGGTGTATAAATATCCTAACCCTCCCCCTCCTCTCGCAACATCTCCTACACCCTCAACAACAAACCTCTGATTTTTTCTGCCAGGATGATGTGTAAGAAAACACTTTGAAAAAAGTTGTTAGACTTTTATATGGTTATTTTATGTGTGCATTTCACTTTGCTGCAGGCAATGGCAGGAAAAAAAAAATCAATCCATATTTGTGCAGAATGAAAAGATGAAAAGAAAAAACCACAACACAACCTTCCAAAATAATTAGTTGTGCAGTATAAGGAATGAAATCATCAAAAATACTTGACCTGTTCCCCTGCTGCTGCTGCACCCTTAAGATACACAAATACATTAAGAAAAATTGTTAGCAAGCTTTATTTCGGGGAACAAGCTCCTCTTGTTCCGGAGACTAGTGAATGCTAGCCTTTTTCTGGAACTTCCCCAGTTCTAATTTAGGGGTGAGTACTTTAAAATGTAACTGAAGACAAAAATAACACAGCGAGGCATTTCTTTAGAAGAAAATGAAGTGGTTCAGCCACGTGTTCAGCAATGGATTCAAATGTGGCTACAATGGCCAAAACTGAAGAGTTTTATGTATCTGCATCTATAGCATGGGTGTGTCTGTATATATAAAAATAGATGACTACGTATATGCACATAAATCTGTATGTGCTTATTTCCATTTGTGTGAATGTATGTTCACGTGTAGATACTTGGTAAATGTGGTTGTTCACACATCCCTTCCAAAAAGGCTCAACGCTCTTGTTAAGTCTCTAGAAGCAAAGACATGAAGATGCAATTGGTGTGGCCAAAAGATACTTGAAAAATAGTTTATTTAAAATGGGAGGACTTCTGAATGGCTTAAACATACAGCCTTACCATGACAGTGCATTAACAGTGGCCAACTCCAGCAGGAAAGATTAATATTACTTATAAAAATCCTGGTGTAGAATGTTTGTTGTACTGCCAACAACACTGTATAGGAGGTGATTTTTTTGGTCCCTGGCAATGATTTTTGCACAATGTACTGAGTAATCGTTGTCTACAGTGCACTCTTTTTCACTATAAAACCTGTGGAAGGAATAATACGGCCCTCATTTTTCCTCTAGCTTCTAAGGAGAACTCTAAAATATATACCTTGTGCCAGTAGTCCATAAACACTGGTTGTGCTCAGGCACTATGCAACCTGAGGCTACCCAGATCAATAAAATTATCGAACCCACAAATATTTCTACAGCTAGACTTTTGTGGAAAATTTAGAGAAGCATATATAGCTGTATGTAGGAAAAATAGACAAAGAGGCCATTGCCAGTTGGAGGAGCAAGGTCTGCTGGATTTAGACTGCAAGATGGTGAACATCAAAAATGTGATGTTCATGGTTTGATGCCAGAGCAGTATAAATTCGAGAGATGCAACGCATTCAGGAAATGGATTTAAGGAGGATGGATGACTGGCTCTGGCAGTTGCTAATAAGACGCAGAATGTTTTCTGCCAAGGTCACTGGTTTTACTCCATTTCATTATCAATTATTAAATATCTCTTCCTCTTATTTATTAGTTTACAAGTTGTTCTCACATGAGGGACACCATTTGGTGTCCTGTGTGAGGTGAATTGTTGATGACAAACCAGGCTCAGAGCAGTATCTGTAACAGCAGAACTGTTGTTACGCTGGTAGTAGCTTGCACTCTGTCAGGAGTCTCAAGTGGAAGGACAAGGTCTGTGTAGGCTTATAAAACTTGATTTTATTTTTTTTTAAATTATTTTTTTTCTCTCTTGCTGTACGTGCTATATTATGTCAATGAGACAGAGAAGTCTTGATTTTTCTGCCAGACTGATACTTCACATACGCAATAAACTTCCTCCCAGCATGGGAGCAGGGACTGCAGGGTGGTCAACAACTGGCTGTCTACTCAGATGTGCTCACGTGTAAGGCCAGCTTACCTTATGAAATAAAAATGATGAATTTTAGTTTTTCTTCTTCACCAGAATGGCTGCTTAAATTAGAAATTACGTGACTGAGAGGAAAAATAGGGATTTAGTCATGTCATAATGGAAAAAATTAGTAAAGAAAACGGGCAAACTACAATATTGATATGAAAAGCAAGAGCACATTTCAGCTATTGTTTTCCTCGTGGAATTCCTTGTTTAAAGGAAACGGTCTCTGAGTTCATTAACAAAAATACAGGTACTTCTGGCAAGCCAGCCCTCAAACAAATAATTCTCCTTCTTCAGAACAGATATGGCGTATTCTTCACGTTACCAAAGAAAAACAAAAAGATTAAATATTACTGAGAGAATGTGAGAAAGCAGAATATTCAAAGCACAACCATAGGTTGTGTGAGTGTCCCGAAGGGATATGCTGAAACTCTGAGGCACTGAATAGTTACAGGCTTTTTGGGAGGGCTGGACGGGGTGAGGCTTTGGATCCAGCTGTGCTTATGGATGACACTTCTGTGCTCAGCCTTTTCCTCATTCCTTTCTTTTTGCACCTTTGCTGTTGGAGAAGCTTGTGTGATCGCTCCTCAATCTGTTTCGATCGTACAGAAGTGGGTTAGTTTAAAAAAAAATGGGAATACTAAGTGTTTGTTCAGGTTGTCCCAACTGAAACGAGTTGGTGAATAAAGAGAAGGGAGTATCTACTCGAAGATCTGAAGAGTCAGTCCTCTTTGGCAGCTGGGGATAGGGATTAGAACGGCGCATAGCAGCCAATTCTACTGTTGCAGAAATTTGCAGAGCTCTTTGGCCTATGCCAACAGATAATTACAGATCAACATCTTCTGAAACTGGTTGCCTGGTTGATCTGGATACCAGGGTGTTGGGGAAGACTGTAAGTTGCGTCTGCCAGCTATATTCATAGACTTTGACTCCATTGAGGTTGTGCTGTAATTGTCAAAGGTGAATGAAAGCAATGGCTGAAACACTGAAAAGCCTGAAGGAAAATCACTAAGACTGACCAAGCAAAGGGGAAAAAATGCATGGTATCTGGACTACACTTAAAAATTATCTTACCAGCTCATGAAAGAAAAGGTCTCCAGGGCTGTATTTTAACCCAATAACTGTATTCCTTAGCTAAACCCGACACTTCATCATTTTTTTCATTTTGGAGACTGGAAGATCAGCTTCTCAGTGCTTTCCAGCTCCTCCGTGTTTGTGGTTGCACAAAGAATTTGCTTCCTTATTCGTATCTCCCGTTCTGGCACAGCGAAGTGTCCTTACACTTCGAGAGCACCATGTGCTGTGGGTGTCTGCCTTGCAGGGGTTCCTGTCCCAGCCACAGGGTTTATTATCAGCTTGTGAAGACGTGCCCCTGGTACAGAGAGACACCTGTAAGGCTGGTGTGGGCTTCCTTTAGCCTTGCCATACACCTGTCTTACTGTGCTACTCTGTGTTAGGACATGTGTTTTCCTCTTTGGATGCGTGGGTTCAGAAGAGAGCAATAAGCCTCTCTGCCAAGCATGATCAACCTTTATTCTGATAAATTGAACTGGATTTAGACTTTGCTGCCCTCCTCTAACTCATTTTATTGCACAGGTGCTGAAGGCAGTGAGTTACAGAGCTTCTTTGAAAGCCGATGAGCATTAGAAGAGGAGGGAAGCATTGAACAGGAATGTCCAAATCCTGCCCAGTTCTGGAACCAACATTCAAGCAGCCAAGTGACAAAATAACTTAAGGTAAACATATAACCTGGTAGACTTGAACCCCAGTTTACGTAGGCTGCTTCCAGTGTGCAAAACCTTTCTGACAATAGTGAACAAAAATGGCCTCAAATCTGCTGCCGATGTTAAATTAATGAATGAAAAGTTGTGTTTGTTTCTCTCCTGTGTTCGTTCATAGGTAACCTATTTTTCTGATTTAAACCCTGAGCCAGAAAAATAGACTTTCTAATACAATACCTCATAAACAGTTTCTACTGGGAGGTTATTTTCCTCTCCCCTTTCCTTTTAATCACCTTCCCAGTGCAATAGGAATGGAATGTTTTTTCCGCCAGAGATTTTTTTTTCATCCTAAATTACAATATAAGTGCTGTATTGAAAATGGAAGAGACAGACTACTTTCTTTTAAAGACAGCACCTCTCCACGGTAAGGAATACTTTTAAAGGAAGCCTACCTACCTGTTGTGCTGGCAAAAGAGCTGTGCCCATTTATTGTAATTTAAATGCACCCCTGGCAAGATTTACTTCAGTGTAGAAGTTAGCAGTGGCTATGTGAGACCAGACAGCCCACCGGTCCTTGCTGGTACATCTGCTCTGAGGCATTGGTGGCTGGGCTTGTAAATCATGTGAAAAATACAAAGAACTGCAAGCACCAGGATGAATGAAATCTGGTTTTCTAGGATGTGCGTCTCTTGGTGCTTTGTGAGCTCGGCGTGGTATTTTTTCCTACAGCTGTGGATTTTAGGACTTCCTTTTTTTCCTTGTCCTGTGTTGATTCTCTAGCGTTGAGTAAGGGTTGAGCTTACTGCAACCTTTTTCTCACCTGGGACTCTATCTGCCTCTTTCTTCTCCAGGCTCTTTTCATTAAACCTGTAGACACTTGATTATCTGTAAGGTTTCTTCCCTTCTGTCAGGCGAGTTTGAAACTGGCCAGTGCTTTCAAGCATTGAGGTTAAAATCATATGAATTCAATGTACATAAGTACATATAGAAAACAAGCATGCAATGGGTTGTTTCTGTACGATGCCAAGCTAACATGGTGATGTAAACATTTAATTACTTGCAGAACTGATTGCTTACCTGAGATATGACTGGACTAGGCTGGAGATGCTGGCTTTGAATAGAGGCACATTCACCTTTAAATATTACAGAATCACAGTACGTTCATAAAATAGAAATAATCAAGCTGTCCACAGTCAAAAAATAACTGACTGCCATGTGATTCTTTTAAAATGGACAATACCTTTAAGCACTTTAGCAACTATGAATGATTACATATCACAGAGGATTTAAATTAGTTTTAGGACAATTATTTCTGTTACTCCAGTAATATAGTCTTGGGGTCAACTTTTATCTTTTAAAAAAAGTTAGCTTGTTTAGAGCGGTCAGGTTTCAATTTTAAGTGTGCAAACCAAGCCATTTCCAGACACAAATGTAACTTGTCATATTCTCATCTTCAGTTGATGTCTGGGGCCGCACGACCTGCTTTTGATATCACACCTTTAACCACAGCATAAGAATGTTATAAATAATACAGGCTCTTCACAAGCTTGAGGCACAGTGAGTGTACGCTCAGCTGATACAAAGCGATTGATAGGCTTTTATTACCGTGTATGGCTGTTCTAATACACTTTAGGAAGAGATGTATTCTGTCAGCTGTGCCTTTTTTTTTTTTTTATTTAAAGAAGTGGTTGTAAGTTTGGTCTTTTTCTTTCCTAGAAGTGGTCTTTATTACTTATTACCTGTCAAGTAATGTCTTTGAAGAGCTGGGAAGTGCATATGCCAATGTGGGTTTTTGATCCCTGCTCTTTGTGTTCTTCGCTCTGGAGGTACAGACCACCTGATGAGTTTTGATTCCCAAATCAGCTCATCACTCTCAGAGACAGGTTGCTGATGGACGTGCTTGGGATTAGGTATACTGCAGGCACAAAACGGTGCTCCTTTAAGATCTTATTAGCGGGCAGTACGTGAATTTGCTAGGGATCTTAAATACAGTGGAACAATAGAGAGTATTTTAAAAGTATTTAATGGCTCCTGCTCTTGCGTTTATTCTGTTTCCCCCAACGTTCCCCCCGCCCAGGTTATCTTCAGCCGCAAGAGTTTCTGGCAGCCGTCTGCCGAGCCAGAAACAATAGCTGTATTGACTTTAGAAGGAATATGCACGTACCTTTTGTTGAGATACAGTCCCCTCTGAGTTGTCTGTGTTTCAAAAATAATAAAGGATGTATCAAGATTTACTGATGGATGTGCAAGAAAAAGTGATAAATATGAGTATTGATTCACAAATGCCTAGGGTAGGTCCAATCCTGTGAAGCCTTACACATGTCACTAAATGTATCTATGAAGGTAGCATCAAAACATCAATAAGAGTAGTTGGGCAAATAAAGTTATCTACATTATGCACTTGCAAGATCAGTCCCTTCAGTTTCCACATCTAGTAACTGAAAATAGCTGCTGCTATTCAAGAAATAACTGCTTCGCTTCAGACAGCCTAACCTGGAGGAACTGAGGGGTAATTCTGGGGACAGTTTCAGCTCCTCTGTTTAAGAATACATAATTGAACTGAAAATGTCAAAAGAACAGAGGCAGGACACTAAAACCCACCAGGGCGCTGCCTTCGCAAAAAGAAATTAAAGCATCTTCATAGCTTCATCTTCTTTCTGTTTCAGTTGATAGATAAAATACAAGTTTATATGTTTTCCATAAAAGGTATCAACAGCTCATGAGAACATAGATGCTTAACATTAATAGCGTTAAAAACTGGCAGAAAAGCCTGAATGTCAGCACAAGTTCTTCAGTTAATTTAAAGAAAGGCATGGGGGTACAGAGGTTATGGATCACAGCCAGGGAGTCCACGGCTGCTGGGGCAATCCTGGCTTCCCCGGGGTCAATTGCGAATTGCCACACAATTCAGATGTGTGCAGCATCCCTCTCTTGCTCACTGTGTAAGACCTTTGGCATCCTGGAACCACTTGCAGAACTATGCTGGGACGAAAACATACAAGGTGGGAGAGCTTCCTGTTGATGGATTGACTGGATGGGGCATGAATTTTTGTAGATTGAAAGCCAGGAGATCATTTGCAGATCACCAGCAGGATGTGGTGTCCAAAAAGAAGGAAACAAGACCAGACCTCACAAGCTTGTTGATTGTGTGCTGATGGAGGCCATGCCACAATTTTAAGCTGCTGCTCCACAAAACCAGAATCTCTCATCTTCTTTTAGGACTGGCCCACTCAGGTAGTTCCTATCACAGTTTTAGCACCACCAAAGACAATGTGTGTGTGTGCGTGACCTGAACAAAGACCTGCCCACACTGAGCGTGGCTGTGATTGCACCTACAGCTCTTGGGCTGAGAAGTCCACTGGTGTTTTGACACAAGGCCAGTGATCATGCAACGATACAGAAAGTTCCAGGTCCTTCTGAACACAATAAAATGAACGAATCATTACACCATGAGCCAACGTGCCATCCCTGCAGCTGCTTTGGTGGATTAGATGAGGTTGCTGCTGGCATTTTGGAAGAAAACAGGGCAATTGGGGTCTGGATTAAAAAACCATGGTCACTGCTGCTGACTCTCGGCTCAGTCCTGACTGCTGCTGGCCACAATGTAGCAAGACGCAAGGGTAAAAGACTGCGAGGAAAAAAACCCCAAACCCCTAGGCCTGTAGAGCACAGGGAGAGAGAAAGAAAAAAAAAACCCTTCCAACTCTTTAATTCTCAATTATTTTCAAGAACATCATGATCTCATATGGGAGTGATTCATATTAAATCTGAATTCTCAGATTAAAAAACAAACCCCAGGAGAGCCTTCCCTCATGATAAATCTGTTTTGCTTCCCGAGTGCTTATTTAATTGAAGTTTAAGTCAGAAGAAGAGAATCTTTGCTTACCGAAGCCCTGCTGATACTGAGTTTTTCTCCCAGATACAGATTTAGAGTGCGACTGGCTGTGAAGCATCAGCTCAGGGGAAAAGGCCACGTAACTGTCCCTGTAGTTCCCTGATCTCAGTGCCTGCTTTCCTTCCATCATGCTTGTCTTAAGGGAAGGGCAGGGCACGGAGCTTCTCAAGAATATTG
This sequence comes from Pedionomus torquatus, assembly GCA_013398155.1. Taxonomy (NCBI): domain Eukaryota; kingdom Metazoa; phylum Chordata; class Aves; order Charadriiformes; family Pedionomidae; genus Pedionomus; species Pedionomus torquatus. The sequence goes on from VZRU01008302.1 coordinate 41,321, forward strand.
CAAATACGTTCTTTTTTTTTTTTTTTTGCAAGAAATACACAAGAGAGGTTGTGCTTCTCAAGCTCTTTGTCCTTAATGTTGCACTTGGGGACCTTTGAAGTGCTGTCATAACCAAGCGTTAGAGATTTGATTTTTAAGCAGTCAGTAAGGGGTGAGAAGTCGTACGGTCAGCTTGCGGTGGTTTGAAGGTAGGATCCATTTTGAGCTTTCAGTGATCAATGGGAACATAATTGATTCCACCATTTCTTGAGACAAAACAGATGCAGGTTATTCAAGTAATGGCTGGATAGGGTTGTGTGACAGGGAGGCAGCTAAAATGCTTATAGGATGGTCATAGAATGGCTAGAGTTGGAAGGGACCTTAAAGATCATTGAGTAAAGAGATGGTCCAAAGAGAAAGTTTTGCATTTTTAAATAGGTCGGGGGAAAAGCCTCTGGCCAATGTTTGCTGGTTGCTTTATTGCTATTGAATGACAAGATAGGGTGTTCAGATTTTAGTAGCTGAGAGGAAAGCACAAGGAGTCACGCTCCACATCCTTGTACCACACAAGTAGAAGAATGATGTGGGTTTGCAGTATGGCTGCCAGACCATGGCGTGGAGAGGGGGGTACCTAGACCCCATGGCTCTCAAGTACACTCAGTTTAACTTATCCATACAGTAATGAATAAGTATGGATAAGGAAAGCCTTATGGTATGGATAAGGGAGACTGCTCGCTCCCAAGGCATCCCTCTGGGGACTGACAGTGTTGGCACTCCCTGGCTGTAGGTGGTGCGTGGAAACCTGCCCTCACTACTTTTGAGATGAAGCGGGTGCACGATGGCTTCCCCCACCACACAAAGAAATGGTAGCATTGGTAGTACTAAGATACAACTTCAAATCATCATAGTACCCCTGTGTCGTCTTTGTTTTCAGCTTCAGCTGCTTTTGTTTCAGATCAAAGGAGGATTTGGGCACTTAAATGCCTATCTACTTTTTTCCACATATAGTAGCTGGTCTAAGAAAACCTCTATCATCTTTCCCCTGCTTATGGTGCCTGGATCACCATGTCTACAAGAGTTACCTTTTTCCTTTATCTTTCTTACGTATCCCACAAAATGCAGTAAAAAATGGATGGAAAAGGTTAAGTCAAATCTTGAAAAATTCAGGATAAATAAATATTCCCTGTATTTCCTACGCAAATTAATGTTTTGGTTATTAACATTTGATTTGGAAGCGGAAAACAATATTTAACAAAAACAAAAGAAAAAGGCTTTGCAGAAGTTTTGTTCCCAAGTCTCAAACACAATGTATTATCTGAGTTTTTTTTTTTTTCCCCAATACAACTAAACTAATTCATTTCTCAAAACGTGTTGATTTTCCAGAAACATGCATTTAGGCAGGACTCAATATAACTCAGTGCAGACGGCCCGAAAAGGAGGCGTTTCTGCTACCTGATGTCCTAATCACAGAAAGAAGTGAGGGCTGAAACATGATGGGGTTTGCAAAAATGCGAGAGAAATCCTTTGGAAAGGTTGATCCAAGCTCCCAACCACACTCCCCCGTCCATTACTTACCGGGGCTTTGTTCTGGGAGCTGTGGAAACACCGGGACATTCATCGTTTCTGGCCTTCCTGTCCGTCTGTGCTTTGCTCCACTTGGCCTGGGGGATAATACACACTCACCTGAGTGATTCCAAGGGGTTCCCGAGGCAGATCCTCCACTCCGTGGATCTGTAGAGAAAATAAGACATCACCAATGTACATGCCCTCTCCGGGTACAGAAACAACCCTTAGTTCTGTGTATAAAGCGATGCTCCACAGTGCAAACGGCTTTTCTTTCTTCCTTTCTTTTGAACGTTTAACAGTTTTTGTATTGAACTGATGTGAAATTACATGAGCTCTGATCATGTGAATAATGCATGAGAGTTAAGACAAACACATGAAAGGAGCTTATTTTTCATGTCAAACAATTCTTTATTTTTTATGGTACAAATTAAAAGTGACAGATCTGAAGCTGTTAAGAAATACACAAAGTGCAGCTTTACTGACCATACAGATATTGCTCTAGATTAAGTACAGTTTTTTTGTCAGTTTTTTTATTTTATTTTATTTTATTTTTTCATGTTAAGCAACCTGTGCAGATAAATCAGCTTTGGTTTCAAAGTCAGAGTAGTAAGGAGCTTTTAAATATCCAGTTTGGTTTCTTGGTCACAAGTCCACCACATCAACTCCTTTTGTAATTATTCGTCTCTGTTAACAACACAATACAGTCCATTTTGTACTGCCATCTTTCCCGCTGCATGCTCCATGCATGGAAAAACAGATCTCTTTGCAGTGCTTCATAAGTGACCCTGGTGACCATTCTGTAGATTATAGCACATAGGACAAAAATAATAATAATAATAGGAAGAAGAAGAAGAAGAATTAATAATAATAATATCACTTTGTAACAATAAATAAACAAATGTGCCCCACATAATCTCAAGTTGGAAACAAGCAAACCACATGACAAAAAGCTCATTACAAAATGTTTTCCAAACAGATTTTACAGTCAAACATTGACATGGAAATCAATTTCCTCTCTTATCTTCTTATCTGAATGTTGGTCAATTACTGGGTACAAGTAGAGTGCTGAGGTAAAACACTGATGAACAGTTTTATTTTTGTATTTCCTTTTTTTTTTTTTTTTTTTTTTTTTTTTTTAAATAGTAACAGTTTAGTATTGCGAGATTGTCAGCAACATTTAGCCATATCTATACAATGTGCATATACCTACATACATTGAGCTTTGGTCCAGCATTGAGAAGACGAGCAAAGGCATTTTACATATTTCTTTTTGGTTATAGCTTGAGTTCTTTGATACGCCTCTACTTGTTCCTTCCTAGCTCCATTTTGCTTTCTTGTTCTCTCTTTTTTCTTTTTCTTTTCTTTTTTTTTTCTTTTTTATTTTTCAGTAATAACATAAAGAAACTGGAACCATTTGAATCCATTTGATTTCTTCGACTGTCCAAAATATTTTTTTAGTGAAAAACATAAAAAGACAAAATCAGAACTGTAAGCGAACCCTTGGTTCATTATTCAAATAATAATTATATATATATTTATATATATTAAAAAATTCAATGATCAATCAATTGGAAAACCATTAAACCTTCACATATGACTGAAGAGACTTTTGTTTCATTTGCTGGTAGCAATCTATCTTTTAGTCACATGCAAAATTAAAAGGTATTCAAATGTAATCAATACATGAAAATTGTTTACAAATGGAAACCAGAAATGTTTCCAGTAACTAAATAAAACAAAATATTTATGGCCCCCCCCAAAGATGTATGACTCACATGTAATTTATCTTCCTAAGAATCTGTTCAGGCACCATTTATGCCTCGTAGCAAAAATTTGTTTATAAAAAAATTAATATAAGAAGCATTACAACACTTTATAAATAATTTACAAAATTAGAAAACTGTAAAAAAAATCACTGCACATGAATGGTTTTAAGACTGTGGGATGAACATCATTTTTTCTTCCAAGCTGGCGATTTATATTTATTTTACATTTTCACTGTCCTAGTTATATCTTTCCGATATGTACTTTGGAACAGAAGAGAGCTTATGTAACTGCTGCCAGCATATTTTTAAACATTTAGTATCTTTCATACGCTGTTTAGTTAACTTTTCTTCTTGGGGGATTTTTCTTCACAAAATTTAGAGCAGACCCTGGGAGAACTGGAAATTTAAATCTTTACGCAAAGAATGGTCGATGGTTTTGTTCCCAGGCTGTTGATGATGGGGGTGGAAAAGGCGGAGGCCGGGGGAGGCGGGGATGGTAGGGGGGACTGCGTATGGTCTCAAGGGTGGCTGAACAGGTAATTGCATATGCAGCATTAATGACTGGACAATTAGCAGCATCCTGGACACACGGGTAGGTCTTTAGAGTGTCTGCTTCCAAATATGATCTGTTCTTCCCTGCTTCCCTGTCGGCTTCTGGGTCATCTCCTGATCGTCACCTAAATTGAATTGCGGCCACAAATTTAGGGCTGTTTGGTACAGATAACCTAGATGTATCTATGGGCAGAGAGGGAAAAAGAAAACCCAGAGGGGCAGATGTTGCTGTGAGACTCCTGACTTCATGTTCTCAGCTTAGGTAAAGCGTCTTTTTTGTCCCTCACAAGTTGCCTGTGGCTACTGAGGTGTTTTTCCTCCTGGCAGATATTTATGTATCAACAGTCAGAAAAGAGTCAATAACAATTCTCACTCTCCTCCTCATAAAAGCAATACTGAAAATATCCTTAAACATACCCTGCTGAAGCTTAAAGCCTAAAATGCATTTACTGGACGTGAGCCAGTACTGGACTGGATCCTCAGCGCTCTCCAACCCTGACCTTTGAGAGTGCTCACATTTAGAGGCTGCTTCTGGCACAGATGATGGTCTCTGAAGCCTTAAAACTCTACCAGCCGTGCAGCAAATACTCCATTCTATAAGGCAAATCCCATTAATAAAATAGCAAGGGCCAGTTTCAAAGCCCAGTGAAATCAATGGAAATCTCTTTCTTTGACTAAGTTCTGGATATAGCCTGGAGTTCTTGAAAACTCTGTAAGAGAGGTGTTACTTGAAGATCGCAGGAACCTCCTTCAGTGTCCCAGGTAGACCAGCCAGAAATCCAGCGCAACCATCGTAAGGTCAGTGAATGCAACCAGGAGTTACAACGGCACGATTTTACTCCACCACCTCTAGAGTGAGCTGAACCAAATCCCCAATGTCATCTTTCAGAAAGTCCTGATCAAGATGCAGGTTCTGCCCTCGTAGTAGGTTGAACCCCAAAGGTTGGAGCAGAACTCCACACAAGATGAAAATCACAGGTGCCCTTCACCATTCAGCCCATACCCTACTGAGAACCTGCAATACCTTTCTCTCCCTGTGAGCCTTTGTACACACATAGGTCCAATGACCACAGTATTTTAGAAGATGTTTGTCCAATCAAAAAAGAAGCCACAGAGATAAGTAGCCTTTAAAGGAAAATCGATTTGGCTGAAACATATTGCAGGTGACCCCACCTTACCATTCCCCAAGGATACTCAGTGGTTTTCCCTGTATCCTGATTGCTGAGTCTAGCCAGCGGTCACAGCAAACACCTGCAGAAACACATCCTCCTACTGAAGAGGCCAACAGGGCAAGCATCAATATTAAAAAAAAACAACAAAAAAAAAAAAGGCAGAAGGAACAAAGCACTACCATTGAAACGGTCCAGAGTGACGTAACAATCAAAACATCCTCACTACTTCTCGGCCTGTCTGTTTGTCTTCATCAGAATCTCAAGAGTTTTCTTTGGCTAGCAGACTTTGGAGTGAAATCGCTTCAGACAGAACCACAATACATGATGCAGTACCGAACCAAGTGTGCAGTATTTATACTACAAAATGAGTTTTGGCAACCTCTCCAGGTTCACGGCCAAAGGGCAGAGAAATCCCAAGCAATTCGACATTAAGCACAACGTTCAGCGTGGGCTGACAGTTTCTCAGACATAATCCTAATCCTTCTTTGTCCTCTGTGGCATTTCAGCATATCGGTAGAAAAGTGTTCAGATTTCACTTTTCTTTTTAAAAAGCCTCAAACGGTACCGGGTTACGTGGGTTTGGGGAAGGGGTGGAGAATGAGCTGGAAGGAGCGAGGCAGCAAAAAGAACCAGAACAAAAAAAAAAAAACAAAAAAAAGAAAAAAGAAAAAAGAATGCAAACCAAGACATACACCCTTAGAAGAGAAATACTAAACCCTGCAAATCACAGTAAAACCAAATTAGTTTTTTGGCACCCAAACACCTGGATAAAGCAAAACCACTGACTAAAAGAAAAGGAGGTGACCGCTATGGAATGGCTTTAACACCTGTCTGTGCACACCCGCGGGGGGGGGTGCGAACAAGGATGAGAGAAATTAATCCTGTTTTCCTCTTTGCAAAATACAAATGTAAAAAGTCGTAACACAATTTTACGCTCATAAAAGAGTAGACTAACAATCTAGTTTGCAATGCCGTGTTTCTGACTTTGGTTAATAGTTTTCATAGTGAATCAGCACTTGATACCTGAAAGGCTACAATCACTCCTCCAGGTGGCAGGCTTGTATTCTCTTTTAAACAGATAAAGTTTTTTTGTTGTTGTTGTTGTTGGTTTTTTTTTTTTTTTTTTTTTTTTTTGTTTTTTTTTTTTTTTTTGTCTTTTTTGTCGTTTTGTTTTTCCTTAAAATGTGTTCGCGTTTTCATAATATACAGAAAAAAAGTAAGCAGTTATTTGGTTTACTTTAAGTCCATTTAAAAAAACTGGCTTTTTTTTTTTTTTTTTTTTTTCAGGGGGAGGGGGGGAACTAATTCTACAACACACGCACACACTAAGTGTTGTGTATTTTTTTCGTTTTGTTCTTTAAATAGGAAAACCCACGGACATTTATAAACTGTTCTGTCCTTCTTGTAGTTTTCTCAGTCTTTTACTTACAAGGGCGATGAACAGGTATTTTCACAGAGTTCGAATGGTTACGTTACTGTCGGTGCGGGATTTTTGTGTGTGGTTTTTGTTTTTGTTGTGTTTTTAGGAGTTTTCTTCCAGAGAGTCTGTTAAAGGCTCCATAGGAACTGCTGTCGCAGGCTCGTGTTGTTTCAAACGTTTAATTGTGTTCTTCAGTGCTTGCCTCTTATTGCAGAACCAAACTCTAACTACTTCCCGGTCATAGTTCAGTTTCTCTGCGATCTCTGTCATTTCTTGCCCAGAGGGGTGTGTGTTCTTCTCAAAGTGGGCATTCAAGATCTCAAGGGCTTGTGGCGTGAATGAGGTACGCCTCTTGCGCTTTTTGGATGGTTCGCTTCCGATAAACTCGGTAAGGTTCTGCATACCTGCTCGATGGCGGGCCTCAGCCTCAGCCATCCACCGCTCAAGCACCGGCTTTATCTTCTGGGCACTTTTAGGGGTGATGTCCAGCTTTTCAAACCTGGCAGGATACAAAAGGCCAGGGTTCAGTTTGGCTGTCAGACTGCTAGCTATAGTGTTCTCTTGGGCTTCCTGTGGTAGGAAAAAGTGGCTTCTCAGGATGGTGTGTCTGAGGGAAAATTGAGAAAGAAGAGTCTTACACTGATGCTCTGCCAGGGTGGGACTTCCTGCCTGCCTGACTAATTGACTGGCAGAGGTAATTTACAATGGATTAAGAAAACTATCAGATAGGTATAACTGTAAATATATATAGCTAGATATTTAAGCTAACACAAAACGAGCACTACAACAAAACTCTTAAGTACACTGAATAACACAGGTTACGAGTCACATTTTCATATTTCTGACGATCTTCAAAATCCTTACAGCTAAGTCTAATTACAGGAAATGACATCAAAGGCAATTGCTCTGTATCATCTCGTCTTGGTGATGATTAATCCTCTTGTTTCCCCTCCCGTCCCACGTTGTCCAAACGCCACAGCTTCAATAACACAAACCAATGGCAGTTACTACCCTCTGAATATCAGGTTTCCTTTCCTTTCATTTTTCAGCAATTTTCACTGTTTGCAAGTTAAGGCTATATCCCTTTTCTGGGTCGGAAAAAGACTCCCCTAGCTCCGGTGGCGTTCAGCTGAAACAGCTGGACACTTTGCAATTATCTTGACTGCCCCCACAATGTGCAAAGACAGACTCATGTTTTCCAGATGAAACCCAGCATAATAGTCTACTAATATGCTGTGGCACCAAGCTGGGTTTATTGTGGGATTTCTGCAAACTGTACCAGAATGATATCATTTCCTGTAAATGAGGTCTTCTATATATCATTTTGCCATCAAAAGTCTTTTGCCAAACCAGATTTGACAAGTATTATAAAACATCTGGAAAAGCAGCCACACAAAGCTTTAATCCTTTAAAAAACAAAAAGAGTTCACATTTCAAGTCTTATAAATATTTGTTTCTTTCATTCACCGAGTTCACCCTCTCTTGGTAGGCATTAAAAACAACTAGTCTTAACCCAACTCCTCCACTCCCACCCGGTCGTATGTCCCCGTTTCACCTATGTCTACCTCGCCCATGGAGGTATTTAACATCGTGGAAGGGCAACAGCTACTGGTGGGCGCTGCTGCACTCGCAGCCACGGCCACCGCTAATCACGACGTGCGCTGGAGATGAGACCCACCAAAATCAATGCCTTTGTGCAAAGCAACTGGGTGACTGGAGTTGCCAAATATTTTTTTAGTGTCTACTCAGCACGTGGAGGCGGCCGAAAAATATTCCAGCGAGAAATAAAGCATTTCTCACAAAGAAAGAATAAGACCGGTAATAATTTCAGATGAAAACACTCCAAAGGATTTGTAACCGGTGCCTGGGATTCTAGTGTGGTGTTGGCTGCAAGGTGTCCTTCCTCAGTGTCCAGTGATATTTCAGGCCGAAGTGTGTGTTTTAGAACGCATTGTCTCAACTTAAGAAAATGATGTGATGTGCACACAGAACGTATCAGCAAGGTGGTCTCTTGCTGATAGGACCTGTGCAGGCCACTAGGAGACTCTGCTTCTGTCCCTGAGTTGGTCGTTCGAGTAGCTTACCTTACTGCTCTTCCCATTACCCTGCAGTCCATACTGAAACTCCTTCGTTACCATTAAAAAAAGTTAAAACTACCATTTCCAAGGAACAGCACGAAGCAGCTCGTCTTGGTGCTTAACAAGCAATGCAGCGTCATAGGAGGTTATTACACCCCAAAGCGATAGCTGCCTCAGGGGGGTGGGTGTCAAAGGAAATTAAAACAAGCCCTAAAACCTCACGAGTATTTGGGACCAGCTTCTGCAGCCAGTCCTCATGTTCTGAGCAATTTGCCCCTCTAGGGCATCCTCTGTAAAAGGTCTCCACATTATGGGCTGTTGTTCGCCATGTCTGTGGTCCAGCTTCACCCTTATTGATGTTTTCATGATAATCAGTTAGCGGGGAACCCCTTCTCCTATAAAATTTAAACCATCCCCGGTGGTTTCCTCAGGTGTGAGGTAGATGGAGGAAATGAGAAGACGGCAAACTGGACAAAACCCAAGGAAACTGTAGTTTATCGAATGCCAAACAGAAAATTAAGGCTACAACAAATTGGCGCTTGCTAAAAACTCCACCCATTTGAGGTGTTCTTTACCAACTGACCACAGGGAAGAAAAAAAATAAAATAAAACAACCGAAAAAAAAAGTAAAATTAATCCTTAGCACCAGGGAGCACCAGCATTCATATCATTGGCATTGCTTGTTAGTGTTGATGCTGCAGTACATGTTGTTTGGTATAACGATATACAACTCTTGAAACAAATTTCCCAGCAGTAGTATCCTTGTATAGACTGAATAAAGGTTATTTTCTACAGGGAGGTATCTTATAAGAAAAAACAGTAGGGGAGACCATAGAAGTGAGAGGATCCTATGGAGCTTTTTGTATTTAACAACAATCAATGGGTTTTATGGAAAATCATTGAGCAAAATGGGAGCTGCAAGCTCACTACCCCATACTGATGTTATTTATAACCTTAGTCTTAAACTGCAGGAAAAGTACACTTCCGTTCTATGGGGAATACATTAAAAGTATAAAGAGCAGATAAAAAGACAGAGCATTTCATGGATCACCAAGAACAAAATCCACTTAAATGAGCTTAGAGTTGGTTTCTTGGCTTTCACTGATGGAGAAGGACTATAAGGCATTGCCCAAGAGGAAAAAGCTGTTACCTAAGTGTGTTTGTTACCTCATGCATAAACATGGGATTACTGTAACACACATACATGCATATACGGTGTTTGCTTCTAACTACTTTAACTCTGTCAAGACTGTATTATCATTTCTTATGATCAGGGCAGATTTCTGCTTCTGCTTTGCATACATGGGTTGTCTGTTCGTTTTGGTTGGGGTTTTTTTTTCAGTAAATATTTGGGTGATAAAAGACGAATAACTGCTGGTTTGCAAGATAGCAAGAAGGATCATTTTTTCCCTTCTGTGTTGCCTAGGTAAATCATCATTAACATCCCGTATGTGAAGTGCTAACCACAGTAATACAGGTTTTAACTTAGCAGGGATGCAGCCATGAAATATTTGTTCAGTAACCCTATCTGTAGAAAATGGCCCAGTATGAAGAGGGTCAGCTGGTGCTTATCCAGCATCAGCAGGGCCTCCAGCTCGTCTACTGAATTAAGTCTCAATGCCAGGCGCATTGTTTCTCACTTGTTTAAAAAAGGAAAAAGGAAATAAAAAGACTGAAGTTACTTCAGGAGTACACAATAAGAACATTTCAGCTGCCAGACACCAACTTTATTGGCAAATTTAAGTCCCAGATTAAATAATACATTCTAAAGACACGAGACTCAAACACAAGCATGCTCCTTGCAATAAGCCGAATAATTATTAAGAATAAAGAGAGGAGAGAAGAGTTTATGATATAACTTGTTACCTGCAGATGGCAGACTGGCTATAGGCTGGGCCTTCAGTGGCGCTCAGGGCTTGGCCAACTTGAGTCTGCGTCAGGCCAAGGGACAGGCGCCGGATTTTAAAAGCTTTGGCAAATTCTCGGATTTCTTCCAGATTCACCCCATCCACTTCTCCAGTGGCTGTTTGAGGATCTGTTGAAATAATTTTTTAATCACATCAGTTTTTCACGTCACGTATGAGTGGGCCAGGCTTACACCAGCATTCATTGTCTAGATGTCCACCTTCATTTTTTAATCTACTTTTCCCTTTCTTTTCTTCCCCAAACAGGAACAGGTTTGCCTTGTTAGGGTTGTTACTAAGCACGTTCAGGTTGCTAAAATGTTAACTAGGCTGCAGTGTTTCCAGGGGACGGTGAAAGATTTTCAGATGGACTTTGTTGGTGAAAAAGTCCTGAAAATGGGCAGCACCTCCGAGTGAGGTGGTGCCCAGGCTTCTCACTGTCATTTACGCCTCGCAAAACGTCCCCCAGGTTGACAAGTCGTATTCCCCATTTCCCCTTCTTATCACACACAGGAGGAAGGCTGCTGTTAACGTATTTGTTTGCAGCCTGTGGGGAGGGCTAAATACATGCACAAACTGCTTGGGTTTTTAATTTGAAATCAAGAGTTTCTGCCTTATCTTAAATTAATGCCAAATAAGGAGATTGACAAACCTTCCTTCCCTTTGGCATGATACCCAACCCAAACCACCAGCCAAACGTACAAAATAGCCCAGCAAACGAACAAGCCCACATAAAACGCTGCCTTTAAAAACTCCTTAATTTTAAAATCATCCTTTCAGATATGCCCTTCTGAGAAGCAGCCTTTCAGGCTTTTCATTCTGCCTCCCATCAGGTTGATAATCAAGGAGCAGCAACATCAGCCATTAGGTTTCGGATGGTAATGCTGCACAATTTTTTACTTTTACATTAGCCCCTCAGAAGATAATGCTTATGATGCTGTGAGAATAAATCTGTCCTTCCTCTCCATAGCAGTTTCCTGACACAGAAGCCTTTGTCCCTGAAAGGGCACATAATAAAGCATGTCTACCACAGGAAGGCTCCTTTGGTGCTGGATAACTCGGTCAATTTAGGACTTATCAAGGGAAATGACACAACAGCTGGAGAATGGAACTCCCCCCCCCCCCGCCCCAAGCTACTGATCCCTGGCTAAATGAAAGTGTTTGCCAAGTCGGAGACAGCATGGGACTGGGATGGTGGAAGATTTCAAAGCGTTGTGCAATCCTGCGTGTAGCGAAGCCATTCTCTCAGCGAGACATCTCTATTGTTCTTCACCTCATTCCTCACGCTTCTTAGGTGAAAAGTTTGCAGCACAATAACCCATCAATTTCTGTAAATGCAAGCAGTTGTCCAAGGATGGTACTAGACTACATTACTATCCTGAACCCTATATGAGAGTGGCTCCTGCTAGTACTGCTATAGCTAACAGCTTGTCAGCATTACAGCATCAAAGCTGTTCTTTTCAGGAGTTTATAAACCTGATGTAAAATTCCCTTATGATGGAAATGTCCTATAAAGAAAATCTTTTAGTCCAGTAATAGACAGAGGGAAGAGGTTTCTCTGCTGTATAAATTTAACCTACATCAATTCACAACCCAAGTGTAAGAAGCACAGATAGCAATAGTATTTTAAAAATACTCGTGTATACAAGCAGGGACCACATGAACTATGTATATAGGTAAACGTGCACATAGGCTGAACCTAGTTTTCACAATGCTCCACACTCAGAATTGTCCCTCCTGATGCTAGTGCTGTGCTTGAGGTTCCCTGTGCACACATACATGTACTCATTCAGTATAGAGCTAAGGCAGGTAATCCTTGGTTTTAAGTGGTCAGCGCTATGACGGGGGCCGCTCCGGTTTGTAAAATAATTGCCTTTAACGGTGTAAATTTTTCCTCCTTACCCTATACACAGTCTGTCTAGCACACCGGTTCTGATTTTCAGAGACACATCATGGAGCTTGATGCTTATCTGCCCTTTGGGTCTCTGAAGAGCAACTGATAAATGTACAAAATATCATAAATGATAACAGCCTCAGAGATTCCCTTGAGTAAAGTGCACTAAGATGGTCACCTTCCTCACCTCTTTCCTTCCTTCATTTTAAGGCCTCTGACCAAGGCTGTTAGGGATGTGACAAAGGACAATTCAGATGTTCCCAGAGAACTTTTGAAGTAGCAAATGCTATGGCAACTGGCACCTGTGAACCTCCCCAACTCCTGTTAGGAATAAAAAGGGAGGTAAGAAAACTAAGGGGTTATTTGCTTGCACGTGATTATAGAGAAATTCTGCCAAGTTCTGCTGGATCCTTCTGGTACGGCTCTGTTGCAACAGTGAGTATCACGGAAAGACCTTTCCTGCTAGGGAGGCTTGGACAAGGGAACAATTAGGCTGAGCTCTCCTCGAGATAAGAAAAAAAAACTGTTGATGCCATTGAGGAATATGGGAGCAGACTGTAATATATGGCAGAGTATCTTTCGAGAAAGAGGCTTCGTTCTTACATAGCCTCTTTCGGAGGAGGAAAGTACTAACAGAGATCGACCAAAACACTGAAGCCTGAACTGTAGGGAAAATAGCATTTGTATGAAATCAGAACCGCTACTTCAGGTGTGCGACTCAAAGCCCTTTGAAATTCATAGAAGCAGTCCCTTCGTTTCTATCAGCTTCATAAAACACAAATAGAGCTATGAAGACCACTCTATTGACATCATCATATAACAGCACCGGTCTCTTTTACTCTATTGCCATTAAAATGCCATAAATACATAATCGTGGACTCTGGACCAGTACATACACATACATAAATATATATTAATAGATAATGGACTTTGTTTTAATAAATTCTGAGCTCTTAGAACAGTTAAGTGTATAGTGCACGTCACATTTTAGGAAGAGTAGCTTATTGAAGATTGTAAATAAACCAGTGCTTTTTAAATTAAGTGGTTATCCGAGAGAAGGCAGCGCAGTGCCAAGAGGAGAAGGAAAGAATACCAATCTCATTGAGCGGTTGGGATCTACAGTAACAGCATTTAAAGATTCCTAATGTACATTATGGCTTGATAAAACCATGGCTGTTGTGTCTATGAAACTGCTAGGTGCTAGAGAAAAGTGAGAATTGTCTGGGACCGTTTTAGGGGATGTGTGTATATATCCCCTAATAAAAAGGAAGCCAGCTGAAATTCCCCCGCATGTCCTTGTGGATGGTGAAGGTAGATGAGTAGAGTGGGAGAAATAAAACCCGTAGGCTGTCCTGCACTTAAGCCCTCTTCTTCCTACTGAAGGGAATACTATTCCTCTTTAGAATTCTTCTGAAATTCCTGCATGAATTTGTTGGTGACTGTAAATTTGCTGTGATTTTAATATTTAGGGGAAAGAGTTGCTAAAGAAAGCAGTGCACCCTGAAGGAGAAAGCAAGTTTCTGTTGTGCAGAGTTCTACCACGAGAGGTGTTACAGGGGATGATTTCCCTTGTCAGACAGGAGGAGAAATACCTGGCAGAGGAAGTCCAAGGGAAAGCAAATTGGGTAAGAGAGGCAGGACAAAACATCGTTAATGGAAAATGGACTGGAGCTCAGGGGAAAGAAAGAAGAATTATTTGTTTGTGGGAAGCATTTTCATTTCATAATAACAGATGAGAGTAAAATGAATTTGGAACGAAGAAAGGAACTTCATGGAGACACAAGTCTCAGAGCACGAGGGGAAATCAGTGATTTGCACATAGAGAACATATGGTAGAAAATTTAAAGAAATGAGAAGAGGGATGCATCCGAGAAGAGGAAAATGAAATAGAAAACAGGAGGAATAATGATGTAGAACTGAATGAAGAGAAAACAAGAGAAAAAAAGAATAGAGATGGGATCAGACAATATGAAGAAATCATACAGAAGGGACAGGAAGGTAGAGATGAATTTTGCAGTCCTTGCTTTGGCAAAGCTTCTTCTAAAATGTCTTGTCTTTGGAAACAACCAAAATTTTTTGTCTTTAGAAGAGCTAGCACTTAATGCTGGTGAGATCTGAAGTAGTGAGAATGAGATATAAGGGGTAAAGAACGAGATAAAAGCTATAAAGAACACAAGAACCCAGGGGGAAAAAAGGACAGGAAATGAAAAAAATAAGGGAAATTTTAAAAAATAAAGGAAACGCACATTTTTAAAATCAGGAAGCATGTTAAAGAAAGAATGCAAAATCATAAAGAAAATATGTCTAGAATGAAGAATAAAAGGAATAAAAACAAGGAACATGGAACACTAAAGTCATTCAAGCCCAATTCTGACTCCTTTCTCATAGCACTTCAGTAATTTCACTGCTATAAAGACAGTTACTCTGTTTACAGTAAATGAGCAGAACCTTGCCCCAAGAAATTTCTTATTTACTGAAGTTATGCTGCTCTAAGTCATGCGATTAACAGAACTAAGGCAGTTGACTATGCCCAGTTTTACATTAACTTTATTATATTTGGCAACAATTCTTAGAATATGGCAAATATCTATCAAGGTACTTGACTTTAGGGCCTGTACTGGAGGCCAGAACTCCAATTTTGCAACAAATGAAGAAAAGGGAACAACGATATTCCTGCCTCAGGAAGGGTAAAGCAATCAAAGAGATGTTCAGGAAAGCACAAGTTGCTGTTTGCTGCTCTCACGGATTTCTTTCAGGACCACCCACCCACTGCAGGCCTCATCCCACTAAAAGCCTTCGAATGGACCTCAGCAGATGCTACATCTCAATTCTAGGCCTGTTATGCAAAGCTCTTATAGCCAGGGTGGGAGCTTGGACACCAAGAAGGCTCTGTTAAATTTTGGGCCATGGGCTTGAAAATGAGGTGACCCTGCCATTCAGGGACCTGCACTAAGAAACTGAATGGATTCTGCAAAGGGGCAAAACAGGGATCACTTTCTGACTGTTGTCTGTTTCTCCCCTTCCCAGGCACAGATGTATTCAAATGGGTTTTTAGTCACATGAAACAATTTTCATATTCGTGAAGCTCAATTAAGACCGCTTGTCTGAAAGGGTGGTATTATCGAGGAGAACGAAAGGATCCCGTCTGTCTTTTCATGTTTCATTACACAGGTGTTTTGATCTCTCCCCACTGAACTGCCAATACTTTCTTCCTTCTCGTAGGCTCTTTTTATATTACTAGAAGCCAGCGGGTAGCTCTCTCTCGTGCCCTGGAGCGTCGTCACTTACGTGCCAGCTCAGCTCACGTGTGCAGTGTTAGCTGCAGTTCGTGGTTGGCTAGATGCACTCAAGGACATGCTGGACAACCATCGGGGATCACTGAGATCACCGTTGTACTTCTCACTGTGTGATGGTGCTACGTAAATAGCAGAAATTAGTAGATCTACCCCTCACAGTACTCAGTCTGTTGGCCTTGAATAGCTAGGGACTGGATGAAGCCTGGAATATAAATTTAAAAGCATTCCAGAACTTTTTATTCATGTGTAATTATTATCATGCTTTTTTTTAAATACAGGTGCTTCCTATAAATCCCCTCTCCCTTTGCAATGCTCTTAAGATCTGGGTCAAGGGAATTAATTCCCAAGCATAACATTCCCCTCAGTCTGACTATTTGAAAAGTATTTTCTTTACTCTGAGATCCCCACTTGTTGATTTAATCAATTTTGCTTGTTTTAAGCAAGGGAGAAACACTCCAACTATCTTCTCTGTATCATTCATTATCACAGGCAGGGTACTGACCATGGCTGTTTGACTGGCATTTGCATTTATAAAGAGAAATTTAAGGTCAACTGCTTCTGAGAATGAGGCTCATAAAACATGTTGCTCTGCCCAGAGTAAAAGAACTACAATGCCCTCTTTTCTTTAAGAAGCTTCAGTTTCCCTAAAACTTGAAGCATGGCTTTGATAGGTGTCTGGGAGATCGTGGCTACATCAGCAATAGGATTCTGGCCATCCCAAGTAAAAAAAATCTGTCTCAGATGAGCATGTGAGCTTCCCAAGATGCGTATCTACTCAATAGAGATTTGCTAGACCTCTGGTGTGGAGTTTTCTTTAAGATTCTTGCTGTACTGAGGATACTTGAGCCTGAGGTTGACGTAGATGGAGAACACCACACATACCCCCCCTGCCATGGTTGTGGGTCTTGCCTGCTTTGGGCCAGGATGGCAGTAAAGACAGAGACTAATTTCTCTCTCGGTGATCATTTTCCACACTCTTCTAATGGATTCTAGGGAGGGTGGGAGTGGTGTGGATGCAGAGGGGGTAAAAATTAATCTTGAGTCTGAAGAAAAAGAAATGATAGAAGATAAAAAACCATCTTAAGACTACTTATGAGCTAGAATTTGAGTTGGGAGTGGAGGGAGAGGGGGCCTACCTATGCAGAGTAGTAGTTACTGTGGTAGAGGGAAAAAAAAACAGGGAAAAAGAGGCAGCACTAGTGATAAAACAAGTTAGAGGAGGACAGAAACTACGTAAAAAAAATGCTGGTAAAAGGGACACAGAAATGGTCCTGGGACAGAGACTGACTGGGAGCTGGAGGGGAACTGAAATGGGAAGAGGAGTTGAGGAACGATGGACTTCAGGGAGAAGGCAAAAGGGAAAAGCATGGAGGCAAAGGGAACACAGATTGCGTGGAGAATTCCTCATCCTTATGGCGTGAGAAAGTAATGGGTGTGGAACAGGACAAGTGGTGGAAGGAGCCAAGCCTGAGAGGAACAAGTAGGAAGTCTGTATAGCCTATATTCATTAGTGTATTGCCCCCAAATCGGCATTCCTGTGCCTCATACTCCTCTGCTCTCAGCCAAATCCATGAGCACAGCACCTGTCTTACTCCTTTTAGAGGAGGACAACCTATCGGCCTCTCCATCCTGTTTCCAACGAGGAATATAAGCGTTATCTCACCATATGACCAACTTACATTACTATTCTGCTTTTGTAACAACCTTGAAATTTATCCAAACAGAAAATAAAGCTAAAAGACCATCCTTAGAGGTAAACATGCAGAAGGCACAAACACTGGAGTCACAGTAGCCCATAACACAGCATGGTGTAGGTCTTTGAGCCCCGAATTACCACTTCTTTTTCTCCAGACCCCTGCCTCGTCCAGTGCACAGGACAAATTGTGCTTCATTACAGAGGGACTGATTGATGTATTGCCTTTTTACTTGTTCAGTCTGTGGCCCCAGACCTCTATTAAAGCTCTTCACCAAAGACACAGTTATTCACTTCCTCTTGAGCTCTTCTGTTGGTTTTTTTTTTTTTTAATCTTAATTTATTTTCTTCTGTTTCTATGAGATGAGGGTCTTCCCCTCCTCATTCACGGAGAAGTGCACAGATATTAAGGGAAAAAGCATTTTTGGGTACCCAGCCTAGGTCAAGTAGGAGATGATTTTTTAGACTGTGTCTTTAAATGGTTCTTTATACAGTTCCACAGTGAAAGCGCACTTAAAACTGTAACTGTGAGTACCAGGTTTTTCTGGTAAATTAAAGTCCAGAATCTCAAGCTGGATATTGAGGAAACACTTGTGAAAAATCTGTTTTAAGTGACTGGCCTTCCCACTGCACTGGAATTATGTGGCAGACAGAAACCATCAGTTCCTCAGCCCTCTGCTGCCTGAGGCAAGCAAGACCATCCTTCACCCTTCTACAGCTCCCTGACCTCAAACCTTAATGCAAACCACGGAGGTGTTTAGTGAATCGGGCAGGGAACAAACCCTGGGACAACATCCTGCCTCTTGCATTAGTCATTCCGTAGCATCCTTGAACAATTCCATTGGGAATGCACTGAAGGTGAGAAAAAAAAATAATAATTGCGTGTTTTAATCACAACGCATATCGCTATCATAAAAGACACGTTCTAGGAGGAACTGCTTACAGTTGAACAAGCAACTATTTTTCTAGGACTTATTAACTTCTGATGGATTTATCCTGTAGACTTCAAAGGGCTTCTTCCACGTTGCTTTTATTATGCAGTGCACTTAACGCACGTGGGGAAACTGACTGGAATAACTATTGTGGGGTAGAGTCCCCCTCAATAGTTACTCTAGAATAATATTTTCATAAGAATGTCCACAAGGGAGGCTGTTTTGGACCAGACACTGAAAAGTAACTTACTCTGCTCCTACCTCATAGACAGAAAAGGGGTAACTGTATTTTTAACATGAAGTCTCTTATTTGTCGTCTTCTTACAAACTTGTCTACAAGAGAAAATTTACTGATAGAGCAATAGCAGTATATTTATATCACTATAATTATATCTATATATTTTATGTACTTACAGCTACCAACGTGGATATTTTTATTCCGGAATAAAAGTATTCACCCTGGGAGTTATACGAGCGTAATTTTGCCACTATAACTCTGCTAGTAATTTCCCCATGTAAACAATCTCTGAAATAATCTAACCAAGATTTTTTTCCACATCTTCCTTTGCGTGGCAGTTTCTCCAAGCCTTTCATGAGCTTCCATCACTCACGTATTTTACATCACCAGTATGGCGTGAGCTACAGTGTTTGTTTACTTGAAATATGTACACGGAGTATCTTTGAACAAGGTCATCCAATACACTCAGATTTTTGCCCATGTGCAAAAAAAACCCCAACCTGTTAATGCTTCTTGTATATGCTTTTTAACCTGTTGTTTTTGCTGTGTAAAACACCAAAGTTAAGAAGATAATCGTGACGACTCTGAACTGGGTGATCTGGAAGAAAGGGCTGTTCAGGGGATCAGCTGTTTCAATGCTAACACTGAAACTCACTTATTTCCCTGCAGCGTGCGTCTCCCTCCTCTCCCAAATGTTGCAGTTCTTTCTTGCTTAAACTCTGCAAGCTTTTGCCTGGCGAGAAAGGGCTCTGGCTCTAGATTTGTGTAGGGCTACGGTGCGTAAAATGCTTTGCTGTGCTAAACAAACAAACTGTAACGAACAAGCAACCTAACCAACAGTAGGAGGACCTGTCTGCCCACCAAATTCTGGGCAATGTCATCAATTATATTGACTGATTCAAAACCTTCTCATTTCCAAAGAGGATAAACTTCGTTTTAGTTAAAAGAATTGCCCTTGTAAGTTAACCAATGGCTGCTACCATTTTTATGGCAATTTTCAGCGTTGATTATCCTTTTCCAAGGCGTGTTTACCTTAAGCCCCATTCGTGACAGCGCTTAGCAGTTCTTACTGGTAAGAGCCACTCTACTTAGCAATACACAATCTACTGTATGGAAAATAAAAGAGGGAAAGCAGATCAGGAAACTCAGCAGTGAGGAGGACAAACAGAGGGGAGAATTATGGAGAGCCAGGGAGCGATACTTACTGCTGACTAACTGGCCAACACTCAAAGCTGAAGAGGAGGAGGATGAGGAGGAAGAAGAGGAAGCCTGACGCACTGGGCTTTGAGACATAGATGCTTGACTGTGAGCCAAATGCAGGAGATTGGGTTGTGAGGCTGCTTGTCCCACTTGCGTCTGGGAGGGCTGATGGAGCTATATGTTAAAATGTAAAAATAGGTATTTAGAAAATGAAGCAGAAATAGGAAACTTTCAATGCACCATCTCACCCATCTACTTCTGGGGAACGAATCCCATAGGAGCATTAAATACCATGGACTCAGTTCAGGTGACAGTGTTACAGCAGGAGAAACCTCAGCTCCTTTGAATTCTGACTTTACAGGTTTTTTCAGTTAAATCAGATACTTAATCTAATTAGAAGCTAAATACTTGTTTGAAAAGGGTGATAAGAGAGCTATGACATTCCCAGCAGCATTCTGATAAATACATGTCCTTACCTGTTCTCTGACTCGTGAAGTCAGACTTTTATACCCTACATGGATTTTCATATTAACCAGCATCGCTTCAGGGAGGTCCTTCCATACTGCAGGACCAGGGACAAGAAGAGTGGGAATGGGGAAGATTAAATTGGGGAAAAATCCCTTTCCTACAGAAAGGAATAACATATTTTATGACATTAGAGCTTGCAAACAAACCAAAATGTCGACACCTTATTTCTCGATGGATAAACTGACCTTGCCTAAAATACAGGGAAACTTCTGAGCCCCGTTAGCATCAGAACTGTGTCAAGACAGACATACCTAAAATCCCTAGCGAGTATGCTATATGCAAATGATATGGTACACTGTGATACGAGAATTTGGCTTTACAGTATTTTTTTTTGGGGGGGGTTTACAACTTTTACAACAGTGTAGCCTTTGCTGTTCACTAGGGGAGAGAAAAGAACCATTAATCCCTTCTGCCTGTAACAAGATTTCACATGGGGTTGAAAACTCAGAACATTATCTCATAACTGATTTTTCCATTAATAGTCCCAGAAAATTCATAGAGCGGTCTCTCTGCAGAACAGAGGTTGACAACGGACCTTCCTTTGAATTGGCTTCTGGTAGTCTGGTCCAGCCCTTTAAGAGCACAGCGATACAGAGATACACTCAGGTGACTGCTACTTACTATACCTTTATTTTATGTTGACTCTTGATATTGATCAAAAAAGATTGCAAAAACGTATTAAAAAGCTTAACTTTTAAGTGATAGCTGTTACCTGCATTCTCAGAAAGGGGGAAGGAAAAGGCCTATTTGGCCTTGGTTGAAGTCAGTAATTTAAATCTCTTTCTTGAATTCTAAGGTGTATGGGTTTTTCTCTTGATATTTAACTGAAAAAACTGACTTCAGAAAAGGATCTGAATTCATTAGTAATGCTCAAATTATATATAATGTGCTCCCAGTACACATAGAAACGACTGATGCTAAGAAGACAACAAATTGTATGGCACAGTAGATAAATGTATCTGATCACATTTCGACACGACACTTTTCTGTGGAATACCTATGAACAATTTTAATGACATTACTCCTGTTATGGGTCTGTTTAAGAATGGAAAAAATTACGATTCTTTTTTCTACCGCCCACACGGCATGATGGAACACAAAATGAAGCAAGAAACTTTGAGCTACCCTTTAATAGTAATGAAAATTATTTATCTGACCAGTTTTAGCCTATTCTGGCTTCCCTAGGGATTAATAAACAAAAATGTTTAATTATCTTGAAGATTTCTTTTTCTGGATCAAGCACATTTTAATAAAGAAAACTGGCCCCATATTGAAGGGATGACAGTTGAGAAGCTGACTGAAAGGCTTCCACATTTCAGACTCATGCAAGCACTGGGCATCTTTTAAAACAAACAAACAAACAAACAAAAACTTTACTGAGGGCTAGATTTTGTCTATAGAGAGAAATATCATCCCAGAATATCTACTTCTGGTAATCTCTTCTCCTGGGGAAGCAGTCCACCTGGAGGGGTGGGCTCCCCTGCACGCTGCAGAAAGGCACTGCCCAGCTATTACGCCCACATCGCTCCAGACCACAGCTTTTAGAAACAGGCAGGGGTAGGGGCTCTGGGTACACTGCCTGAGGGAATCTCTGGAAAAACTAAATATTTCAGCCTAAGCAAAGGAGGAAAAATATTGTATTTAGATGAGTGAGATGCTTTCACGCTATCTGGAAGAGTCTTAAAGATGTTTGCGCTTATCTGTGAGGATGGAGGAGCAAATGTAGTAGCTACCTTTAAAAAGAAAGATCTGCAAAATTATAGCCCAGTCAACTAACCTTCAACCCGTGGAAAAGTACTGAAGAAAATAATCAAACAATTTGTAAGCACCCGCAAGAAAACAAGGTAGCAACAGACAACATGGATTGTTAGGAACAAACTGTGTCAAACCAATCTCATCTCCCTCTAAGACAGGGTAATTGGCCTTGCGGACAGGGAAAAAGCAGTAGGTGGTTTGACTTTACAAGTCTCTCGACACTCCCTCGTGTGACATTACAACCTAGGGGAACACAGTTTAGATGAAACTGATGCAGAATGAATGCAAAAGAAGTTAGAAAAAAAACAAAAACAAAACCTGAGAGGATAAAGATCTATCCGTGGAAACGGAAGCATGAGTGGACGGTACTTCACTGAAGTCTGTCCTCATTCTGCACCACTTTGTATTTTCCTAATGACCTGGATGACGGAGAAGAGAATATACTTATTAAATTTACATGCTGATGGCATACTGGGAAGGACCTTTGATAGGCTGGAAAAAAAAGGATTAGGGTTCAAAATGATCCTGTGGGTTTGAACATGCCACCGGCAGTGCCGCGGTGTCGCAAAGGCGAAGAAAAGGCAACTCCCATACGAAGCCACGAGAGCGGGAGGGATGCTATGCACTGGAAAGACCTCCACAGAGGGGGCACCCTGTCAACAGCCAGATGCCACACTGCAGAAAAAACATGGACCAGCCACAGGAGAATAATTAGAGTGGCTGAAGGTCTGGGAGTCACCTGAGGCTGATGAAGACACCTAGAAGGCATCAGTCATGTTCCCATCTAAAGAAGGAAAGACTGAGGGGGATACGATGGCTGCCTCAAACACAGGCAGAGATAATGAAAAGAGGAGAGAATGAGTCTGTCTTATGTTTGGTAATGGAGAGAATGAGGCAAAATCACCTGAAAGACTCAAATTAGATCCTGGGAAAAGCTGTCCAACGAGGCAGTGAAGTGCTGGGATAAATTGTTGGGAGAACCTATGGGGTTCCTACGAGACTGCTTAGGAGCAGGTTGTCAAACACTGGAAAAGCTACTTCTCCTGAGAACAGCAGAGTGGACTGGAGAGCCTCTTTAACCTTGACCTTCCAAGCCTTAACTTTTTACGATTCTATGCTATTTCCCATCAGCATTTCCCAGGGAGAAATACAGGATCATGTAAAACACAGGTGGCAAATCCAACATTTTTTCATACATGTGTATTTTTTGAGTAATAGGGATTCCCAGAAATTTAGCAGTTTTCTTGTCAGGCGTCCAGAAATCTTTGGACAAATGTAAGAAATTCTCAAAATCTGGCTCACCAAAAGGGATACGGCTAGTGAAGTCTGGAGACACGGTGACCTTAAGTGTAATAGCAATATGAAAGGGCTGTTTGCAGGTCTTTTTGGTTTCTAGCTCACCTCTTGTGAGCAAAAAGGGAGCAATGGGGTTGGAGAGGCAGAAGAGTCACCTTAAGGCCTGACCAGGGACTGAGGGAGGATTCCATCTTGAACTCCCCACATTATTTTAAGCACGGCCCCTGTTTTACAGACGTGACAGTTAAGCTGTAAATGTCCTGCTTAAAGAACAATGATAGTTATCTGTGTCATGAAATTGCATTAAAATACTCTCTCTCTTTTCATCCACTATAATTTCCACTCCAGAAATAGCCTTAAGGAGAGGCAACGATTACATTATGAGTTAGATTCTAGATGACAGAATCAATTCGAACTTGCAATAGCTGACTTTTCCCAATTTTAGACACGTACGTATGATATGAATTATATTTACGACTGTTGTGCATTTTCCATCCAAAGACAGAAGGAGGCACAGAAATTACAGAAGCAGTTGCTGTAAGGGCCATTCTGTGTAGGTGGATATAGTAGACACGCTGAGAATGATGACTGTATGCAACACTGATCAGTATCTGGCAGGAATATATGTAGGCAAACTACAGTTAGAGGTATAAGATGAATATGAGAAGCATAAAGTGCAGCATAATACTTTATAAGAAGCTTTAAAATGCAAAGGGCCCAATTCTTATTTCTTTTACATCAGTTTTACAGGCTGCTGACAACAGTGAAGGTAGCATTGATTGATAACTGCCGAGCAGAAGAATGAATCGGGTCTGGAAGACTAAATGTTGTATGTGTGTAGGATAATCCCACACCTGGGATGGTTGACTGGAGTCTTGTATTAAGGTCTTCTTACGACAAGAGGGATGTTGTTCCCTGCAGCCGGCAAAGTTACACGATGGTGACACAGTAACACGCACTTTTGCATAAACTAAGGAAAGAGGGAGAAAAAAAATAAGCGGAAATAAAGTAAAAATGTTCAGAGAGTATTGCCCTGTATGGTAACAGAACTGCTACTGGTTTTACAGAGAGTCTGAACGAAAACCAAGGGCAAAATACGGTCCTAAGAGAAGAGAGAAGAAAGTAATGGGTTTAAATGACAGTAAGACAGGCTCGGGCCAGGCATCAGGAAGACTTTTTTAATGCTAAGGAGAGGGGCCTAGGTTGCCTAGGGATGTCAGGGAACCTCCATCACTGAAGGTTCTTAAGAACAGGTTAGACAAACATCTGTCAAGAATGATCCAGGGACAGTTGATCCTGCCTAGGGGGAGGGGATGAACGGCATGACCTCTTCAGGTCCTTTCCAGTCCTATTTTTCTATGATTCAGTGAAAAGGGAATCTGAGAGGTGAGGAAATACAACAAATTAGAGAGGACAGTAGTGCAAAAGACAAGTATAACAAAAAGGGCAGAAGAGATGAAACTAAGAGGAGAGCCACAAAGAGCAATAAATACATTTTAAACAATCCCTTTTACGATACAAATAAAGATTTTCTATTTTTTCTGATGTCAGCTAGTTCTTCCTGGAAAATATGGACATTAGCACTAGTAAAGACGAAAAGTCCACGGAAGGTGCTGAAAAATAAATACCTTGATATAAAAAGACATTCCCAAACACTTTGAAATGCTACAATAACACCTTGCAGAAGTCGTAGTTTAAGTGTTTCATTCTTCCATATTTTTCTTTAAAAGGAGTTCTCTGCTCCATCCGCCGTTTCCTAAAACGTGCCATACATTTGTTTTGGTGAAACATTTTCTAGCAAATGGAGATAATAGCTTATAATGCGTGTCCAGACGCTTCATGCCACTTCACTTTCACAGTCAGCTCTGCCAGAATGCTTCCGCTGCAGCCCAAATGCTGTACCCCACCACCATAATTTAGCTTACTCAACTAAATTCAAGTGAATACATAAATCTGGATATGAAAGCTGTTTAATGCTTAATAAGAATCTTCTGTCTCAGTATAGTATAGTATAGTATACATAGGCTAAAGGGCCTCTATACACTGCTTAGACCGACCAAATGCTTGGAAACTGGCATGCCAAAAGCTCTTTGGGTTCACGCAGGCTCTGCACATTCTCAGCTCAAAATGAAGACCGCAGGAAAGAAGCGCTGGTGTGCTGTGACACGACTGGGGCCAGGACTCCGACAGCATCTGCTGAAGCTCTTTAAGGCCTTTCTGTGGGATCACAACTGTGTTCAAAATATACACTGTAGTTGAATGTCTCTGGGCTCGCTAAATGATGTTGAGGATGTTGAGCCGGGCTTCTGCAGAAGATACAGTTTTATATGCAAACCAGGTGAATCTGTCATCTTTCTGACCCCCATCAGGAATGATAGAAAGTCAGTATTACAGTAACAGGCTTAAATGTGTAGGTATGTGCATAATTCGAAGGTAAACAGTAACAGTGAACAGTGCTTTACTCTCTCTATGCCTCGGTTCCTTAGTGACACGGGTAGCGTAGCCGTATCTTCCTATTCCCCACGGTGTGGTGCAGTTATATTGACTTTTTTAACACATCGTATTCCTACAAGTGCAGATGCCACAAAGAAAGGAAAAGACATAAGTTACAAGCCACGTGTTCATGCCGTGGCAAAGAAAATCTGATATAGTTCTTCCAGTAAATAGTCTGGTAATCTTGATTCTTAAAAAAAATCTAGTCATTTTATCTGTGGATGAAATGAATTACGCAAAGCCAATGGTAAAAGAAAAGAGAAAGTAGCGAGAAAAAGTGTCGCCCTCATCACTGGAAGTCACATGAAAAGCAAAAGAAAAACAAAGTTGGATTGAGACAACAGAGTTTAGCGACTATATTCAAACGGAGAAGGAAGAGTGCAGCAAAGCAATAAAAGCGCCACGGGGAGAAAATGATTGAGCGAGGGTTAGATTTCAGCAGAAGAGGAAAACAAGGGGTTGCACACAGTTGTGACAATGAGATGGTGGGGCGCATGTGGTAGGTTGAGACGGCAGAAAGGAAACATCTGGCATGAAATTAGGAAAGCAGATGTACGAGAACGACCCCAGACCCATCTGAGAGTTGTCTGTGTCTTTTCAGCAGTGTTTATCTGGAGCGTGATAGCCAACGTTAATGAAGATGTGGAACTTGTAAGAAAATGCTGCCTAATAGCTCATTTTATTGTGTGAGAGTTGGCAGAAGCCCAAAGCTGGTAGGGCTATAAGACACGATGAAATATGGAAAGTTCTGGCGGGCAATGTAGAGAAAACAAGACAACTGCAAGTACAGGCCTGATTTAATGAATCTAGTATGTAGAAGGAAAGAGCCAGACAACAGCAAGAGGGGAACCTGATGATGAGGTACACTGGACAACAATATAGTGTGTAGAAGTCGCAAGCAAATAGTTAGGAAAAGAAAGCTATTAAAGGAATTCATAAGAAAGAATGTGTTTTGAATCCTAGTGATCACTGTCAGCTGGATTCTTAGCTAATTTCACTCATTTAGGAATTGTCTGTACTAAAATGGGTACCCTAGTTCACTCTCACATGCAACAGACAGACTGAAACCCTAATTGGTATCTTAAGGTATCTAAAACCCATTCTGTTTTGACAGCTCGAGTTGCCCCTTGGACCTGTGTGTCTCCTTGTCTACGTCCCTTTGTCTCAACCTGAAATCCAGTGAACCACCTTCCAGCAGGTACCTTAGTCGTAGAGCAGTTAGGTAAGCAAGGCGAATCCTTTCCTAAATTTCCTCAGACACCAATTCATGGTTCAAGTTCTTCTGTCGATTGCGTTGGTGTTAATGATAAGGAAGAATACTTTAAAACAAGGTTTTAAAATCTGACAGCAAATGACAGTGCTATCAAGTTCTTACAAGCAGCTTGTTTGTTCTGGAAAAGAACCCATGCATTTAGCCACACAACCTGGATTTTGGCAAAATCCCTCCTGAGAGGCATGGATACTCTTAGATACTCAATAGATACTCTTCTATTATGAAATATAAACAGCAAGAATCATAAAATTAGGGAATACGTTGCCATTTTTCAAGAAAGAAGACTACAAGTAGAGACTAAAAGATTGATATCAAATTTTTTTTGAATGGTTTTAGCAAGCAGCAAGAAAAGATGGTGAACAAGGGTTGAATCAGCAGGAGGAACACGTGAATTTCTTAAGTTAGTACAGAATGCCACAAACAGCTTCCAGCTCCTGTTTACAGCCTGCCAGGGGAGCATTATGACAGATGAAATACAGAGTAAATGATTGGTGCAAAGTCATTCACATAAAAAGGAACCATTTGAGTGACTCGCATGGTGGCAATCAGAGAAGCAAAAATGCATCATGGTGGATACATCTCCTTATTGAAAAACTTGCTCAATGAGCAGAGATAGCTAGAAAAAAAAGGGGATGTCAGGCCACATTGAGATAAAGACAGAAAATAGCACTGAATGTATTATAATGCTATTATGTAAAACAGGGATGCCTCCTCACTGTGATCATGGCATTCAGTTCTGATCACAACATCTTGAAGAGATTAGTGTGGAAATTGAAACGGCTGGGAGACGGGCAGTAAAAAATTATTAAAGGCGAAGAAAAACTTGTTTATGAACAGAGATAAAAAGGACACAGACTACAACAGGAGTGCAAACAGCTGCCTGCCTCAGAAAGCCATTACAATATCTAGGAGAATTCTTGGTGTGTGCGTAGATGCTGCTGCTGCTTTGATTAGCAAAATCTTGGAAAAACAATGAAAACACGCTTTAACTGCTCAGTGTAATTTACAAGAGGAACAATCCCAACTGCGGGTATCTTTACAGACATCAGAACCTTCTATTTATTCTAAAAAACAAGAGGAACGGGATTACAGTAGAATTGCCTGTGTACATTAAAAAGCAACCTATTTACAACACAGAAAAAGCAGCGCTGCCTTACGCTCTACATAAATAATCTCTGAACTCATTTCCACAAGGAGACATTGAGGTCTTAAGCCTGTCAAGTTTGAAAAAGTTGTATGAATAAATAACGCACGTAGCCTACCTAAGTAAAGCTGACTCAAACCAGAATCGGAGGCATTTAAGTCTTCAGTCTGTGGGCAAAAAGTGAGGAGTAGCACGCACTTGTGTTGCTTTGCAACTGAAACAGGCTGCATAGGTTCAAATATTGTGACTCAGCTACCAAGCAGCAGCTCATTACCACTGCTTCCCATCACTTCTCTTTCTCCCGCAGCACTCACTTTCCAAGGAAGTGAGAAGTTGAAAGTAAAAATAGGATCAGCTGCAACTGGAACATTTTACTACATTTTTTTATTTCCTTATTTCTTTCTCAGTGACATACTCAAAGCTTTTCCCAAACCGGTCTTGCACTCTTCTTTCCCCCTTCTGAAGTTTCTTTCACCAAGTTACAAGACACAGAATGTTGTGTGACACCGTTTTCAAAAATATTTTGAATTCCTGCTGAGCCCTCTGACTTTGAGCACTCTGTTCTTCTGGAAACAAGGTTTGAAACTTATGACTAAATACGCTATCATTAGCCAAGCACTAATTTTGCTAAGTCTTTGGCCGGGCAGTAAGACAAATCCAGGATCTCCTTACATTTTGTGTAGTTCTAGTTATTTTTCAAATGATATGGCAGTTTGTATGGTACTAGCTTGATTGGTTCCGACTGTCCATCAGCATTATTCCTATGAGGAATCTGGCTCTCATACCTCTTTTCTGCTCCCACTGACATCTCTGGCAAAATTTCTTGTGACTTCCCTTCAGTAAAAGCAGAAGAGCCAGTAGAGGGAGCACAAATACATAGAAAAAAAATTTCTGCGGTTCCTATAAAAATGATAACGTGCACTATTATTTTGTATAGTACTTGCACTACTTTCCCCCCTTACCCTCCCCAGTACCCTCCCCAGATCAGGCTCCAACAGATGTAGGTGAGGAGGCTCTGTGTTTGGTGGCCCTTCCTGCAACCCCTGGGAGCCTCTGTGAGAGGCACAGGCTCGACCCTCCAAAACTGATCTTGGCAAAATGATGTTTTCTAACCGCATAGCCCAGCTGGTGGACCAGCACAATTTGGGGCACATCTTTGGCTCCTAAACATAACCAGGGGCTGACTGACCATCTCTGCCAGCCGGTTGTTGCACATGAGAGCACAGGTTGGGTAAATGATGTGGCCAAAGAGTGAGTTGCTGCCTTCAACCCCTTCTCACTCAGCAGGCTGTAGCCTTCGGCAGTGGTTCGTCCCTTTACGCGAGCCCAGTGCCACCAGCTGTGCGGAGAGAGCTCACATCTGTCCCCGCTCTGCCCACTGACGCCACTGGCAGACGTCGCCTGGAAGAGGTTGCCTTGCTGCAGGACTCTGAAGGTGTGGAGGTCACAGGGAATAACACAGGACCGCTAGCCTCCTCTTTACTTCCTAAATTTCACAGGTTTCAAATGGCATCTCAGGATTGCTATGCTTTTTGAGAGCTTCCCCCTCCAAGGAGGGAAATATCTCCTCTCTCTGGGGGGCTGCCTCAAAAAGAAACACCCCACTCCATGCACAGGAACTGCTGAGTTTCTTATTCCAGGGTCAGGCTTTCCCATGCTGGAAAATGCAGAGCTCACCCTCCCATCCATCCTGCTTTGTCTGAAACCACATACATGCAACAACTGCAAAAGCACTTGCCAGTAGCACAAGTCTGCTTCCATTAAAGAAATCGGAGTTAGATAAATGACAAGTGCTTTGGAGAACACCGCTGCTGGATACCACAGAGGATAGGATAGAAAAGAGTATGTAACCACTTGGGTGGGAAACATTTTCAAAACAAACAAAAAAAGTCACCTTAGAGATCCATTGGCTCTCTACTTCTATATTTGATAAATAAATTGATAAATAAAAATAATTGATGTGGAGTTCAGAGGGGCCTGGGATTCTCCGAAACACACAAAAAACTGCTACCTGGGACTGGAGGCGCAGGCAGGACTAGCAAAGCAGCATTACTGGCAATCGCAGTGCTAAGCTGAACATTTAAATGAGCGGCACTTTTATAAGTAGCCTTTTTGGTAATCATATTTGATGTCTTTAACATCCTCATTTTTTTTTTCCTTCTTTCAGAGGAAAAAAAAAAAGGTGGCACTACAATTCTTTGCTCTACAGTTGTAGACAAAACTAATGAATTGGATTTCAAAGTACCGCAAAAGGAACTACAGAAATGTTTTCAGACTTCAATGAAATTGCTGCAGCCATCCTGAAGTGCCTGGCACCGAACGATCATTTCCCTAGAAATACTTCCTCTCCGTGCAAGTATGCACAATCCTATCTGATTTTCCAGGGAAGAAGACTAATAATTTGATATTTTTCGTTCTTTCCTCTGCACAGTCCAAAACATTTCAAACCCCAGCCTACCAGGCGACCGCTAACCAGGGAACTGAGCTTTATGGCCAGATGGGCCTCTCCTGTCTCCTGTTCCTACTGCACTTTCATGCTGAAGATTTCAAAGTTGCCCCTATATTGACTTTTATTTTAAAAAAAAAAAGAACTGAATAACCTCTGAAAGTATAAATGTATAATATGACATTATAACTACATATATAATACGGATGAGTACACTACCTATGGTAGAATTCATCTTTTGTTATTAAAAAAAAGATAAAGAAGTGGGAGTTTTTAGAAAGGCCACGAGAGAATCCGCGAAAAGTAGAAGATTTCTGCACATCTGGCTTGGATAATCATTCAGGCTCCGGACACGTTACCTGCTGGCCTGGTTTGAGCGGCGATAGTGTTATTCCCTGGGTATTGATCACTGGCAGTATCTGGTTGCCGATGACGGTGGCGATGATCTGGCCCTGGGCGTTGGTCAGTAACTGTGGAGTTATCGGCTGCACCTGAAGTCCCTGAGCTCCGCCTGCCGCCTGGCTGGAGGGGACTGGATTAGGCATCAGTGGGATTGTTCCAATAATCTGGAGAAAATGACACAGAAAGGCAAAATGCACACGTGCCGCAGATACTTGCCACACGTAATTACTTGTTTTATGCATGTTCAATCAAACTTAGGTGAAATAAGCACAGACAGATATGACAGGCTGAGGGCGGGAACCAACCATTCCTTTACCGAGGCGATGAGGACTTTCGGACTCGTTTGTCACATCACGTATCACCTGCACGTTTTCTCACTGTCCACGGCCACCCGCAACAAACCTGCCGTGACTGAGAGTGCGTGGAGCAAATGCTGGGCCACGCTCTGGCCCCTGGATGATGCTTTGTTCCCACCTCTCATTTGGACACAGAGTAAAATAGATGCAAATCCGGTCCCGTTTGTCTTGCTTTCTACAACTCATCCATACAACGGTATTAAATGTGAACTGAGGTGCTTGTGTAATTTTCCTCTGATTTTCTGCTGATACCCGGGTCTCTAGATGACCACCTCTGACTCCCCTGTGATCTCAGGGAGGAACAAACTGATACCGGTGCTTTTCGGGACATGCCTTATTAAGATACACTCATAAAAATGCAGCTGCTTTTGGTTGACAACTAAGTGGTAGAATACAACAGGAGGGTTGCTGTTAGATAAAACATTCTAGCTAACGTTTCTGGGGCAAGTACTTGCAGAGGGAGACACTTGTGACATCTCAGATTTTGTAAAATACGAACATGCCTGTAGAACTAATATTCGGATGAGATGTCAAACAGACACAGTAAGAAAGCTTGTCAATCAAGAAGCCGCTAGGCTGAAGAAAGTGACTCTGCTGGAAGACTCTTTCCGCAAGTATTAGAGCATTGGAAACAAACTTCTGATTAAACTTGGGAATGAAAGCAATCTTTCCCCCCCACCCCACAAGCAACAACAAACGAAGCTAGTCATAGAATTATTGCAACAGGAAAAGTGGGGGAAAAGGAAAAAAAAAAGGTAAAACGCATCTCTGTTTCCTTCCTCGTGTTTGCTCCGACTTTCTCTGTCACAGCCCCCAAGAAAATTTCTATCCCATTGTAAAGCTTCCAGTCTTGCCTCTACCCTAAGCCTCGTTATCTCCTCTTTATCCTCAACATCCACCACGCTGCATGTCCCTGTGATCCTCCACCAGTATGATCCCAGCTGCCCTGTGTCCCTTGTCACACACTGACCAGTACAGACCTACTTGGTTGCTGAGAAATAGGGCGGATCATGGCCAAGTTCTCTCTTTTCCCTCGGGGGGATAGTGCCAGGGTAGCTTTCCTCAGTTTGTCTGCTGATTCTCATTCCATTTTGGAGCTTCATCATCCTTTTAAATCTCCCTATTTCTAAATTGATACATTTCGTTGAAACTAGTCAGCTTTCTCAGGAAAACAGGTTAAAGTGTTTCTAACAAAACAAACATAAAATTCCTACTGATTTCAACAATTAATTTATATTCCATCAATAGGAATTGTACAATGCAGTGTAAAATAACTGTTCAGTGTAAACCTAAGTGGCTTTGTGAGCAGACCACTAAATTAGTTTCTGAGAGCGCAGGACTAGAGGAACAACTCTGAATCTCTCGCTAATGCTATAAAAAGGATGCAGGTACGAACGGCTCCGTGAAGAAGAACAGCGGGGATCCGCGAAGACCTCTGCATATTTAATTCACCAGAGGTGGGTGATACGCAACAACTCCAGAAAACCCACGGCTCAAGAAAGCATCGTGCAGCGATATCCAAGTAACTCGGGCAAAGCTGGAAGGGCACGAGGCTCTCGTCAGAAGATTGCGCTCTTCCTTCTGTTCTCAGCTAAGATATGCCTCCAACAAGTGACAGTGCCCCGAACGACTGCTCCTTCAGCGGTCACAGCCCGATGGTGTGCCTACCTCTAGGTAGGCTCAGTTGTGAAGTGCAACACGACAACTCAAACCAAGTCCATGACTGCCAAGAGCGCTCTTGGTCAGCTACGGCAGCTCAGCTAACAAGTGGGAAGCGCTGAAGTCGGCAGCAACTCACCAAACTTGCCCAGTTTGGATGGGGAGACCAGAGAACCCCCAAGGAAAGCAGGATAGCTCTCCTCTGCCTTTTGGAACGGGAAGCCCACCTACTAAGCTGTCCTGTAAGAGCTGCATACATGGAAACTGTTGAAAACACTATAAAGATATTATTTAACTTCTCCTTAACGCGTTCCTAAAAGGTAGACAGGTCAATAAGGATTCCTACCCCTATTTCACTGAGCATGAAAGCGAAGCGCGATAGAACATATTCAGACAGAGGATGTGATTTGGAGAGTTAGCCTTCTAAGATGGAATTACCTGCGAATTTCTGCAGATCACGGTACTTTTATTAGTTGTTTTTTGTCATGTGGTGTCCCTGGCTGAACTGCCACTACTTTACTGTTCATGTGAGATGATCTCTGTTCACTGAAGAGGGAGGCATTTACATCTTTATCAGATTTCAGGATGTTTTCTAAAATCTGACTTTCAGCATCAATTAAATACAACTTCAATGCAGTGCAATGTGTAAATTTCTCCTGGTTTCTGGTGACCTAAAATATTCTTTCCCTTTTAAAATATATCACCAAACACAAGGAGTAATTCTTCTTAATTTTTATCAGCAGAAATATAGCAAAGGCCTCTCCTTCATTTGCCACGTCAGTAAAGGACGCGACCTTGGAGTGTCATTACTCCAATGTAACTTTAACTATCAAGGTCTTAATCCCAGCAAAGCAAAAAGTGCTGTGCTGGTGTTATCAGTAATAGAAATGTTTGCATTCACATTTAAAATGCATTTCTTGGACTGCAGTTGGACATTTTATAGAATGACAGTGCTGAAGTGGACAGTTTGTAAGGTCAGAAGCAGAAGGCTATCTATATGTATTAATGTGTGTCACACACCGTTCTGTACATGGCATGCTCTATGTGCACACAGCCAGAAACGGAGCAGGGAGAACACGGCTGGGAGAGGTGTCCAGAAGGACAAATGAACAAATGCCCTCAGGGGGGTTACCACAGGAGCCAAGGGTAAATCTGAATGGGAAGCAGTTTTCCCACGTTCTGAAACTTACTGAGATT
>VZRU01008303.1:1601-13132 GCA_013398155.1 Pedionomus torquatus
TTATTGTGCTGCTTATATTTTCATTAAAGTAGTTTAGCTTGTTCTAAACTCTTGAATCTCTTTAACTCCTTCCTCTCCTCTCTTTACCCAAAAGGGGGGGAAAAGGGAGGGGGGTGGGGGTCATCTGTCGCTCAGGGTTTGGTGGGTTTGGCTGAAACCGCGACATCATGCCTCTGTACTTGGCACTGGTGAGGTCTCACCTTGAGTACTCTGCTCATTTTTGGACTCCTCGCTACAGGAAGGACAGTGAAGTTCTGGAGCTTGTCAGAGGAGAGCTACCAAACTGTTGAGGGGTCTAGAGAACAAGTCCTGTGAGGAGAAACTTAGGAAACTGTTGCTTAGTTTGAAGCATGTTTAGTTTGGAGAAGAGGAGGCTGAGGGAAGAACTCATTGCCCTCTACAACTACCTGAGAAGAGGTTTGTATAGAAGTGGGTGTTCGCCTCTTCTCCCAAGTGAATAATGACAGGACCAGAGGAAACAGTCTAAAGTTCTGGCAGGGCAGGTTTAGATTAGATATCAGGAAGAATCACTTTACTGAAAGAGTGGTCAGGCACTGGAACAGACTGCCCAGGAAGGTGGTTGAGTAACCATCCCTGGAGACATTTAAGAAACATGTAAATATTATACTTCAGGGCATGGTCTAGTGGCCAAGATTGTAGGGGGGGGTTGTATGTGTATAGTGCACTCGGTGATCTCAAAGGTCTTTTCCAACCATAACAATTTTGTGAATGCCAACACTAGGAAACAACAAGAATTTTAAAAATAGTATATGTAGATGAAAAAAAAAATCAAAAAAGAAATACACATTTGCTAAGCCAAGCTCTTCTCTTCTTGCATTTCAAGCCTTCCATTGACTACTAAGTGGCTTGGTGGTATGACAACTGAAGCCAGGATATGGGTGAACAGGAAGATCATCATTAGCTGATGATGCCCCACACCCATTAAATGTAGGGGCCTGGTTCCTTGTTAAAATTTCTGTCTCTTGGAGTGACAGGATGCACAGGTTGGACTGCAAGTGGTCCTGGGTTTCAAGGGTCAGGTTTGCTGTAATATTTATTTCCCTGCTGACAGTGATGGAGGGAGGGCTGCGGTGAGGTGTTGGAGTGTCCCTTGGCACAAGAATTTGATGCCCAATTAGGTTTAGAAATAGTGACAAAGAGTTGATGCCCAATTAGGTTTAGATAAAGCTCTTCTCTGTAAACCTCAATTACCTGTGATGCCTTATGACATTCAGCGTTTACAAAGTATAATTACACAATAGTGTCTGACATTTAACGTCTATGGATAATTTAAAAGACTTCTACTTCAAAAGGGCTGCTCATGAGCAACAGTAATCACTTCAATTAGCTTGGCACCATTACAATGTAACAAGACCATTTGACTGCCTATTAGAACCAGCCAAGCTCTTCAAGTGTGTTAATTTAGCAGTCATTGCTAATTTCTGGGCTTTGCTGCATTTGCATAGGAAAACATAGCCCTGTTAGCCAGAAAGGGAGTTTCATTTCTGCAGCAACTTCCTATTCTTAGTGAGGTTTCTATTGTGTTGCTGTTTTCAGCCAGAAATTTATTTCAGTGAACTATTGAGAGAAAGGGGGTTTTGTTTTTCATAATCTATGTCCAAATTATTAATATAGCTTTCAAACTTTTTTTAGAGGTGCTCAAGATCCCTAGGAAATAAATAAAAAAATAAATAAATATTCACTATCCCTACCATGTCTCCTTTATGCAGTATGAAAGAATTTGTCCTGAGGGACTATCAGGTATTTTCAGGTTTTCCCTGGATCTCATTGAACTCTCTGTAAAAATTATTGGCAAGTCGAGGTCCTCACCATGTATTATGGCAACCAGAGATAGATAGAAGATTATATCGCCACGAATGTTTCTTTCTTTTCAACCACTTAATATATGGTACGATATTCTGTAGAAGCAGAAAACCTCTGTAAAGTGAAAGAGCTCTCTAGGGACCAGATATCTCAGTTTAGTAACTCACTTTAAACTACTGAGACTAATCAGAGGACAAAAGTGGAAAGAAAAGTCATGGCTATTTGTGCCTCTACCTGAGAACAGGTAGGCTAGTATGATTGTTGGCAGCCAATACGAGATCAAGGTTCAAATCATATAAGGCAATTCTTCCCACCTCCCCTAGTCTCTCCTGCCAGAAATAAATACATTTTAAAAAAAAAATCAAGATAAAACAAGATCAGGGCTGTCCATCCTCATGAACAGTCTCAGCACAGATGCTGTAATGCACATTAATATAAATTGAAAAAGCCATTTATTACTTGAAAGACTTCAGCAGCGAGTGGCCAGTGTGTATAACCCTGCCATTAACTCAAGTGTGCCTTGTTTGTTCCTTAAGGGAAACTTCATAATGTCATCACTGTTTTCATTTACAGTGATGCTAGTTTTTTTAAACACCACTGAGGCATCATTTGAGTAAGATCTTACAAATATATCCCTTATTTATACTGTGCAGTATTTCTACAGAACAGGTGGTGAATGAAGTGAAATAGATAAAACAAATCCTTACAACAAGGAAGTTCCTGACAAATGGACAGCCAAATAAAGAAGTATCCCAGCTCATCTAAGTCTAGTGGAGTTTTACAGCAGTACTACAAAAAAAACATTTATGCTACCTAAACTTAGCTGAAATCTGCTCCTCTGGAACTTACCAGGGAATTACAATGGACACTAGGCTGAGTACGCACCTAGAGAGAGAACCAAGTAGAGAGCAGACTGGGCAGAGACTACATTAGAAATTTGGCCAGAAGATGAAGGAAAATTATTGTACTCTCTCTTTGGCGTTGTCAAGGTTGCATCAGCAATATTGTGGTCAATTTTTGTACCATTTTCTATGAATTTTAAATCAGCAACTGGATTTTTTAAAAAATAACCTCAAAGATAAACACTGAAGAGACCTAAAACTTGCAAGTGTATATCTCTGGTCTGGAATGCTTGCAAAAAACCTAATTTTCTCATAAGACTTCTTGATCTCCTTGGTTCAAGTTAATGTATACCATGACAAAGTTTTCCTTACCTTTCTAATATGAGCTAGGAATATTGCCAAAAATGTGTATGAAAGTCACTCATTCTCCACAGGTGATGAAAGGTTAGCTCTAAATGCTTTCATGGATCAGAAAGCATTTCTTATAGTCAGATGCAGTCACATCGCTAATGAGCTAAATGCTTGATGACTTGAAGACTGAAGGACTGAAAGCTACATTATATTGTTTCTTTTAAAAACTAAGGCAAGGTCACAATCCTGACCATGTGTTTATAGGAGCAAGTAATTTCCTCCATATTATAGCATTGCTTAAAATTGCCTTGGAGTGTCCAAATAGGGAATTCAAGGAGGTTTTGGTGGAAGAAAAAGCTTCATGTGATATTTTCCTTTCATATTAATTTACTTGTTTGATCAGAGCAAAATTCACTTGAGTGTGTTTATAAGGTTCAAGAAGCTAATATTAATTTCTATCTTATTTTCAAAGATATAACAAAGTTTAACAAAGGTTTCCGATGCATTACAGGTATAGAGTACATGCAAATTACCTAATACCATCAAGGAAGATTTGGTCTATGCATGCTATACCATTTTCATAGAATCATAGAATACTAGGTTAGAAGCCACCTCAAGGATCATCTGGCAAAAATCTTTAGAGAAATTCAGGTAGACAATATCTACCACTCATCCCACATCAACCAAGCAGGTTACTTTTGTCATAGAAGGCAATCAGGTTTGTCAAGCACAATTTGGTGTTGGTGAATCTATCCTGGCTTTTCCAATCATCTGCTTCATTTGACTTGTGATAGCCCACAGGAGGATTCATGCCATAACTTTCCCAGGGACTGAAGTAAGACTGGTGGGCCTATAATTTCCTGGACCCTCCTTCAAGCTCTCCTTGTAGATGGGTGTGGTATTTTGATGCACACAATTTTCCAGCAGGATAACATGTTTGTCTTTTCCTGAAATCAACTGAAACATAGTATTAACATAAACTTAATGCAACATCACACAGCATTAATCTAGAAATTCCTTCCATATGAAGGAAGTTCTCTGGTATCCCAGAGCTAGAGAAATGATTCATCTTTGATATTCTACCTTCAGCTGCAAAGGTAAGATACAAAAGCAGAGAAAAATGGAACATGACCAGATCTCTGCTTGTGCTCCAATGATCCCTGTGCTGACTGTCCAATAAATCCATAAATACACACAGAAAGCCAGAGCTGCTGTAAATTGCAAAAGATGCCACCTGTTATCATGTCCAGGACAAATAGTAGGAAAAGAAACACAGTGGCTGTTTTCTCCCAGTTCTCCAATACAACAACAAATATAGTATGTACAAATTACAAGGCCTACTCTGACAAATACCACACCACTGAAAGGATTTCAGACCAAGTCTTCTCCCTGAACTTCCTTCTTTTACTCTTTTGAGAAGTAATACAATTCTAAGACAGAAAATACAGGGGAAAAAAAAAAAAAGATAATCAGCTTTATTGTACTTTTCATAGCAACAATCAAGACAATATCTTTTTCCTTCTTTAATTTATGAAGGAAAAAAAAAGAGGGGGGGGAATTTGTTATGTACCCAGTCAGGAAACAAGACTGTCTAAGGAGGAAAGAAAATACCAGCATAAAACTGATTCATCAGCAAAACTTTTATGAGAAAAGGGCATCTGACATATCTGTTCAATATTGGAAATCTTCTTTAATTTACTCACTGTAACAACTCTCACAAACTTGCATCTTTTACAAGAGACAAGGCTCATCAGGACGACATTTTACAAATTCCTCCACTGCCCTTCTGGTGAGTATTTCTACTTATTTCTTACAATAAACCAGCCAATCCATGATTGCTCTTTTCAGCACAATTTTCATGGAGTCATATACTCATTCCAAGGTCATGTTCATTGCACTCCCCTGAGGTAATTTGTTTGGTGCTGAAGGGGCCTCTGCTCTTCTTGAGGTCCTTGTGTTCACACTGCCAGGTCCTCATCTCATCTACGTAGCAGTTTTCTCATTCTGCAGTAATTTCCAGCCTGATTTCTCAAAGGTCTCCATGGACTTTATGAACTTATGCCACCTCACCCCTTCCTGGCCTTCAGAAGTGCAGAACCACAACAGCCAGGAAGAGTGCCCTGCCTGATGCTGCAGAATAAAGCCTGAAAGAGAACTAAGAAATGAACCCATACCACAAAAATCTTATGCTTTGTTGAACAGAATAGAAGAGGTTTTGATGAATCTCTGTACACTATGAACTTTTTACTTGCAGCTTGCTCCATAGGTGAAGGGGGTTCACTGGGTATTATGTTCAAAGGTTTTGCGTGTCTATAAAAAAGATGTCAAAAGACCAGAGGGATGGGGAGCAAAGAGAGCAAGAAAGCCAAATCAGTAGACACAGAGACAGTAGCAGTACTGATGTGACCCTGAGGAAAAGCCGACAGAGAGCTGGTTTTGGGGCTGAACAATGGTTAGGAAGGTGACAAAGCTGTAAGTAAACAGGCTGGCTCCTGCTGTGCAACTTCTACTGTACTAAGGAAAACAGAACTTTTATGTTCTTTTCAAATATGCAGGATTGCAACAAAAGTACCTGACTATGGCTTAAGTTTCTCACATTAGTGGTTTTCGCAATGCCTAACCTTTAGCTACCCAGAAACCAACCACACTCCGATGTGAATCATTTAATTACTAAATATTATGGGCCAAGCCAAACTCTTCTCTCACATCTTCATGGGAATGAAGAAGGATATGGTGCTGGGGAGACTAATTACTTCTCTCCATATAGCCGTTACTTTCTCATTCTTTTGTGTTTCCTCATTCTTGTTACTCCAGAACACATTCTTTTGAATGATCTCAGACTTTGGCATCTGAGAGACTCATCCCTCTTCCTCAAGTCTTTTCATGACTTTACCTCCTCAGAAAATGTTTCCATTTCTTCTCTATATTCTGTATTCTTCACTAAGCCACCATACCCTTCAACACGTTTCAGACAAGAACATGGTGACTTTCCATACTCTTGCATACCTTCCATAGGTAAGCACGAGATGATTATTTCTCCCATCTCAGGGAAAGAAATAGCACATAATCGTAATTTGCATTTCTTTACTTCTCTTCCTAAGTAAGGATAGTGCCATTTCCTTCTGCAGCAGGTGTGTGAAGTGAGTCCGTGATCTAAGCCAACACCCCAGCTTCTGACTGTCCCTGAGCACTGCACCTTCATGCAGCATAAGATGATGTTACATTCATTCCTCCTGCACAGCTGACACACACCAAAATGCTCAAGGGGTCCAGAATCACAGTGGAAATATTTCTGCAAAAGAAACAGCCATATTCCTTATGCTAAACAGCCTTAACCATCCCCAGGGTAGGGATCAAGAGAGTGTATTAGGCAATTGGCACTAGCTGATTGATTGCTGTTGGGTCACATCTAACAACTGACTGGTTTGATGACATGTGACCTTTTACATCCATAAAATCAGAACCAGGAATGCTGGTGGTGAGCAGTGCTGCTAAACCAAATTTTCTGTATCTAGTAGATTCATCCTACTCTAGTTCAGGGTAGCCCAGTGACGCCGTGGAAGACTTCACCACTAACCTCCCTTTCTGAGTCCAAACCACATGACTGCATAATTAGCTGAGTGCTAAACAAAACCTCTCAACCTGATAATAGCCAGTGTTAATTTACTGACTCCCACTCTGTTAAAGCTTTTCAGCAGCAGTCTGGAGAGAAAAGCTGTCTTGTTCTTGCCTGCAGGGGTGTTTTGATCAGCTGAAACTTTATCTACACTGACAAGAGAGTAGTGAGCAAGCTTCAGAGCATTTTTATTCAGATCTCCACAACATCTTACAAGTCCTCCCTACATCTCTGGGGGTTACAAGAGGGGAAAAAAAAAACAATCCACAAAACAAAACACACTACTTTGACTTCTCACTCAACTTTAGCAATGGCTAAACATCCAGCAGCCAGGACATACCATCAGATTAGTCAAAACTGTGTGACCTCCCCGCTCGCAGAAGGAAAGACCTGAATCAAAGGCTCTGTGTACAGCTCAAGAGGGGGGCAAATGGGGCGATGTTCATGCATGAGAGACAGAGGGAGAGAGTCAGACTACAGACTACTCCTCTCCAAAGTAAGAAATAGTCAAGCAACGAATAAAATATATATGAAGGGAATCAATTTAATTTAATCACTGTAAGTAAGTTGTAAAATCACTTCTTCACTTTATGTCAGATGAAATATTCAATGGTTCTCCCAGCCCTCTCCTGTTCTTTCAGCTGAGGAGACACGGAGCATCTTTGTCAGCAGAGGCAGCTGCTCAAGGGGCTGAGACAGACCTACCATCTGTCCACAGCTGATCCGCTCATCCCTGATGCAGGTGAATATGCCCTCAAACAGTGGGGGAAATGAAAAATAAATGCACTGATTTTACACTAAGCAAACTTGAACCACATTTTAGGAGAAAAGACATAGACAGTACAGACCCAGGTACAAAACTGAGGGGGAGTACTTTACAGTCAGTCAGCAAAAACTGTAAGACTTGAAGCCCTTACCATAAATGCAAGCAAGCTCTGTGATAGCCCTTGTTGAAAAGATTGAAAATCCAAGAGAAAATGACTTAATAAAATTGTATTAATTTACCCCAAAAAAGAAAGCACTACCAGAACAAATCAGTACTTCACTATACTCCT
Organism: Pedionomus torquatus; assembly: GCA_013398155.1. Lineage (NCBI taxonomy): Eukaryota > Metazoa > Chordata > Aves > Charadriiformes > Pedionomidae > Pedionomus > Pedionomus torquatus. The sequence continues at coordinate 9,290 of VZRU01008303.1, forward strand.
ATTCATCCCAGCACACCGTACTGAGGAGAAAAGCAGCACATGATGAGCCCATTTTTACTTTATAGGCTTCACTCTAGACACAGTCAAATTCGTAGGCCAACCACTTACCAATGGATCCTACAATGTGCATCATTAAAGTACCAACAAAAGATGCCCCTCTAGTCCAGCATATCTTACATGTTTGCCACAGAGAGTATGATTTCAGGTTATGTTTCCCTACATAAGCCACTGCATGCAAACTGGAATATTTCAAGGGATTTCAAATCCCTTATAAAAGGGCATTGCCAAAATCTAATTTTAAAATAGTAGAGATATGCTATCAATTTCAATATTCTCTTTCCTTAGGACAGATAAAGTGGTTAAGAACACTCTGCCCTGTATGACCTACAATAAGATTATTCTGAAATTTCAAAAGTCTCACACAAGGAGAAGTTGAACTCTTTTAATAAAACTGTTCCTCATTGTAAACATCTAATATATAATCACAGCTGGGATGCATTCCAGCTGTCATGCCGGGAGATTGACATTTCATGGGTTAATGCACATGCTTTTTATTATATGACAATGTACAGAATCATAAAATTCTAATTTTACCTAACAGCCAACAAATATTTTTAGTAACATGGAGGCACATTTAAAATTATACTATTTGTAAAGTCGATCTTATGCTATGCTAGCCATCTCTGTGGCAAGTGTTTGCCTGAGACTCCTTTTGGTCTCCCTCTTGGTAGCAAGAACAAGCTTTCGTATCTCCTGCTCCCCATCTCTAAAAATCTGTGATCATGTTTTGACCTCAGCCTCCAGTAAAAAGAGGTTACTGCTTTAACCTTAAGTGACGCTTGTCTGTATTGGACAGCTGGTTGTCTTGTTTAAGAAATCAACAGATATCAAGAGTCTCATGCTTGACTAATTAGATGACAACTGAAATTCAGTGTTGATAAGTTTAAGATGGAAACCTAGGAAGAAAACCCCTTCCTATATACATATGCATCTGCATATACATATATATAGATATACACAGTATTATGAACTCCATTTTCACTTTGAAAATTAAGGGCCTTGCAGTCATTTTGGACAGTTTCCTTTAACTGTCAATTCAAGATTAAGAATCATACGTCCTGGAAACCAGGTCAGTGGCAAGCTCCTGGTGTGTAACTGAATGCAACTGAAAGAAGAGTTTAACACTTTGCTTCCAAGAAGCAAACAAAACTTCCATGGCGCAATCACAATGTTCCCATATGAAGGCAAAGCCTTCATGTATCTGAGGCCTGTGTTGTCCAGATGCATCAGAACACACCATCCAAATAATGTGCTATTCTGCTCCTGACTTAGCAGTACTAACAGTGATGTACACGCCTGTTTTAAGTTGTCCGAATTGGGAAGTTCAGGGATTAACAATTATTCTGAACGATGCATTATCATTAGCTGATGCAATTCTGGATATTCTTGCTAGCTATGTGTCCTACTCTTTTTGTGATTCATTCTAACTCCAGTCTCAACATCATTTCTATAGCATAGAGTTTGCAGTTTTAATTAACATGGTGTGAAAAGGCATTTCCTTCCTTTTGTTCTTAGCCCACAGTAGAATTCATCTATAACGAGTTAACTCTCTGAGTTTCCTGAAACACTGGGGTTTGTCTACATTTCTAAATATATAACTCTAGAATCAGCTTCAGATGTGTGAATCTCAAATCCAGTTCATCCAAATTCAAACACACTAGTCAAGAGATTAAAAGGAATTTCTTTGTCCTCTCTCCATTTTTACAACCATGGCATTGCTACAAAAAGGGCCAACGGACTGAAGCCAGTGTTTTTCCCTATGGACTTTGTTCCCACCTTTTTCTTCCCACAGCTTCACCCAGGCTAGAAATTGAGTGAGATTAACGTGACTTCTTTCCTGAGTCAAGTCAATCAACTGCCGACCAGCTTATGACAGAAGAGGTACCATTTGGCTCTGTAGGCAAGATGTTACTGATCTCATTAGAGGGCTTTTCTAGTTTAGTATAAGCAAGGCATTGCAGAACAGGAGAAGCCAGTATGGCTGCAGGCAAGGATCAGTGTTTTCCTTATTTCACATTCCAACTTACAGCCAGAGCACTGCCTGCATCTATGGGTATACTATCTCCAGCAGACTTCCCACTCCCACCAGGCAGGAGCCTGTTAAGCTGGTAGCTGTTTTACTATGTTCTTGGCAGCAGTCCTAGTTTTCTTGCTGTATTCCTTGATTAAGTGTATTTTGGGCAAGAGAGTAGGAGGAAATATAAACATGGGGTTTTTCTTCCTCCCTCGTGTTTTATCCCACAATTTTCACATGCTAATTCTGGTCCCTAAACCAACCATTACCAAGTCTGGCCATTTTGTTTAATCATGTCTAGAGCTTTAATAGACAGAGATTCCTTGACCAGGCAGTTCTGGAGCCTCTTCTGTCTGTCAGCGAAGAGAAATTTCACTTGCCTGACATAGATTATTATTATTTTAATTATGGTATTACATACCTTTTGCAGGCAGAGATTCTGCCTTACCCTTCTTCTTCCAGAACTGAAAATCCTTCAAGAAACTGTGTACATACGTGTATATATGCAGTATATACACACAGACACACAAGTGAACCGAGACAATAGCCCTAACTTTTAAAGGCAGCCAGCTGCCAAAAGCATCAGCCTCCTGTCAAAAAACAAGGACAGAAAATACAGGTGCAGAGTAAATTGTGTGAGTGAAGAAGAGCATGGTAAGAAAGCTCGGAAGAGGACCAGACCAAGAGCTGACCTCCTGCCTCCTCCTGCACATCCCAGCAAGCACACCCTGCTGCCTCAAACAGTCTTCCCAAGGTGAGAGGCACGAGGTGGCTTCTCTAGGACCACAGCAGGCAATATTACCAGCTCTGCTGCACAGACAGAAAATTAACATGCGTGCTCCCCAGAACAAATAAACCTGCTGCCTGTCAGCTTGCATCCTCGGCAGGCAGGAGGTAGCAGCTGGGGCAGCCGCCAGTACACACTGTCTGACGGCACCCTCTCCAGAGGCCTGATATTATTACAGCCCGCACCCCACTCTCTCCGTGCCTTGAATTAACTTGTTCTGACTGTGTGACAGCTCTGACGACTGCCCGTGCCAATGCAAGGAGCCGGGGTCACATGCTGCTGCATGCACGGGCTGTCACCATCTCTGCTGCTAAAACCAGACAAAATCTTGTCAAGGGAGATAAACTCCTCCGGAGGCGGAGAGGTAAGCGACTCAACACACCGCACAGCTTGTGAAGGGCTTTGTTCAGCTCAAGGACAGTACCCTCTGACAGAAGAGAGGGCTGCAGGTGGGAAGGGGAACACACACACGCAGGCATGCGTGCAGACGGGGAGAGAAATGCAAAGGCAGACGGGCTCAACTGCAAGAGCAAAAGCAGGAAAGCTGCCAGGGACTTGGCCGATTGTCAACAGTACCATGATAAAAGGGACAAAGAAAATAAACTTCCAATTCTCCTCTCAAGCCTACATCAGAAGAAATTAAAAAACAAACTTAGAGGTTAGGTTCTGTATATGCCCAGAAATTAAGCTAGTGAGCAGGGCAAGTGAGTTTCCAAAGGAAAATATCCTATTGAATTCAGCGGTCAGGAAGATACCCCTGCTCATGGCATGCCTGGCACAGCCAGTCAAACCTGGCAGAAAAACCGCTTAATATTAATTTTCTCTTTCTTCACCTTCATTCATGAGCGTACATCCTAAACGTAAAGCTCACAGGCAACTGTGCTCACACAGTACTTGCAAAGAGAGGTCCTACAAACTACTCCTTGCCCTGGATCTTAGCTATGCTCCAAGGGGGAGAGAGTGCTATGGCTAAAAACAAACA
>VZRU01008303.1:13150-44322 GCA_013398155.1 Pedionomus torquatus
GTGCTATGGCTAAAAACAAACACCATTTGTTGTCCACTTTTGATTTGAATTATAGAAAGTTTCCACTCCACTCACTGTCTAGCCTAAAAACCCAAGGAAATGAGTTTACTCCCTATATTATTTGCCACTGAAGTACTACGTGACGGAGAGATACAGCCTTTTTCCCTACCTGAATGAAAATATTCAGCTTACCGAGCATGTTTGATCAGGACATATTGGAAGCACTTACTGGAAATAATGTATACCTTTGAAGGCATATTTAGTCCAGATACGATATGGCTGCGACACATTCCTTCCATGACACAAAGAAGCTCTCCCACAGGTTAAAAATCTATGTTAATGGAAGTTACAGCTACTATACATTACCACATAGTGCAAAAGCACTGCAATATATACTGCTTTGACCCACTGGCCCACTTCCTCCACATAGGGAAGAAGGAGTATATGCTTAAGACAGGTAGCATACTATTTTAGAAAAAAACTCCAAGAATTTTTGTAAGCTCTGCAAACAAAACTTAACCTATGGAAAGGGTTTTAGCACCATCCAAAGTAAATTAGATGTTATTTTATGTCTTTGTCCTGGAAAACAGGACAAGCTCCTGGAAAAAGGTATTACAGCATAATATGGACACAACTAGTGTTAGTAATCAAAAAAAAAAAAAAAAAAAAAAAAAAAAACCAAACCCAAACAACCAAGTAGGAAAATTGGCTCTAATTGGTAGACATTTTAGTATTTCCTGGAAAGAATTCAAAGCCTCAACAGGTTCCTGACAATGACTCCCATTCTGGAAGCAATGCCACTGGGATGGGTTTCTTTTGCTTTTGCCTGTTGCAAAAAGCAAAACAGCAAACATTTCTCTTTTCAGCAAACATTAGAAATAAGACAGCTTTTAAAGTTTTGTCTTCCATGAAATAATAAAATGTCATTGAACAAATAATAAGCCTCTTTCTGCTTATTTTAAAAACTATACTGAAATCTTGTTTTTTATTTCAGTGAGTGGAAGCCTTCTCTGTAAGCTGCTGCTTTTTCAGAAGCCTGAAGTGTAAGCAAACCAATTAACAGTAGGATCCTTTTCCACAAAATCACCTGGAGTAAAATATTTTCAGGATAGTGCTAAAGACAGTAGTACAGGCACTCCTAACAGCAACAGATAGGAACCAAAATCCAGTGCCAAACATCAGAAAGACTAAGGTTTTTTATCTGCTTGGAGCTCTATACGTGTGTGGTCTTCTAGAAAAGCATGAGAGCAATCCCCTATTCCATATCATGTTGTCACCTCAGGCTAATAACTAGCCCTAACCTGCAATGAAAGAAAAGAAAATGAGAATTAAACTACTCTCTTAAGTCTATTCATTCACAGGAAGCCCTTGATTTTCAGAAGAAAGTCTGATGAGCAGTGAGTCAGGAGTTCCAGAAGTGGAGGATCCTGTTAGCATAATTTTTTTTTCTTCTTTTACTAGGCATCTCATTCATCATACCTATACAACGGAAAAGCATAATTTCCCACTGACCTCCTTGATTTTGGTAATTTACTGTCTTCTTCTAGAGTATAATATTCCTTTTCATTTGGAGAGGAAAAAATAATCAAGATTATGTTTAGATCCTAGGATCATATAATCAAAACCCTGGGTGGAGTGGATTGTATGGAATGTATGGAACATGCACATATCCAGCTGAGGACAGAATGTCATCAAAACCGACGCACCAACTTTTCTGTCAGTTTATCAGTTTGAAATAATCAGGATACTCCTGATCCTTATTTAGTACAGAGGTAGTACAGCATGCCTGGTCTGTAGGAGTGCTTTAACATAATTTTTATCCAGTCCAGCTTGTTCTCTGAGCAATGTATCTTTTTCATCGCTGCTAGCCAGCAATTGCGAACTGCTCTCTACTACACTTCAGATTCAGAAATAACTTCTGATTTTCACCCTCCAAGAGAACAACCTCCCTGTCATTGAGCAGTGATGAGCCTTCTGGATATTGTGATTTTTAGCTGCCTGCAATCAATAAAAGATTTAATTACTGTAATGCCAGCAGTATGAAAGAGCTCCTTGATCAGCGACCATCCCCTGTCTACCAAGACTTGCAGGCAGAATTTAAACCTTTTGCTTTTTTGTGTTTGCAACTTTAGACACTACTGTTGACTGAAGCAATTGAAAACTGCAACAGTGATAGTACAGTGCAACACATTGTCTGTGAACTGAAGTATTATATGTTAGTCTCCTAACAGAGTGTTGTGGGTGGCTGATAATGACAGTTCAGTGCATTTGAGAAAATCAGCTTCTTGTTCCTAACTCCAAAGAAGTTGGAACACAAATACATTGCAGAAGGAGCCAACTGCCTTAAAAAAAAAAAAAAAAAAAAAAAAAAAAATTTTNCACCACGGATCTTGCTGTTTCTCACACCCCTGGTCTCCCAGGTGAGTGGGCAAGAGGCTGGGAGGAGACTCAGCCAGGACAGCCGACCCCAACTGGACAAAGAGATAGCCCATGCCATCTGGCATCATGCTCAGCCATAAAAGCCCAAGGACAGGAGGAGGAAGAGGGGGCACCCAGGGCTGTGGCACTTGACTTCTCAGCTCAGTGTCAGGCGTGCTGAGGCCCCACTTTCCTGGGAATGGCTGGACATCTGTGTGCCTGTGGGGAGCGGTGAACGAATGCCTTGCTTCATGTTGCCTGCAAGGGCAGCTTTTGCTTCACCTGTTGAGCTGTGTGTGTCTTCACTAGTGAGTCTTCTCACCTGCCTTGTCTTTTGTCCCCACCCTGCAGGAGCAGGGAGTGAGGGAACAGCTGTGGGGTGTTTGATTGCTGGCCTCAGTCAACCCACCACACACACATACTGCTCCTTTCCAGTGGAGATTCTAGTAACTATAGAAATCAACTAGAACAAATCAAAGATAATCATTATGGTTCCAATATATTATTTTACATTTCTTTTAATACTCTTCCTTATGTAGTAGAACTGTGAATACATATCTCTTGCTCAGAGTCAAAAACACTGCCTACAGACTTCTTAATTGGACCTTTTTTTCATAACACCTTATTTTTATTTAAATATTTTAGTATGGTTGATTTGTTGCCAAGAAAAGTCATTAGTAAGGCAAATTAAGTTCTTGGCACTGGCCACATAAAAAGGAAAGGCTGGGCAAATTTTCCTGCATTTCATCTTTCTATCAATGTCCTGAAAAGTGGAGAAAGCACCATGGTTAATTATTCAGTTTACCACAATTCCTGGCTTGAGGGAAGTCATCCCATACATCCTGTATGTGGAACTTACCAAAAGTACAGCTGCTCTGCATCCACATATTCTGCAGTATTTGCATTGTTCTTCTGAAGGTATTTTGTAACACAGCTTCCACATTCAACCATGTTCATTTTGCAAATAAATTTGACATAAAATTAGATCAGATTCACCTCATCCAGATAGCAGTATCTAACCACTATTAAGCTTCTAGGACTGTAAGTAATAGAATGCAGATGTTTTAAATGGAATTCGATGAGTTAATCCCAACCTGTGCAAGTGAGAGCATCTCTACGGGAACAGTTACGGCACAGCAAGGATGAGCTTCTGTGTCTCAGCTGCTCAGCATGAAGGTCTCTCTGTGACAGTTTCAGAAAAGATAGAATAGCACTTGATACAGAATAAAGTTTCTCTTCTTGCAGTTCTGGGCAGTTGCTAAGAATTTAGCCAGCGAAAGTCCTAAAGCTGCTAAATGAGGGCAAATAAGATTAGTAGTTGCTGCACCTCCTTGACTGTTGCCATCTTCTAACATAGCAAATCTCTGAGTTACCTTCCCCTATTAACTTTTTAGCCCTTCAAATCTTCTGACCTGAGAGGATGCTTCCCAGATGCCCTATTAAAAGAACTTGACAAGATTTCTGCTGCGCTGGTTTCACCAGGTGTTTCATTTCATTTAGCGGAGGGCAAACTCACCTAGAGTTAATTCTCTGTTAGCTCTGTAGAGCCTTAACCTGAAAACCACTGACAAAGTGCCCACAGCTGCAGTATCTTGACCACCATTCCTTTTCAGCATATTTACAGTATGAACATTTTGTATGGTAATATATAACAACTGTGTTACACTCTGCATGAACCTAATCAATATGGCTGTAATTCATATTAAAATTCGTTATGTAATTGCACTTAGCAACATATGGTTTTATGCTCAGATACTATAAAACAATTAGAGAACACGTAAAAACGATGTTTTTGACATTCTTACTCATAGCTAAAGACTCCTAAATATCTATATTTCATTGGATTATGTTACAAGCTTAAATACTTCAGGGTTCCCAGCAGGACACCTGAATCCAAAAAAATTACTGTAATTTAATTATGCCTATTAATGAAATTCTCTAGACTTCTGTCAGCCTGGAGCTTTATGGTGAACTTCTGAATATAAAAACTCATTGCAAAGCTGAATCTCATTCATAATCTGGCCTTGATGAAACTCATTTCAGTAAATTAGGCCAAGATAAGGTATGCAAATTTTAGATCATTAAAAGGAGGAAGAATCTTGTAAAAGAAAGCAATTGTTACACCATTAAATGGTAGTATAAAGCATTCCTGGCATGAATTTTGTAAATTTATTTTTTAAATAAACAGTTATAAAAAAGTATATAAAAAAGACCACAGTATCCAAGTGAACTTAATATTTGCTGGTACCCTAGCTATTTGAGGCTCAATAAGTACCAGTACAATCTTAGTATAGTAAAATAAATGGTTAAATAATTCCAGTTTGTCATTTACATTTGTTAAATGAGATCTTTTCTGTCTTCCAAAAAAAAAAGAATGAAGAAAAACTAACAGGAATGTGCACATACACCTAGACCTCCTACTTCAAGAGATACATGTCAATGTTATTTTCATACTTGTACAGCATATTCAATTTTCTAGAACTCTGAGACATAAGATAGGAAAAAGGTCCCTAACAAATGCCAGTACATAGTTTCCAAAAAAAGATAGGAAATTTTTACTTTTTTTTCATAGTAATAGATTGCATATTTCCAGAACCTTACTGCTTATATTATTTTTAAGCTGCAGCAGAATCCACCTTCTTCTGGTGTTTATACTCTTACGTGTGTGCAGTTCATAAAATATTTACACATTTTCTCTCTTTTTGTTCTGGATAGCAAAATAAAGACATACCATAATTTCCTTTCTTCTTAAAGGCATGTGTATGCATGAACAAATATGTGAGGTGGGGTAATTAATTTACTTTGTGTCACTTTGTTGGTAAATTAGTGGAGCTTCTCATTACACCTTGATTATGTCTGCATTTACGTGATAGAAAATATTACTTCCATCACCTTCCCACTGCTTCTTTTCTTTTTTTCCTCTCTTTCTGTCTCTCTCTGCTTTGCTTTATAACAGTTTGTAACCATTTCCGGTTGCATGCTGGCTGAGAAAGCTCTCTCAAGTCCCAAGTGCAAATCAATAAGTTATAGTGATTCATAAAAATAAAATTGTCATCATTATTGTTCAATTATTGGTGGGTCTGCAGAAAGATTCTTCAAGAGCTGGAGGTTTCTTCACTAATATTTATAATCTGCACTGAACAGTGCTAATGAATGAGTGGGTGTACATTAGGCTGAAATGCAGTGGTGTGTGATTTATACTAAGTCCAGGTCTGATTGTTAATGTTAAATCCATTAAAGTGTCTCCTAGATCTGCCTTAATGTACTTCCCTGCATATAATAGAGCTTAAACATACCCCATTTACTTAGCTTTTCATCACTGCTTGAATATTTGTCTTTATTACATCATCCTATGATAAATCGGACTTGGAATACTTGGAAAAATAGCACCTTATTAAAGATTCACTTGTCAGACGCCACTATCTTCAAAATATGAGCATGTTTGGTTAAAAAAACGAACAACAGCTGACATTAAAAATGTAAGAAGAAATTCAAAATATTCAACGCTAGTTCATAAAATTAAGATGCTCAAGGAAGAAACCCACATTTCATCTGGGGGAGAAGAAATTCACAGATTTCATTTGGAAGAATAAAAGATACTGTGTTTACCTAAGTTGTCACCTTCTGAGTGTCTCCAAGGGGGGAATTCTTTTCTCTAGCTCAAAATTGCTTTCTCCTGAAAAAAAAAAATAAAAAAAATAAAAGCCATTAGACAAAAGAGTAAGTAGGAAGAACAGGGTAGAGAGAACATGCAGGAAATTGTCAACTTCCAGCTCAGGTCAGGCATTTCACAGCGATTCTGCAAAGGCCATTGAGTATTAAATACACAGGCTGACAACAGCATTTCTTCTCATCTACAAGAGTTTTCCATTCACAGTACATACAAACCCAGTGAAGGGCTGCCAAGTCAGCCTGGGGGTTGTTCTGGTGCTGCGTACATCCAATACTTCTTTTTTTCTTGCCTGAATGTTTCTGCTAGTAACTAGAACCACAGGCAGATAATATGCCACTATTTAGCTAATATTTTCAATCCCATCTCCTGAAGGAGTAAGCCAAAGTCAGAGCCTTGTAGTCTTGATTTTATCTTGAGGAGTTCTTGGTAATTTGATAGAATGCAGCTCATTTACTAGTATTTTCTGGTGCAGGAGACATTAAATAGCGTGGCTTCTTTCCTCACATTCACACAGTTCTTCCAGCTAAATATTTAACTCCCAAAATTTCTCTCAAGTCCACAGCCCCATCCTTGTTCACTCTTCTGAAGTATCCTTGGACTCTAATATGCTAGCCTTCTGCATTCACCACTGACTGAACTGATATTAAACAGACCTTCTTCATACAAATACCAAATAGTTTTGTACAGGCTTTTTCTTGTGTATGAATACGTTATTAGCTGCCTGCCGCACGCATTAAATGAAAATCAACAGCTGAATTTAGCAATCTCAGTACTGCTACTGCTGTGCGGTGTATGTTGAGTCAGATTCAAGAGTTGTGTCTTCTCAGCAATGCAAAATCACTAGAAGCACGCCTTTATCAGCTCCCTGAGGGTTTTTTCTCACTAAAGGTATACAAAACCCACATGGTATATAGAACAAGGTATCAGTCCCTGAAAACAGAGTTTCGCCTGGAAGTCCCATGTACTTGACCGACCCTGGTCAAATGTCAAAGGGCAGCTCCTGCACCTTGTAAAGGGCAACACTCGCAGCTGCACACAAAGGACCGTGCAAACCACAGTACTTCCTAGACTGCTGAACTCTATTACCAGTTTTTATATTGCCCCTTACTCAGAGCTCTGTCTGGAAATACAGTGTAGATCTGAGTGTATAAATTGCTGGAAATTATTCCAATGTATTTGGAGACAACTTTAAAAAGTTCAACAACAAACATCCCCTTTTGCAACATCAGTTGTATATTTATGTAAGCAATCACTGAGATTAACACTTTTTATATTAGGATTTCAAAAGTTTCCTTGGTTTGCATTCTTAAATTCTGATCTCTTTGGAGTCTAAGAATCGAGCTCAATTCTTCACAAATAGTTTTGCCAGCACAGGCAACCTGGGTCTCTTTGCCTGGGTCACTCTAGTTACTGACCAAAACCTTTGGATAGATTTAAGTCCAGTTCTTCCTAAGGTTAACCAGGAGTTTCCTTTAGATCAGCACCTTAAAATCAATTTGGATATAAAGGGCTGTGAAATTACTTGGTCTTTGTTGCTAAACCAAGGTTTTTCACCTTTTTAGTATGTTTATTTCCCTGGACATGATAAAATGTGGCTTTCTTTAGAGAAGGTATCTTCTTTTCCAAGCTGGAACAGGCTTTCCTGGCTCCAAGAACTTGCAGGTAAAAAGACTTGGAAGTGATACAGGCTCATTACTGCAGTCAGAAGAGGTCACTTGCAAAAGGAATGTTGGTTCTTGATAGTACTAGATCTTGCCACAATCTCTCAGGTAAGACTGCAAGTTGTGCAAAATGTTTCAGTCCCTGCTTGGAGGCAGTTTAGCAGCTAGACATCATTGATAAGAAGTGAATGTGGATTATCAAAGATCAGTTCTGGTCACACAAAGGGTATGTGTTATACTCAGAAAATGGCAGAAAATTCCATTAAATCATCACACTCTCTTAAATAATAACCCTGAGACCTGCTGGTACATTTTTCTTTTGACTCACTTCTTTGAAGGAGATTAGAGAAATATTTATCACGTAAACTAAATAACATAGGTGGCTAGGAGAACATGCAAAAAAATCTGTAGCACACTGTGATATTTGGTGGTGGTTAATTTTATCTTGGTACTTCCTGATTTTGAGTCAAAACATCAAGAATAAAACACAAAAAAAAAAAAAACAAACCAACCAAAAAACACAATTCTTACTGTGTTCCGGTCCAGGTAATACTTGATTTTTTTAAAATTTTTTTTTCTACAATGAATATTTTCTTATGTCATTCCTGTTAGGAGCGTGAAGGGAAGGGATATATAATGCTCGTGTTACAAAAAAAGCATGATCGATGCTGATATCCTCAAAGATGGTCTTTGCAAAGGAGCTGAAAGTATATGGACCTTTTGTGGGGAGGGGGGAACAAAACAAAACCCAAACGCAACCCACACCCCAAAAAAAAAGACAAAATACCATCACCACCAAAAAAAAAAAAAAGTCACTTTCTCCCTGCCAGGTCTGATAGCTGACTTCCTGCATCTTGCTTTACAGTAGTTACCACAGAAATTTCACACCAAAGATGCCAGGGAATTTTGATGCGTCTGAGGTATATTTGTGCCTTTCTGACCCTGCCCCAAAAGCCAGACCAACTTTAGAGTATGTAAGCAACATAAGGAAGTTGCACCACCACCCCAACCTGCCCACACTTCTTACATTGTCTGTCACTCACAGTACGCCTAAGACATCCTCCCCAACCAAAGCCCAAAACTTCAGTTTCCGCCATCCCATCCTAATTCCCAGTCCAAAGATAATTACTTTGCCCAGTATAAAATAGTCATCCATGCATACCCTCTTTCAGACAAACTGGTATCCAGTGCCTAGTATGAGAGAAACATCAGGTATGTCCTCTAACAAAATTGGTGATAATATTTCCTAAACTAATTATATCATCATGAAATTAATTTAATCTTACTACTAACAGTAATTCAGAGCTGTTTGCAGTCATGTGAATGGAGACTAGCCAAAGCACAGATGACAAGACATAAAATTTGACCCAACGCAAGACATAAAACCTGAACTATTCTCTCACCCTCGTAGAAAATCCCTCTAAGGAAATGCCAAGGTTCATTAATAAGGCAGTGGAGGAAACGTGCTATGACAAGTTACTTTGCTCACAATTAACTTGCACAGGGAACAGTGTTTGGCTTTGGCTGTACTAATTCACAGTTATCAATCTGCTGCTCCCACCTAGCATGCTTCTAGAAGGTCCTTTAGTGTCACGAGCATAAACATCCTAGGCCTTCATCATCTGGGAGGTGTTTAAAAAGGAAAAGCAGCTGTCTGTTAGGTGTGCACTCTCCAGCTGAATACATATTTACCCTCTTACAGCTCAATCCAGTTTCCAGTGCAGAAAAGAGTCTTTCCATTTATTTCAGTGATAGGCAGACCAGGATTTTAATTATCTTTCTATGACACAGAAAACACTTGGGGCTAGTGAGCAACAGGGATACCTCCTACTTCTGCATGCCCTAGAACTCCCACTATAGTAAATCATCATCATTTGTGTTACCTCAAGGTAAAACTCTGTATATCAAAGTAGGTTTCTTTGCTTAGTTCTCAGTGCACCTGAAGGGTCTGAACACAACCCAGAGGTAGGACATTATTAAAACAGTACCACATATAAGAAAACAGAGGCCAGGAAATTATCTCATTCAGAGAGATATGATACTTTCTGGAAGCCCAAATTTCAGTGATAAAAAAGCATAGTTTAGTTGAATAACTATTTATAACTCAACATTTTGGTAACAAGAGGAAATGGCTAATTTGCATAGAAGTTGCACTTCTCAGTCTGGGCAGGGAAAGAATTGGTGATTCATTTATTAAATAGCAAAATCAAACCCAGGGGACAAACCAGACAGAGAAAAAAATGGGCTGTAACAGTACGTAGTGTTTATTGTGTTCAAAAAGAAGCACATCTTCTGNNTTATAAAAAAAAAAAAAAAAAAAAAAAAAAAAGCGCAGTAATATCATTTTCCTAGTGATATATATCTATTCTGCAGCATGCTTTAAAGACCAAAAAAAAAAGGAGCCCTAAAACATAATCATTTCTCACAGCATTTTGAAAAAGTTGAAGAGAACATCTGGAAAGAATGACCATTTAATGGGGAATGCTGTTCTGCAGAGACTTCTCAGGAAAGAAAAGCAGGACTTGACCCAATGTTTCCTATTACACATTTGCCAGTAAACCAGCAAGTTCCTGAAAGGCTGGCTTTCTTTTGCTGAATTCAACCGCACAGGTCAAACAGCTTTCAAGGAAATTTCAATCCTAAACACGCAAAGGGGCAAACTTCCTCCAGTAGGCTATGAATAGTTCAATGAAGTCATTGGGACCAATAAAAGTATGCAAAGATCTATATCATTAAGTCTCTTACCCTATTGCCTTACATGGTACTATTCACTTACATTGTATGCCTTGACTTTCATGGGCATTAGCCAAGCAACTTCAAAAGAAAAGCAGGTAGTTCATCACCAAAAGTAATTTCTGATTATATACACAGTCATTTTGCTTACAGTAGTGTTTTAGCAGTATTGTACAGCTGTCCTCATTCACTGCTTTAATAATTTAGAATGTTGTCTTTTAGATTGGGAAAATATTCATTAAAGTTTTCTACAAGCATTATATCCAAGTTTGAAAAATAGATCTGAATTTACATTCCCTGTGCATTTGTTTCTTGCATATCATATAACAAATAGATCCAGCTCTATCCTCTGTTATATTTTATCTTGGTGTAACTCAACTAATTTAATTAGTTAATGTAAGATCTCCTAGTATGTGCATAATTAATTTTTCCTCAGAGGTACAGAATGAGTTTGGACAAGAGACCAAACTCACTGGAACAATAAGCCTTTGGGGACATACAGGACCATACCTGCAAAAACGTACAGGTTTCTAGTTCCTGCTAGATCTTTAAATCCCAATGGTTTCAGTTACAGTTGGTCATTTAAATATTTTTACACATTTGCCAGTAAACCAGTTTGAAGCCATGTTAGATGCAAGATCATGCAAACTTTCACAGCTGTCAATTAATCTCTTTCCTCACTGCCTGTAAAACCTCTCCCAATAACTGCTTTCAAATATGCATGATGAAATAAACTTTTTTCATACACATACTTGCATACACACAAATAATTTTCTGTGTGCATATTTTTGTGTGTGTGTGTGCATGTGTGCACAGACATAGATGTACACAGTAGTGTTTAAATATGGATTGATGTGCCTACCATACCCTACTACTTCTCATAATTTTGGCTAATGGTGTGCAGTATGCATGTGAGACATGGGACTGACATGAGCAGATGTAAGTAAGATTTGATTTTTAAAAAGTTTCATCTGCGATTAATATTGCATCCAAAATGATAAAAGTTTGAATGGCTCATCTATCTAGTGAAGTTATTGGCAGGACTATTCACAGAGCAGCATATTTTAAGAAAATAATGCAGAGAACTTGAAGTGAGCTGACTCTAAACTTTCAGAGAAAGCCCTGCCCCCAGAACCATATCATCCTCCCAGCCATATCATCATTTAAAACAGACATCATTAACTTACAGTTGACCAGGAATTTGAGGCAAAATGTTGAAACCATACGGTGTTTCTGGATATCTGTGGTATATGACAGAAGAACTTTGACAGGCAACCCCTACAACTGTCAGGCCCCCAAAGCAATGAAGTAGAAAATAAAAGTGCTCCCAAACACATTTAAAATGATTCATCTCACTGTTTCACTTTGAAACGAGGAACAAAAATGGAAGCATTCCTATTCCCTATTGAAAGTAATCACAGTTTTATATCCCTCAGTATTTACATAGAGCGAGCTGTTTATTTAGAATCCTTGGTGATAAGGACACGGCAAGCTCATAACTTATTATATATTCTCTTTTCATTTTGTCTTTTTTGGGGCGAGAATTATGTATATTTTATGATAACCCAAAATGACTTATACATAAAAAATACAGACTTTAAAGATAAAAAGGATTAGTAGCAGGTAATGCATTTTCCATGAGTGGCTATAGGGCTCTCAGTTCCAGAATGTACAGGCTGCATACAAATGAATTGATAAAAGTCTGAGGCTGCGGATGGGTAGAAAGGCTCATGCTTTGCTGGAGATGATTCTTAAAGTTACAATAAATCAGACAGACAGTGTCGGCCTTTGAGGATAAACCTGTGATGGCTTGTTGTGCCTCTTTGAATCGCCTCAGAGGCCCAGGGACTAAAAAGTGCCTAGATGTCACATTAAATCTACCGGGAGGATGGAGCACTTCAAAGAGGAACGCAATCAGATCTGATGGAAAATACATTTTCTGAAAGCTACTGACAAAAAAGTAATCTTTGATGTGGATGTTGAATAACAATTGATATTGTCTTTCCTGACATTTTTCATTATTGCTGTCTTATACAGCCTACTTCATGTATTAAAGCAATATTAACTGTTTGACAGGGACAAATCCTCAAACTATCACATAAGCAATTGTTTCTGAATTGTCTTAGCCCACTGCCTGTAAAACCTGTCCCAATAACTGCTTTTAAATATGATGGTATACTCTTTTCCTTGACTAGCTAGACAGTGTCTGAGCCTTGGCATAATACAATAGAGTCTAGGGGATATTAAAAATGGTTAGGTGGTTATGAGGTGTCATTTGATTATAAGCAAGGTGCAGCAGTGTTTTCTGAAGGTGACTTTTAATGAGGGAGGTCTGTAAAAAGTTAGTCATTATTCCTGATCTACAATACACATTTATAGCAAGTATATCTACCCTCGGAATGTCTAATCTTCTGCAATTCTTGCGGCTTACAGGAAGAAAAAATAAATTTACATGAGACCTTTATTATTTATGCAAAGAAATAAAGCAATATTTAGCTGTACAAAATGCTATAAAATATTCTGTAGATAAATCCCCGAGTTGCGACTGGAAAGAAATTCAGGCAGACCTAGAAGCTCCATGTCATTTCAAAGGACTGATCCCTCCTGAGGTTTGATGTCTTAACCCCATACTATAACAGTGTGCTGCTTTGCCGATGTGCTGCCTTACCAAAGATCCTTATAAATCCAGAAACCCTGGTTCCTAGATGACCTCAAGCTACTGAGTGGGTAGATGGAAAGGCAACTGTAGCTCTAATCAGGCTGGTATACAGGGGTTAAGTGCATTAGCACCAGGGAAAGGCACACTTACAGAAAACCCAAGCCTGAGAGCAAATTGCAACAGTGAGATAATCTACTGCTCTCAAGCTCTCACAAATTACCGGCATTTCTGTTGCACTACAAAACAGTGAAGCTGTGCTGCCCTCGCTTACTTTCAATTTCTTTGGCAGTCTTCAGTTTTTCATACTCCTGGAAGATGGTTTAACCAGTTTTTTCTCCTTTACCATGACTACCGCTACCAGAGACACCACCATAAGCCTTCTGCAAACACTCATTTTATGGAGGAGTCCCTCAACGAGGCTTTTTGTGGTCTCGTTCCTAGGGAAAATGCTTCATGTTGTACAGTTAACCTGTTGTATATCATGAACTGAGAATAGTTCACTTAAGAGGCTCCATCGAATAATTCAGAGAATATCTCTAGCAGGAAAGAGTAAGCAGTATTGCCATCTGACTGCATGGTGTGCAGCTGTAATGCATTAGATATTGTCATTAACAAGCAGAAGAGTTTTAAAGAGCATTTGGCTACACCTTTCTCTGCTACACAGAAACACGCCTCTGTTGCCCTCCAAGAGGGAGAAAAAGCTGTCTTTTGCCACTCTTCTGCATTGCCCTTTGCCCTGCCTGTTGGTGCTCTGGAAGGCAGTCATTCCCAAGAGGATGAAGGTTAAGTTCCACTGCCACTAGCATTTCTGCCAAACCCAGTCTACACATGGCTAGTGCCAAGTTGTCAGACTCCCTGTGGCATTCAAACAGACTTTGTTTCTGTCCAGAAAGCAGTTCCTGTCTTCTCACAAAGCAAAGACAATGAAACCTCCTTCTCTTGGATGATTTGGAATTGATAAACGATTCTACCCCGACACTCAAAAAAAAATATAAATTTTAAAAACAAGTCATCAGCAATATTCCCAACAGTTTCAAAGGTTACTCTTTTTCATCCCACAACCCTGACTGTTGTTTTATTATTTCAGAGTTGGCTCAGGCCAAATGCATCCCATATATACTTCAGTCTCAAGTTCACCTTGGCCTCTTTAGGACCCCGGCTCCTTTACACTTCAACCACAGTTCCACCAGGAGGGAGTTATTTTCTTTTATGCTCTCCATTGCTCTGTCCCTGATGGGAATTCATCCACTCCCAGGTTTTCTAACACTTTCCTTCTGAGTTATTAAAATGAGGCTGCTTGGCCAGCTGAAACTTCTTTGAAGTCTGGGAATATTTCAGATGTCAAGTCATGAGATTTTGTCTCTCTTTATTTTAGACTGCTGCCTGTGCTTGTAAAAATCTATCAACTACTAAGCATTAAAACGCAATTCACAGTGAACTGCTTGCACTGTTTTTGTAATCCTACTGTAAATGGAGGAAGAGAATACCACAGAAGATACCATAATGCATCCTTTGTGGAAATATTAGAAGAATTATTGTTCTTAGGGGATGGGGAAATAATGAGCCATTAGTTGGCAAGAGATGTGTAAAAAGCTTTTTGTTCTGTTTTTATGCCACTGAGGTCACACTAACGATCTTTCCTCTGCACAGGTCCTGGTTTGACAGTAGAGGAAATCTGGGTAGCACCACATCAGAAACGTTGCGACCACACGATGCAAAGTAGCCACCCAGTATGAACTCACACCACGGCTTCACGTTTGTTCAACTTTTCCTCATGTGTTAATAGTGGGCATGCAGGCTTTACGATAGATCTGCCACTGCCTGTCTTCCCACAGCCAGCAAGCATCACATCCTGTGCGCTCTGACTCAGGGTGAAGTTCTAGCATGTGCCCTCAAGTGCTGGGGCTTGGGGGGCTCTGGGAGGGCACGGTCCTGACATTGCACACGGGGCAGCCACTGCTTCCCTCACTGGGCTTGGGACTTAACTACACAAAGCACAGAGATAGAGCACGCGACTGTTAAGCTCAACAAATCAAAGTAAGAAGCGATCAGCAGGTCAGGACACACATGAAATGCAGTCCCGCATTAATGAGAACAAAGCAGTTATGAGAAGCTGATTTTCAAGTGGAGCGGCCAGAGCAACCACCTGGGACTCCAGACTCCGGGTGGCCCTTTCAAAGCCAAAGTTTGAAAGCAGTGAAGGGTCATCACCTGATAGGCAGGGGAAAGGAGAAAGAGGGGAAGAGGCCAAACTGTGACTCCTTCCTATGGCTCTCGCAAGTACACACGTGTTGCAGAAGCAGCCACATTACTCCTGCCAGATAGCCGAGGTCCAATACAGCATTAGTGCAGCAACTACTGATGTTCAGCCCAGCTATGTCTGGGAATGACAGACGACCACGACAGCTTTTGTATGCACAAAGGAAGGGAGGGCCACATAATTTTACATGCTTTGAATCACAACTACCAGAGAGAAGGAGCCCAAATTTAGCACTTCATTTTGCTAATGCCCCTTTGCAGCCTCTGTGTACACCTCTGCACACAAAGCTGGGCTTACAGATTCATGGCTTTCCTGAGCAGAGCTGTGAAAGGATGCAAATTGCTCCGTAATTACTCAGATGCCTTACAGAGGCCTGTGCTACTCAATGTCCAATTTATAACCAATCAACCCTGTACAACAAGCAGCTCTACGTACAATAACAGCTGATTCTGGCTGGCTCTCGGCTCTTTGAAGTTACAACCCTGCAGGATGTAACAAGACAGACTTATAAAGCTGTGCGGGTAAAAAGAATCATCAAGGTCACCGTTTTCAAAAGCACCTAGAGCTGAAATGAAAGGCTAAGCAGATGGTGTGTGGCACAGAGTCAAACCTTTCTTAACTATGGTCCTTTTTTGCCAGCGCCTCAGACAAAAGCATGTCTGAGTTGTCTACATAAACTCAGCTCAGGTTTTCAATATTTTGCCTTAAGACCATTAAAATAATATCCATTAGTACTGTGATGTTTTCAGCAACTGTCTTACGAGCACATAATTCTACCTTTGAACATATAAGATAGATATTTAGAATTTGTATGGCAGCAAGTGCAGCAAGTACTTCAAGTCCTAGCATCCAAAATTCTGCATTTCCCCTTTCTTTCTGAAATATACTGATTCACATAGCAGAGATACTACAGAAACAGAGTGCCATCTTCACACTGATTATATCAGGATATCATAGATCTGTATTTTTGAGCTCTCTTTCCTTTTTCATCACCAACTTTCTCTTTAATGTGTTCACATTTTTGTGGGTTTTATTCATACTGTAAATACAAGCACTTGTGCAATTAGTAATTAGTTAATTCCAGGGTAATAAATCCAGTGCCTAAATGTGTGTGTTGGGTTCACTGAGGCCAGCAATCAAACACCCCACAGCTGCTCCCTCACTCCCCACTCCTGCAAGGTGGGGACAAAAAACAAGGCAGGTGAGAAGACTCACTAGTGAAGACACACACAGCTCAACAGGTGAAGCAAAAGCTGCCCTTGCAGGCAACATAAAGCAAGGCATTCATTCACCGCTCCCCATGGGCACACAGATGTCCAGCCATTCCCAGGAAAGTGGGGCCTCAGCACGCCTGACACTGAGCTGAGAAGTCAAGTGCCACAGCCCTGGGTGCCCCCTCTTCCTCCTCCTGTCCTTGGGCTTTTATGGCTGAGCATGATGCCAGATGGCATGGGCTATCTCTTTGTCCAGTTGGGGTCGGCTGTCCTGGCTGAGTCTCCTCCCAGCCTCTTGCCCACTCACCTGGGAGACCAGGGGTGTGAGAAACAGCAAGATCCGTGGTGGTGTGCAAGCACCGTCCACCAGTGCCAGAATGCTGGTAAGTTATCAGGGCTGCCTTTGGCGCACATCCAAAGCACGGCACTTTACAGGCTGCTCTGAAGAAAATGAACTCCATCCCAGCCAGAGCAGTACAATGAAATGGAAATGGAAACGAAACCTGGGTTTTACATTTGTCAGGGTGAATGGTTTTGTCATGTTCTAGGAGAGATGCACCAGTCCCCAGGTGAAACTGGAGAACATTGATAGTTATTCTTCTCACTGGCACCCAGAAGAGGGAAGGCTTTTATACTCTCTCCAGAGACTAAGATGAGTATTTCTCCATTGCTGACACATTTCAAAGGCTGTTCTTCTCACCAGATTTTCTTGATGTCATCTTCTTCCCCATATGCCCTTCTCTTAATTGATATCTCACCAGGGAATATTCCTCCTGCCTGAGAGAATCTCCATGAAACTCCAAATCTGAGTAAGCTACAGAAGATGCTAACTATCTGTACAAAAAGCTGTTTCTTTTCTCCTTCTGGGGCAGACAGACTGAGACATGTGCCCCAGCAACATCCTGACATCTATCAGCTGGGGGAATGTAAAACCAAGCTTTAATTTTTTATTTTAGATTCATGTAAATGGATCTTCTGCCCTGTAATTAATTTGCTGCTAATTACACAATTACTCTCATTTATAGTATCATTTAGAAATGAATTTATGTTAGCCCAGTCTAATTTGCAAAATAAATTAAGCAAATTGTTACTTGATTTTAAATCAAATAAATCAACCCCTCCATTCAGTGTGCCTGTGTGGTGCCACAGCTGACTGTGATGCTGCCAGCGTTTGTGTGGCTGGTGCAACTGTCGGGAACCCCTCTCTAATACAGCAAGGAGAAGATTAGGGGCTGTGACTGCTTCTGATTCTGTGGCATTTTGCTTTTCCTAGATTACTGTTCAAGCTGCCCACTTTGGTCTTGCTCATTATGAAGATTTATACCATCATCTAGTGGAATTCCCCTTAAACTACAGCCCATTAACTCTCCTAGTCTGCACTTTACATGCAGCCTGAGATGGAGAGACTATGCAATGAGGTTCTTGTATTCAGGTTACTAAATATAGGAGGATTTTTGACATCTCTCAGAGCAGGAAAATTTGCCATAACCACTGTAATTAAAATCTTGCTCAATATTTGCCTAATGTCGCATTAAATCTATGTAATGCTGTACTTGTTTCCCCCATCCCACCCATCCCTCAATGTTTTTTTTCAGGATCTAGAGACATGACTGCAGTGGCAGCCACAGCTAAGTTGTATTACACAGAGAGGAAAATATCTTACATAGAAAAGTACATTATAAACCAAGAGAATAAACATGCATCCCGTGCTCTCCACATGCCTGAATAAAAAAAGGTATTTCTTCATAATTTCTAATCACAGTGGAATAGACAGCATTTCCACTTGTTACAATCACTCTTGTCTAGTAATACATGTGTGCTTTTATTAGGCATAGAAATGAGTTACAGTTCTCACAGTTAATTCTCTCCATTCCGCCAAGCAGCATCAAAGATCTTTCCTTGCTTAATCCAGGAGTCCCTCCAGACATCTTCAAATGAGTTTGTTCTTCTTAATACAGAAAAGGCTGGGGAATCACCCATAGTCCCACACTACATCAGGGCATCCAAAGGAGCTTCACAAAACTGAACCAGCCAAAGGAGCACACAATACTTCCACACCATGGAGGTGATCAAGAGACTAAATTCAGAAACAGCATGGCTTTATATGAGCACATCAGTCAGTAGGAGTATTTCCTATTAGGGGTGTGACTCTTCACACACTGGCTCCTGGCTCCATATCTGCCTCTACAGCTGTTGATTGAATGTGGCGGACCCCCCATGCCAAACCCATGCAAGCTGGGCAAAAAGCCATGCACCCACCTCCAACGTGTTCATTAAGTGCATGCAATGAGGTGCACACAGCCTGCTTCCCACAGTACTGCTTATTTCTAATTTAGGTGTGGCTGTTGGACCCCCAGGGACCCCAGGAGTAATTGCAATGGCTATCCCAACGCCAGTGGCCTGTGACCTCAGAGTACCCCCTTGTACCTGGGATCTGTAGGAGGTGTTCTCTTCCTGCTTCCATTTTGTGATGGCACCTGGTGAGCAGCTTACATCAGTGCTGACACCACTACCCCAGAGACAGAGAGGCATCTTCTATTTCTCTTTGATAACTATGGTTATTTTCACACAAAATGTTTTTTCTCCCTTCTACCATCACAGCAGTAACCAGCTCATGCTCTGCGGAGCCCTTCTGGGAAAAACTGCTGACCATGCATCCACATTGTGGATTAGTTTGCTTTAACTCTGATTTAACACTAACATAATTTTCTGTGACCAAATGGCTGATGCTTCCCTCCTGCCACGGGCATGATTATACCCCTTCAAGCACCAGCATATTAATTTCACAACAGTCAAAAGACAATGTAAAGGAGAATAGTAATCCAGTATAACAGCACTTGTTTTATAATAAAGTGTACTAGAGCTACAGTGCAGCTGTTTCATCTAATCTGAAGCATGTGCAGTCCATATTAACAGTTAATTTAGTCTACTTTTAAATCACAGCAACCTGAACAACAACAAAAAGGCATGACCTGTCTCTCCTAGAGGAGCCTAGTCACGTTCCTCTGCAACTTCTCCATGTGATAGAGCAGTGCTACAATTAAAGCACAATAATTTGCTTGTTATTCAAGTCAGGCATTAGTTCTAGTAATGGGGTGCTTGGTGGCGAGATGGATTTCCTTGTTAGGAGCTAAGCACAGGATTAGCTGAATTCTCCATGGAGAAATCTTGATTTGTTCAAGGTCTTTCATGTTTTCTACAGAGAAGGGATTATGTCTACTTAAAGAGGGGGCTTGCTTAAAAAGCTACAAAGTATAAGAAAAGGATTTAGGGCAGTCGGGCCTGTGGTTAAGTAGCTGAGGGGTAGAGGGAGTTTTAGAGAAGAGGATTATTTAAAGCCATAAAGTTCAAAAAATAATTGGTTTAGCACTACTGGGTCAATGCAGGGTAACATGCTGGAAAGGCAGTTAAGCATAAGCTAATATTCATTTTACTTTGGCTAATTATTGCAAGGATTCAGAGTAGAGGGTGAAAGAAGAAATGTTCTAGCTCTTTCCTTTGGGGTCCAACCATACAGCACATCTCTGTGCTCCTTCGCCTTCCTATATATATATCTGTTGTGACATGTTACCAGCCCAGTGCAAGAATCACAGAGGGCTCTCTTGAAAGCTCTGACATCGTTCATTTAATGAGGCCATGAAGTAGACTATTAAAAGCCTTTCAAAAGAGTTGTGGAAATCACGGTCCTCCTGCAGCCTCCTGCAGCCTCCTGTCTCACAGGCAGCTCCACTCCTTCTCCCCCTCCTTTATTTGAGGCACTGGGCAATATTATTAGTCCCGTTTGACTCCAAGCAGATTCTCACCATCATTACTGCCTGTGTTAAACCCAAACAGAGGTGTTCTGCCACTCCAGTTTGTGCAGGGGAGTTGCAGAGCATTGAGAGGCAATGCCAAAAGCCTGCTGACTCAGGAGGCATGAGGACCACCACGCCTCAGTACCAAACATCACTTGGAGCAGAGGGAAGTGGCACAGGTTGCATTTCACCCTGTACTTTCATCTTAGTCATGCAGCAGATTAGTGGCAGACATCTGAGGACAACAGAAGCAAATCAACTCACCGCAGCTGGAGAGCCTGGAACACTGAGCACGAGTTTCTCCAAGACAGACCAAGCCTAACGGATTAAGAAGCTAGGGGAGATACTTCCATAGGAGGGCTAGCAGGATGAATCATTATAACCTGAGCATAACAAGTGCAAATGAAAAAAGTGTCAGACAGATGGTCTGAAACAGCTATTTAAAGCTGTTTGGGATGGACAGTGGCTCAGCAACCATAGGGTGGTGAGAAAAAAGGCTTCTTTAGTAATTTTCTGAGAATATTTCAGTGGGTTTGGTGAGTGCCAGTAAAGATAAGTAAGTACTCATTAGAATGGGGAGAGATAAAGCCTCCAGACAGACATGCTTCAAGGGCATTGAGCAGTATAGAGAAGGGATAGGAGGTGGTAATGTTATAAAGCAGTGAAAAGAAGCAAAGCGCTTGGATTTGGGTGTCACTTGAAGAAATTGGAATGGACTTGTCCTTCCCATATACAGCTCTCTTATATTTGCATTCAGTGTGCTGCACTTGATCCACGGCACAAAAGATATTGACAAACAGGGATTTTACACTAAAACATTAAAAAAAAAAAAAAAAAAAAAGAATAATGAGGCAAGATTACAGGAGCTAATTCTGCACAACAGCTTGGCTAAGTGACAACTCAGTGGATGGTGGGGAGATGAAATAGATGTCAAATATCTGAAAGGTGTAAAAACAATGGCAATAAAAGAAGTTATTTGGAGCACTGCATAAGGAACAATGACATATATGTGGAAATGGAATCAAGAAGACATGCAGGCTGAGTGTCAGAAGGTTTACTAGGGTAGCAAATAGTCTCCCCAAGTGAAACTGCAAACTTGATTATTCTGGAAAATTAAAACTTGTATAAATGTAGGACTGAGAACTATACATTAGGGAAACACCACAGCTGGGAGAAAGTAGAAAATCTATGTGTCTGATGTGAATGATACAAGTCAAGGTACGTGGGAACCTGGACATAGTAGGCAAGGTACTCTGGTAAAATATGTACAGTGTCTATTGCTGCAGATTAATTAGGCACCTGAAATCCATTAATATATATATATTCATCTTTGCAGGGTCTCTGCAAGGTAAAAGGACATATTGGTTCCCATTCTATCTGTCTCAAACTGGCATAGAAACTAAGAGCTAAAAACGCAATGAGACCTGGCATTGCCATGCCCATGCTTACAAGCCTGACCTAGCTCAAGCCATAAGCAGAGGAGTATGCTTACCAATAAAGTTAACTTCTGTTTACCTTCATTCTACTCTCAATGCAGAAACACCTGCAGTCAGATGGGTTTTTTTCATCCTCTGCTATGACTGGGTTCTTCACAGATCTGCTTTCTGCATTTTCATTTCTCAAATTCAGTGAATAGGACATTTGTCTTATGATAATCCAGTAACCATTCCTGAATCTTAGTGGAGGTTACCAGTGTTGGACTTTGGAGAAACCACCTTTCCTCACTTTTTCTTGACCCATTCCACCTTGAAACTGAAATATCAACATTTGCAAACACCATACCATGAGGGGAAACTAATTTATTCATTTTTTTGCAAAGCGCTTTGGATGAAAGGCACTATAAAATTCAAAATATTGTTTTTGTCTTGCAAGATTCATGCTACTGAATAGGTGAAAAAGTTCCTTTGAATAAAAGCTGATGATTTATCTACCTTTTAGTGGCTTCCTTTGTTCCCTGAAGCTACATATTTAAACTGTGCTAGGCAGGAATTTATTATAGATACAGAAGAATAGAGCAGTCTTTTTAAAACTCAGCTGCTCTGCTAAGACCAAAGTTCTGGGATGACGTAAAATTGAATCCACTGCCATTACAGACATAAGCTTTTTCCAGTTCAAAATTTTTATGGAATTTTCTTTTTTTTTTTAAAAAAAGCAAAACAAAATCAAGTAGGAACTATGCTCAGAGTCATTAAAACTGAGGTAAGAGCATTTAACCTCATTTATTACCTTTTCCCAGACTAGAATAAATTGTGAGTATTTGACAACACTCTATAAATTCCACTTTGCTAGCCCAACACAATAATTTGCCATCACCGCCTTCTAGCATCACGCATGGCATCTCTTCTGCGTGAATACCCAGCAGCCATACTAAAGATGCCAGTGAATTGTCATTACTGGCACAACAAAGAAGCACCTGGCTAAGTCATAACTCCCAGTTCTCAAGGCATCCATTTTTCACATCCCGATCTCTCTTCAGAAGGGAAGTAACTGTGAGGGACTGCAATCAAGCAAAAGCATACATACTGGTTACGCCTTATAATTCCTCTGATGTTTTGTGATAAAGTAAAAATTGCGTGGTTGTGTCATTTATTATTAATTCTGTTTCTTCATTTTTAAACTTCAAATCAAAGTAGCAAAGGAAGGAAGAACTTGGGTCATATAGTAGATATTAATTTCAGTGGAATGTACAGATTACACTCTGAACAATGCAAGTCCTAAAGAGCTTTCAGAGTCCTTTAACAAATTAAAAGCAGAATACAAATAGCCCCCTAAATGAAAGGATGGTGGTGAAGGATGCCAAGCAAACAAAAGCAGCCTTACTTTCAAGTACAGCCTTTCCTGTATCCAGTGAGATATCTGAATGTAGAAATGCCCATAGCCTCCTCATCAGAGGCCTGGGTATGTTGTTGCCAGCAGATCTCAGAATAAGTCTGATGCCTGTCCCACAGAAATCCCACAGCCCTGCAATCCTTCCCACTGGAAAAACAGCTTGAAGGGACAGCAAGAACAAATCACGCGTAGCCATGGTGACTAAATGCAGCTGATATCTATCAGAGGACTCATCCCCTTTCCCCTGCATGTATAAACTCACAGCCCGTGTGATACAGTGAACACCCCTAGATATTCCTGTCCTTATGATTTTATCCTTCCTGTTATAAATTGCTGGGTCCTCATGTAGTCTTTTGTTACTTAATTAACATTTAAAGTTTCCTAAGCAATATCTCCACCATCCTCGGTCCATGGAGAGGGACAGCACTAGGAGGGTGTTTGGAGCAGGAAGACTATTATTTATGTCTGAATGCCATTCAGTTGAATTAAAGAAATAAAAGCAAACAGAACTCACTCTACTAGAGATTTGTTGTTTCCTACACCTGTGAAGTACAAGTACAATCTAAATAATAAAAAGTAAAAGAACTTCCTTGTTTGAAAGAATTAATTTAATTTTACTGTACCATGTAGGTAACATACATTTCATAGCGTATCCAGTAAGAGACCCATCTCAAATCTCTGTCCCAACATTTCTTATTATTACAGAGTTCAAATTGTCTTCTTTTTTAAGCAGGCTTTTGTGCCAGACGTATATTTTTTAACTGAACTTGTATGGCACAGTAGAGACATCCAGTGGTTTGTTAGATTATTAAACTCATGACTGTCACTGAAGATATAGTACAGAGCCATTTCCATTAGATAATGGTAATTTTAATTTGACCTCACACACAAATTTAAGATTTGATATTAAGCAGCACTAATTCAGGAACTTGCAGTAATTTGACATCAGATATTTAATTTAATTTGCCATATACCTAACTACTTTTTCGTGATTTATGTGAAACACAAGCTCCATTTATACTATGGGGTAAATCTTCAGTTGCCATAAATCAAAGTAACTTTGTTGAAGTTAATGGAGCTTTGTCAAGTTACGGTTAGAGGACACGGCCTTATCTATTTTTGAGAGTTGGGAAGGCATTTCTTTTAGAAGTTTCAGATTCCTCAGTAGAAAATGCTGAGCTTTGGCTTGTATTTATCATGCTATCCATTTAAGGATGCTGGGAGACAGAATAAGTGTGTCAGTTCACCCATCTTGGGCATCTCATTAAATAGCAGCAAATACATTATGGCACTTGAGGGGGGAAAGAAGATTGCTAGGAGCAAGAAAAGGTCTGGCAGTTGAGAGGAAGAAGGCATCCCAATGAGAGAGGCAGAGATTTAGCAGCTGAGTGATGGGGCCAGAGCTCTGGAAACATAGAAATAAAAGGAAAATGAAATTTTAAAGGAAAGGGGAGGGGGAAGGAATGGAAGGGGGGAAAGAGACAAGCTAGCATGACAGTGAACCTTGGATCAGAAAAAGACAACATCAGAGAATCAGAGTCAGTTCCAACTTACAGTCTGTAAAACTCCATTTACGTTCAGTGGGGCTGTACAGAATATGTCAGGGTTGCTTGGGTAGAATAAAATCCTTAAAAAGACAGAGAAAACCCTAAAGCTAGCAAGTCATAGAGAACCACAAAGGTATGCAGCCTGTCAAAGAGGCTGCAAGGCTGTGATTTATTGAAGTGCTGCCTTTGCTAAGAGCATGATCTAAAACATGTTTAACCCAGCAGGAGTCTTTCCATGGACTTTGGATCAGGCTCTCAAACAGCAATGTTTGACCAGCTGATAAAGCACATTCCTTTTCTATTCATAAAAAAAGAGGAGGAGATATTCAATTGCTTTGTTTCAGAAAAGCTATTTACAAACAAAAAGTATAAGCTGATGCATGCACAGTGCCTTGTTAGAAGGAGGTTGAGGGGAGTTAACACTTATCAGTGTTAATTAGTAGTTAGCATGAAAGCCACAGAAAAATTTAAATGAAACACTGAATATATTCACTAGTCTCTGTGGTTTTTCATCCTTTTAATAGATATACTTGCCTGTAGAAGAGAAGTGAATACCGGTTAAAAACAAGGGACTGTCTGACCTAGTGTCCTGTTTCCAGTGGCGACTATAAGCATACAGTCAGGATGGAGTAAGAAAAGTATGTCCTTATGTCCCACTCTAGTGCATAGTTGCTTGTCACTGCATATCTTCACATGAAACAGTTTTTGAATCTGCTGGCTGAATATAAATTGGAATAAGCATAAAGCTGTATATTCCCTTGTGTTAGAACCATTTTCAATCTGACCCTTTTATTGAAGTTAGAACTACATGTATATCACTCAAGTCCCTCTTACTCCACAGATGAAGCAAAATTGCAATGGTTTTTCATGTCATGTGCTTTGGAAAACTTCATGCTGCAAAGCATTCCAACAAGAAAGAATTTGTTTTCACTCTTGGGCTTGATTTGGTACTGTACAATTACTTGCAAGTCCTTCATTTCTGTACTACACTGGATTCCTTAACCCCGGCACTTTTCATTCAGCCTTTTTAGCATAAAGCCAAGAATTTTTCCACCTCCTCTCAGAAGCGTGTTCGTAGTCCTGATTTTGATGGCAGGTAAATGGAGGGATACTTTGTTCAACTGAACAAAAGAGCTCTGCCTGCAGTAGTACTTTTTAATGTCTTCAAAGAGAGATCCTAGGCTGAACTTCAATAGTTGACAGAGTGCTCCATTGACAGAGGTGACAGGGCAACAACTTCATTTTTTATTGAACTGTGTCTCAAAAATTCAGTAAGGGCACAAATGATAAACAAACATTCACAGTGAAAAATAGATCACTAGGTTTCCTGGACAATTAAGACCTAACACATTCCTCTCAGGTGACAACTGAAATATTACAGTTAACATTCAGCACTAGTTTTTCTTTAGTGTCTCATAGAGATCATGAAAATTGCTGGCTTGAGATAGGTCAAGAGTCCATAGCATTTTTTTAACCACAGATCAGACAAGAAACAAATAAAACAGCAACACTGCCTTCCCCAAACTACATACTATCCCCCTGCAAAGCATGGCAAAGTGAGACCAGCTCTAGGGACAAACTAATATTCACATTCCATGCTAATTCACAGTTTGCCTGTTCTGTTGATCCCATGGTCACGTTGCAAACTATTCCCTCTTCTGACAGTGTCATTTTTGTGGGGAGCATAACTGCCTTGTATCTGCTACCTCATTTCACATAGACATCAAATGAAATGGTGTTCAAGCAGATATTGCTGAAGAAATAATTTGCACCTTTATTAAAAGTTATCAGAACCTGCCAGCGCAGGAATGCACATATGTAACTAGCTTTGTACACAGTCAGTAAAAACAAGTATTTGTACCCTTCACAGCTCACAGGGTATCATCGCAATATGTATTTGTGTAAAAATGAAAAGTCAGGGTATTTTTTCTGTTAAGACTTCTTGTAGGCTGTTGACCAGAACAGAGAAATTGGGTCACTGCAAAGGTTGGACCTTTACTACACACATGGATTTTCTTGGTTTCCATTTCCATTCCCTTAGATTCCCATATATGACACTGAAAAGAAACTCTGAAGCCATTAATAAAAATAGGTATTAAAAGTTAAGTTAAATTTGAGTATATTCAATTATTCGGATCACTTGGGAACTGAAAATCTATTACTCATAACACAGATCAGAAGATTTAAAGCATAATTGTATTCTTGATGGTCTTTAATCCACAAAACCAAAGACAGAGAAACCTTGACTTGACCAAAGATACTTCCACCTCAGGCTGAGCTGAGCAGCACTTATTTTAGCCTAGTTTTGGCAGCATCCCTTTCATTTAATGTTTGCAAGAGATTTCTGCTAGAGCTTCTTAAGAAAAATTATTTTGGACACATTTTCTTTATTTTGATGGCTGAGCAAAAAGACAAGCTTTATCACTATTGTCATACTGCTAGGGTTTATAAAGACTTTATTAACATTCCAGTCCATTTAAAAGTAAAATGGCATATTACAGTGAGTAGAAAATTTGCCATAATCTGTGCATTTCTGCTGAAAACCTCAGAAGGGAAACAAAACACTTTTAAATAGATGGCCTTTCATTATGTACCAGCTACAGAGGATGGTAACAAAATAAAAACAGCAGCTGAATACACACGTAATACCATTCCCTTCCCACACTCAGACTGCAGGGCAGCCCAGGATACAGTCAAGGCAGTGGGAGATTGCAGCTGGCCTCTCTTCTGAACTGATGGGTAGCGTTCAAATATCCAGGGCTTTGAATACAATTGTTCTCTCTCCTGAAAGACTATCTTTAACTGCCTCTGTTCTTTGTGACTGTCAGCCCCATATCATGTGATATGATTCTCCAAACACTTATTTAGATCTTGTAAATTACATATAGCATGGTTGGTGGTATAGGAAAATTGTATTCTTTACACATTGGACCCCAAAAAGCACAAAGCAGGTTCAAGGCAATCAACAAATATTTGACTGCCTTTCATCAGTTCAGAAGCTGTCGTTAGTGGTGCAGCACCTTTAGAGAAAGAAAAATCTTCTTTTGCAAATGAAGACCCTGGAGCAGAAGGGAGCACAAGTGATTTCCCCAGGTCATGGGAAAGCATGGGACTTAGCCAAGAACTCTCTCTGGATCTCTTTAGGTTTCACGTCAGGGCACTAAGGTTGTTCCAGCTATCCTCCTAATAGCCACCTCTCTGGGACACCTACAGTCTTTCTGGGGTTTGATTCAATATGTGGCTACTTAAGGAACAGGCTAAGGGATTTTTCAGCAAAGTAAATCTGTGATATATCCAGTCCTTTTAAAAAGCCTGCTTTGAGTGGACTGGACAGCTACATTAGAAGAGCTGTGATATGATGAATAGAAAAATGCAGGGCTCAGATGAAGTCTTGATTAAGTTGTCATCCTAATCGCCTCTGGAAACAGAGGGAAGAGGATATTTTATTTTTAAATTTTCATCTAGGTGACATCTCGTGCAGCAGAAGAACATTTGCATTGTTTTCTGCTAAATGTGTGAGTGGGAGAATATGAATGTGAGACTTCTCGGTATTTTCTGTGTGTCAGAAAAAGACAGAATCAGAAAAGTGGTTTTTGAATCTGTATGCAGGAGATCAGGCTTTTATCACAGGACTTATGTTTTGAAATTGATTTAGAAGAACAATCACTGGCTGGCACCTTTCCCTGAAACCAAACCNCCTTTCTGCTCCTTAATTGGTCTCTATGAGCACTTAGATTCCATTTTGCGAGCTTTCACAGAATTTTCACACCCGTGTTTCAGAACAAAGAATTTCATGTAGTTATGAGTCTTAACTAAATTGGTTCAAAGCTTAAAAAAGAGATACAGGTAGGAAAACTTGATAGCTGTAACAGAGCACTGAAGAAAGAGCTCATAAAATAAAATTAAAAAAAAAAAAATAATTGTTGAATAGAGGAGAAACCTGGATCAATTAAAGGTCTTTACCAAAAATACATATCCTTGCCTTTTCTGCCCCCAAAAATAACCAAGAGCTGAGGGCTGTGTTGGCTAATTAACTGGCTACTTATTGTACCGGAAAGTAGTGTTAGGTAATACAATTAATTTCAAATTCATGCTGTATGAGCGTCAAAGCAATAGTACTGACAGAAGAAGCAGTTCCAAAATAAACAGTTACTTGATGCTAGAATGATGATTTTATTGCATAGATAGATTGCTAAATGTTTACCCTCACTCTAGTTATAAAAAAATGACAGAAATATGCTCATATTATGAGTAAGTTATACTTGACTCTACTGTCTCACCACACCCACCCATCCTTTTGCCACGGTCTGAGCCCTTTCACAAGCCATTTAAGCCCATTATGCTTCCATATACATCCACTGCCATTTTAGCCTAGCACTTCTCAAAACCCATCTGCGAGGGAAAAATCAATTTAAACCCATCCTGGATGCAGAGAGAACATCACTTGACGGGAGCTTTATGCCCTATTTCCCTGCTCACCAATGTGAAGACATCTGCCCTCCTCTGCCTATACTCATTCCCACCAGCTAGCCCCAGCTGCCAGAGAAAACCTGTCCACTTTGGGAACAGAAAGGGAAACTGTTCTCCAGCCAATCACCCTCTATCATTGTGTTGATAACCACAGTCCCATCTGTCCTCCATTTCCATCTGCTGTCTTTGGTCTTACACTGGGCTTGGAAGGTCCTTGGTGAATGTATAGCCCTTCATTACGGTACATTTGTTATACTTTTTAAAAAGGTGAATAGGTCAAGAACATTATCGTTGATCTATGCATAACATAATTCAGGAGAAGAAGAGGGGCTTCATTATATCAAGCTACAGGTGCTGGTCACCTGCACACCATATTACAGTCCAGGAGAGGCCACCATCTGCCTGCTGCTGTTCTGTTTCGAGGAGTGAGCTCAGTGTCTCACCCATCGTCCTCCAGCTGAAGGCTGGGTGAAAGAGCCATAACTTGCTGGAAGGCTGGGAGTCCAATGGATTTCAGAGATCCTAAAGTCAGCCTAGGGATACAGTAATATGGTAAGAAGACCTGGCCAAAACGCAAGATTGAAGTCAAAGAGAAACTTCTGAAGGAAAACAGTGTGGAATCCATGAAGGACTTGCATGTTGCCCCTCAAAAAATAAGAGGTTGTGACTGATTGTTTTAAGAGATCTGTGAGTGTGGGCAAAGCAAAATATGTTCTACCTTCAGCAAATATCCTTAGTACCAAGTATCAGCATGTTGGAGTGTTTAGATTTAGGGGTATTCATTGTGCCCACTTCAGTAATAGTGCAGAAACCTTTAGATAAACAAAATTTGTAATACCCTAGAACAATAGTTTTAACAACATTTAGCACTGAAGCTCTTTCAGTGTAGCCATAGGACAGAGTGACTTTCACAAAGTACTAACTGTGAACCATAGGAAATTCTCAGGATGACACTCTAATTTCCATGATTCCAAAGAAATCACTTTTGTGATTCAAAAAATAAGCCCATGAAAGAAAATACTTTTTCTCTGTATTAATTTATCCTGACAAAGTGATCCAGTTGTAGTGTTCTCTTACTATTTCTGAAATCTGGAAATGTCCAAAAATATGCAAAGGCAAGCACATGAAATATACAGAAACCATAGGCACACATTTGTCTTGCACTATCCATAGGAATCTGTCACGGAACAAAGGCATTGGGGGGGAGGGGAAAAGAAAAAAAAGCACTATCCTGGAAGAAAAAGTGTTGATGCAGACACACAAACCAATAAAATCAAGGAAGTTCCAAATCCAGGTCACTGCGGAGTCCTAAACACAGGCCTATTGTGTTTTGATGCAGCAGTAGCCCATATGGTCTTCCATTAGAGGGTTTCAGAGCAGTGGGCAATGTTACCGTACCATATGTGCTGATTGGAACAACTGTGATGATTTATGGTAGTATGCATGAGATTTTTTTTCCTTCCTCATTTTATTCCTTACTCTTCCTCTGTTAGTAGAAGCCTAAGAATGGACAAACTTGTCATTACAGGTTTCCAGCATTAATACTAATTTTGCTCCCCAAAAAACCTAAGCAAAATGATTCTAAGACCAACAGCGCACGAATACATACTTAAAAGCGAGGTCTGTAACCTGGAACTACATGTTTCCACCAGATAAAAGATCCCAGTTTCTACTTTGGCTTCACACTGCTTCTAATCAGTTCCCTGCTAGGAAGCAACAAAAAGGCAATGGCCAAAACTGAACCTGATAGAAATCTACCTCTCAAAAACTAAGCTTTCCAATGCATGTTTGTTTCTCAATTTCCCCCTTTAAAACAAAGCAATAGAAAAGAAAATTAAATAAATGTTAAAAATTTTATCAGTGAGTAAAAAATCTTGCTTTCTGTGAGCAAGAAGCTATGATGTAACTAAATTA
>VZRU01008303.1:44341-62989 GCA_013398155.1 Pedionomus torquatus
AAAAAGGCAGTATCGTCTCACATTTCCTTGGGAGTACAAACCAGAGCTATCCATGACTTTGCTACCACAGATCAGTTCTGTGCATAGAAATGATCCCACAACACCCAACAAACATGTCATTGAGCCCTACATCCTCTTCTGATGAGTAACTTATACTTCAGGGGAAGCTCATAAAAAGGACAAAACAGCCCAGTAACAAAGTAGATTTCTTTTTCCCTTCCATGCTGTTACAACCCTACTACCCCACCCCAGCAAATGTCTGTCAAGACATTGACAGAATGCACAGTGAGGACGGAGGGTGTTATTTACAGCCTAAACCATTTGAAAAATTAATTCAGCTGACAATTGTTGAGTTTCCATATTTATAAAATGTAATGAAAAGAGTGGCTTAGAAGGAGACTTCAACAGCACAAAGACAGGAGGTATTCAATCCTTCATAAAATCTTGGGCAACTGCCAAACAGCTATATCAATTGCTCTCCTGCAACCCAGTGTAATCCTCTGACTCCATTTTCCCTACACTTTTTTTTTTAAACTCAGAGGAAAACTAGGTGCTCCAATGCTGGATGGTGTTCTAATCTGTTGATCTAGAACATGAAAAAAGCGAAACAAACCCCAAACACAAATGAGGTAAATCTCCCCATTGTATGTGCATACATTTCTGCGTACGGGTGCATAGGGACTGCATGTACACACACACTGATGTAATGTGTATAAGGTGCGGGTAATCTCACAGGTTACTTCATCAGCAGCACATTTTGTGATTGTCCTTATAGCAGAAATTAAATCAGAAATAAAATAAGCTGTTCAGATCTTTTATGGAGATAAAAGACCTTGCCTTCACCTTCTGGTGAACTGAGGCTGGGCAAAGCAGAACAGACAGCAATCGAAGAAAGACGGTAAAGCTGGAAAAGAACTGGTCTTTTCCAGAGAAGAAGCTTTGGCTAGAAAGCCAGCCTGCTTACTGCAAGCAAAGAAGCTGACTTGCCTCATCCAATGAAATAACTTCATATGCCTTCTGTGTAAATAACGTATAGCCTCTGATTAACACTGAACTTACCAACTACTGCTCTTAATGAGGAACATTAATCAGTTGTGTTTTGAAGTTGTTTAAATCTGAACCATATGGTCTTCAAAGTGCCAGATCTCAGGAAGCACAAAGCTCTGTTTTCAGAGAGTGAAGGACAGGGCCAGATGAGTGCAATGAACTCGACAGCAACAGCAGAGCACAGCTCCGTGACTCATTGAGCAAGTCCTTGATTTGGCTACTAAATAAGTAGGGGTAGTCCAGCCTCCAAACACTTCTTTCATCCATTTTCATATTATGACAGAACACCTCACAAGGGGCCTAACTAACTCCATTTTATCGGTTCTTTAAACACAATCAAATGTGATGCAGAAGTTGATGAACTTGGAAAAGAACAGCAGTAATCAACCTGCAGAAAAAAAAAAAATATCCCTTTCTATTTGATCCAAATCACTCTGTGCTATAGTCGGTCAGTAAACACAGGATTGGAAGATAAATAAATGCACCCTGGCAGTTGCCTCAGCTGCCACTGCAGTGCTTTCTGACACATAATTAGAAAACAAATGGCAGATTAGCTTAATAATATTCATTAGCATCTAATGAAACCGAGAGTGTTTCCTGTTCAAAGCATGTTGGGCTGTTAGTTGAATTTAAGTAAATTCTGTATTTCCACCCTTTAGCTATGAGAATACAACTGGGGGATGGGGGAAGAGAAAGCACTTAACCCTTTCTCTCTTGGCCACGTTATGAATTGAGGTTTTTTCCCCATGTTTTTCTCCTAGTCCTCAGGAAAGGAATGGTTAACAGAAAAGCAGGGCCTCCTTTCAGGCATTGTTGTTCTTCTGCGCCCCCTCCCTTCGTTTTTTTTTTTTTTTTTTTCAAATTATCCTAAGTAAGGATTTTAATGATATTCAGAAATCATAGCTGTCTTGCTGAATCGCTGTAGGACTGACCTCCCTTGACAGTTCTTAAATTATTCAGCTATCAAGGGCCTGCTAAACATTAAATTAAGCATCCTCTCTCCCCTGTCCTAAACCATTAAGTTATGCAAATGCACAGATAATGGGGCATATGACAGCTGGAGGCATTAATCAGGCAGCTCTGTCTCTGGGCTGTTGTTATGTAGAAACCGCATCTGCCAACAGACAGAAGAGACACAATTAGATCTCACTTAATGGAATGAGAAGAAACTACTGAGCTCTCTACACTCCTGTTAGGTTGTAGACCTGGGAGGGAATAAGACACTTGGGAAATCTCACTCGCTCTCTGTTTCTCTCACTCTCTTTTTTTTTTTTTTTTTTTTTATACCTGTTCTTCCAATTGAAATGAAAAATTACCTGTAATTGTTATCATTTGCAAACAAAGCCTGTCAGAAGGCCCACCCGCTGTTTACAATGGATGTTTTTCTTGTTCCCCGCTAAGGTTCTTTGGGGAATTTTCCTTCATTTGTTTTTTTAACTAGTGCTCTGTCTTTGGAGGGTGGGGGAGAGGAAGCAAACAAACAGATCTCCCTTTACACCATTGGAATTACTGCTTTAAAAATGAACTTGCATGCTCAATCACAGCAAAGATGCATATTGCTAAGGCATGAATTCATTTGTCATTTGTACATATGTGATGATTTCTTTCCAATTACGTGCTAATTATTGAAGACAAGTGTTTGCATGCAGTCTCTCCTCTCCTGTCACTTTTAGCACATTTCTCCCTTCTAATGGCTTCTCCCCTCCAACGAGGCGAGGAGCGTGGAGGGGTGAGGGCAGAAATTGTGGGGCATCCTATGAATTTCCTAAAGAGATTTAGAAAACAGTCTGAATAATTTAGTGCATCTTACTTCAAGAGTGACTTTAAAAATCTTTGTTGTTCAGACTTTGGGTGGTAATGGGAAATGGAGGAGTGATACTAAACTGGGATAAGCATGCAAACACCAGGCAGTGTTGGAGCAGAACCTTTGTCCTGTATGGACTGATCTCATGTCCTCTGCTGGAACTTCTCGAAGCCTTCATTAATTAATAAAATATCTGAAATAATTTTCGTACCACAAAGTTCTTCTTTCACCCGAGGTAAACATCCCCCTTCTCCCTGAATGAATACCTACTAAAATGACTCCATTAACTCATTTAGACAAAATCTTTACTATAGATATTTTCCTGTGGAGAGGCTGGGCTTTTAATTCAGATGATGTGTTAACTTGTTTAATAAAAGCAAAGAAAATCAATCTCATCTGATCTCAATTTTGATTTTTGCACAGAAGTGACTTTTTTTCTTAGGATTTATGGTAAGATGAATTTTTTTGTTACGTTCTTATGCACTTAACTGTCTTCTACAAGTCAGCAACCTGATCTCTAGGTAAGGAGAATAAATTCCAGAGCCCCACAATATTAGGTCTTCCACAGCCATCCACACTGAAAAAAAAAGGAAGCACTAGAACAGACATCTTAGATGCTCACAGCTGCCCAATTTCCACATTTAGAGGAAATAGGAATGATAGGAAGTATAAGCTGCTTCTGTTATTTCTGTGACTGTGCCTCTGACAGGCAGCTGGACAACCAAGACCTTAAAAACATAGGTCATAAAGCAGTGTTAAAATAGCAACATAGGTTTTCTAATGACTCTCCGTTCATTTTGCCTTTTTCCATTCGTGTTATATCAGGTGTACTGCAAATTTGGCCCCATGAATACATTTATTCCTATCCCCATCTTTCATTCAGAGGACAACTTTACCTATTGGTCCAACAATCTCCAAGGTGGGAAGATGGAGGCCAGGCACAACATAACACCTCCAAATCTTCTTCATTTCATTGTAATTTTTACCCAACATGATGCTTCAGACGTATTTTCAACCACATGGGTTTGGTGATGTGTTTGGTCCCAGTGATCATTATTGGCACAGCTATAATTTATATTGCTTTCGAGGTACTCCAACAACCTTGGAATGTGAAGCTCATCAAAAAACTTCATAGAATCATAGAACCACTTTCTTTGGAATAGACTCTGAAGATCATCAAGTCCAACCATTAACTTAGCACTTAGGCACCAAGTTACTACTAAACCCTCAGCACAACATCTACAAGTCCTTTAAATATCCCCAGGGATGGTGATTTAATCACTTCCCTGGGTAGCCTGTTCCAACACTTGACAACCCTTTTGGTGAAGAGATTTTCCCTAATATCCAACCTAAGCCTTCCCTGGCAGAACTTAAGCCTATTTCCTCTCGTCCTATCACCTGTTACTTGGAAGAAGAGACCGACCCCCCACCTCACAACAACCGCCTTCGGTTAGTTTCAGAGAGTGGTATGATCTCCCCTCAGCCTTCTTTTCTCCAGGCTAAACAACAGTTTTGTTGCTCTTCTTTGGACATTCTTCTGCACCTCAATGTCTTTCTTGTAGTGAGGGGCCCAAAACTGAACACAGTATTTGGGGTACAGCCTTACCAGTGCTGAGTACAAGGGTACAATCGCTTGCCTAGTCCTACTCACCACACTGCTTCTGATCCAAGTCAGGATGCTATTGACCTTGGNAGGATGCTATTGACCTTGGCCACCTGGGCACACTGTTGACTCATATTCATTTGGTTGTCGACCAGCACTCCCAGGTCCTTTTCTGCCAGGCAGCTCTCCATCCACTCTTCCCCAGGCTTGTAGCACAGCATGGGGTTGTTGTGACCCATGTGCAGGACCCAACACTGGGCCTTGCTGAATCTCATCCCACTGGCCTTGGCCCATTGATCCAGCCTGTGCAGATCCCTCAAGGGAATGCCTTTATACCCTCAAACGGATCAACACTCTCACCCAGCATGGTGTCATCTGCAAATTTACTGAGGGTGTACTCAATCCCTTAGTCCCTTCCCTACACCAAAGATCACATGCAAGCTACATATTGCTTTCTTCATTGTTGAGATGTTGGATGGCTTCTGATTTGGATCAAAAAATCTTCCCTGGTATGTCTTACTTTGAAAACAAGTGATATCCAACTAACAGCATTTTTATAAGCCTAGAAGTATTGTGGCAAATTGGCAATATATTGTATGGGTATAAATTGCATAAGTTCCTGAAAGCTGCACTGGTGAGGATGGGAGTGATGCAGATAATCAGACCCATCATTTGCTCCATATTGTCTGCTTTGTCACATTTGACTGCTTTCTAGTGTCAGTTCTGAAATTGTACTGGCTTTGAAGCAATCGTCCATTAACAGTAAATGCATTTATTTGTCAAATTCCTCTATGCCAACGCATACTGAGATTTTATAACCCTTCATCAGCTTTTTAGTTGTATTTTTCAGAAAAAGATAAATAGAGGAATCTGACCAGTCCGAGTGTTTGTTCTGTACTAGAACAATATACGCTTGGCATTGTGATTAAATACCTCTATAAAAATGCCTAAATAAGGCAACCATTCAGAAATTTTCTAAAGTAATCTTGGCCTGTGCTGCTACTTACTGTCTGATGTTATTTAAGCTACAAACTTACAATATGGTATTCTCTTTTTCTAGGCAATATATTTGACCACTATATGTGGAAATAATTTCCTAGGTGAACTCAATGTAGAAGACAAACTGCTCAAAGATGTATGTATATTGGATTCTATTAGCAGATCAAGAGATAAAATATTTCATGAAAACATGAATGACATATTAGGAAAAGTGTCCTGAGTAGGACTCAGGAGGTGATCATCCCTTTCTGCTCAGCACTGGTGAAGCCCCATCTCAAGTACTGTGTCCAGTTTTGGGCCCGTTACCACAGACATTGAGATGCTGGAGCAGGTCCAGAGAAGGGCAACAAAACTGGTGAAGGGGTCTGGAGAGTAAGTTTTATGAGGAGATGCTGAAGTAACTGGGGTTCAGCCTAGAGAAAAGGAGGATGAGGGGAGACCTACCGCTCTCTACAATTACCTAAAAGGAGGCTATAGAGAGGTGGGGATCAGTCTCTTCTCCCAAGTCACAGGTGATAGGACAAAAGGAAATGGCCTTCAAGTTGCAACAGGGGAGGTTCAGATTGGATATCAAGAAAAATTTTACACTGAAAGGGTTATTAAGCACTGGAATGGGCTGCCCAGTGGTTGAGGCACCATCCCTGGAGGTATTTACAAGACAGATTGATATAGTTCTTACTGACATGGTTTAGTGGTAGGTTGTTGTTTTTTATCAGAGTTANGGTTTAGTGGTTGGTTGTTGTTTTTTATCAGAGTTAGGTTGATGTTTGGTCTAGATAATCTCAAAGGTCCCTTCCAACCTAGACAGTTCTACGATTCTACGAGGCAAATAACTTTTTATATACGCTGGTACTATACAGAAGCTAGATATCATTTGTGTTGTAAATAATAAAGTGCATGCACTTTATTGTTGTTGCTGTTCATAGTGGTCATTATCAATGTTAAACAATACAAAATATGTAAATGGAGTTAAGGTTGTAGCAGCCGAAGACAAACATTCAATAATCATAGAGTCATAGAATCATAAAATGGTTAAAGCTGGAAGGGACCATAGAGATCATTGAGTTCCAACTCCTCTGCCATGGGCAGGGACACCTTCTGCTAGACCAGGTTGCTCAAATCCCCATCTAACCTGGCCTTAAACACCTCCAGGGATGGGGCATCCACAACTTCCCTGGGCAATCTGTTCCAGTGCCTCACCACCCTCACAGGAAAGAGTTTCTTCCTAATATCCAATCTAAATCTCCCTTCTCCTAGTTTAAAGCTATTACCCCTTGCCCTATCACTTTAGTGTTCATTCGTTCCTTACACAGCTGTAACCACGCACTGCTCTCAGACTGCTTTAGAAAGGAGTGTGATAGCCTTATCTTCA
The DNA here is from genome assembly GCA_013398155.1 of Pedionomus torquatus. NCBI lineage: Eukaryota > Metazoa > Chordata > Aves > Charadriiformes > Pedionomidae > Pedionomus > Pedionomus torquatus. The sequence goes on from VZRU01008303.1 coordinate 51,167, forward strand.
CAGTCTCTCTTCGGGAAGAGAATGTGTTCACTTCCTTAAGTGAGATTAGACAGCAAAGAGAGTAACACTGAAATTGTTGACTTGATTTATGGAACAGCTATACCACTCTTGTTCATGAAAGCTTGCCCTCAAAGATTATTTTAAATTGTATAAGCACTAAGCAGTAGTATAATAAAGTCTTCTGCCAACATCTGTGAACATCTGGCATTTTTAGTATTCAATATCCAAACGAAAGGTGCACTGTCTTCATATGTGTTTAACACTGTGTATGCAAAGTGAGAAGAATTAAAAACGTAAAATGCTTAAAATGTGCAAGTGCACATAGTTCTTCACTGACTTTCTAAACTTTAAAACAGAATTTGCAGTATGTTGTTTGCCTTGAATTTGCAAGTGGTTTTTTCATATATGCTGAGTGGTGACGTATATCAAGTTAGGACTGAATATGTAGATTACTTGCTGAATGTAACTTCATTATAGAGAACACAGTTCCTATTATGCAGTACTGATATACTATTTGTGTTTCTCTATTATAGTGTAATGACTGGAATGTTGTTTATATTTGCCTGTCTTTCAGACACAATTTTTTGTTGATTTATTGCCAGTGGCAGAGTCCAGGTTGTGGTAGTTCTCTGAAATTTAGTGCTTCCTTTCAGAAATTCAAACTTATCTCTAAATAACCTTCTCTCAGAGCTTTGCCACTAATTTTCATGACATTAGGACTGGACTCTGTGTAGTGATTTACAACAAAATTACATTGTTTAAGCCTACTAAGGCAGTAAACAACTTCTTTCACTACTGCACAGTAAGAAACGCTCACAAATATGTGATAATTAAGGTTTGCTTTGTAATTTATATCATATATATGATCAGAATTACTATTTTAGTCTTCCATGATAACCTTATTTTTGATTCTAGCTGGTTTTATTCACAGGTTCCTAAACATAGCCTGATATTGCTTTCTGTGATGCTTTCCTTGATTGCTTTGACTGATTACCTTCTTCACTGTTCAGTACAACTTTTTTTCTCAAAAATCATACTGTATCTGTGTCTCAACTCATTTCATATGCTTGGAACATGATCTTTGTCAAGCTAAGCTCATTTTCTGTTGCAGAATATTTGATAAATGTCAACATTTCATACAGGTTCCTATCTCCATTAGTAATCACTGGTGTATTTGTTTTTATTGTTTTGAAAGGAAGTACATGGTTTTGCCTGTTTTGCTCACATCATCTGCCTGTGGCTTCTATTAGACTTTATTTCGTGCTGCCCAAATATTGTATTTTCTTTTCAGGTCTGTTTTTGGCTTCACCTTATAAACAGTGGTTGAAATCTTGGTTTCTGGATGTCTAAGTTTTGATGAAAGGTTTTCCCACTGTCACTCATCAGTTCACCTGACTTTACCTTGCCACAGGTCCATCCAGTATTCACCTTTACACTTTCTGTCAAGGACCATATTTCCAAAGTGGTAGGGACTGGCCTTCTTCCTCTGATCACTCTCCTTTGGGACTAAGCATCTGAGTACTCATGTCCCACCTGCTTCCAAATGTATCCAAAGTTCAAGCAGATCCACACAGCAGGTTCATTATTCAACACAAGACAATACTGAATGGCCCCAGTTCAGAAAAGAACAAAATTGTCACTTGTGCCCAGGCCTGTGTACACAGCCAAACATTGCCTACAGGTTTGCATCAAGACTTTTGCAGTCTGAGGTCTTCCCAGATGTTCATCAGCAGAATTCCCATTACATCAACAGCTGCATCCTTCTGAAACCTGTGTCATGCCATTTCTGACCCTTCTGTTTTCCCCAGTCATCAGTCAACAGAAAGTCGTGCCAATCCACTGGTCTTCTACAAATTGGCAATCCTTCATCAGCCGTTCAGATCAAAACCAATAGATCGAGCAAGACCAACCACTACCCATAATCAGGGAAGAAAGTTGGGCCTGTAGTTAAAAAAGCCTCACCACACCTAATGTCCACAGTGACAAGGGAATTCACATCTGCAGAATATCACTGCTTTGTGTCTTTTGTACCACTCCTCATGCTGCACTGCAGTGAGAACTCTTCCCCTGACAGCTAGGGTTGCAGAGGACTTTTAAAACAGTCTGTTGGTCTACTCATAAGGATAACTTACCCAAGCGTCATTTTCCAGGATGAGATCTGTGTGTCTTTTTGCAGTTGGTGTGTGAACTTATTCAGAATCATTTTCAGGGTCTCCAGGTTTTCTGTGGAACTTTTACAAATTTGTTAAACCATCCAGTGGTCTTTCACTTTCTATTTTCACCTCTCTGATTGATTTTTATATCACCCCAGGCAAAAGCAGATTTCAGTAAAAGTAAACTGGGTCACATCATTTTTTTCATTCACTTCCTTAAGACCACTTACAGGTTTCTTTCCTCAAATTGTTTTATTTCTGATCACATTAGAGGTTGGGATTTTTCTTAGCCTGCATTCTGTAATCACAGCAAGCTGTATATATCTACTTATTATATATATGCAGAGATATATATAAAATACTCATGTAATAAGATAAATAATATATATGAGATAAAATATATCTTGTTTATATTTTGGAGAAGATATATCATATATATACTTATGTATATAGGATACATTTTATATCTTGACACCCAAGATAATAATAGATATCAGCACTTTTTTTGTGTAGAGAGAAGTTGAACTCTAAGCCCTCAGGCCTCTCTAAGTCCTGAGGCATGCTGAAAATGATAATAACCNGTTGAAACAAAAAAAATGGCCACCAATTCTGTGAAATAATAATTGCAATTCATACAGAAACTTAATTAATATTACAAAATATTTTAATAATAAATATTGTAAGAGTTATACCTGTCAAAGTGCAGTAGAAGTCACAGAATCAGGTTCACCTAGAGGAGGCTGGACAGGAACACATNTTTTGCCATATTACTTAATTAATCCAGCTGCTCTAGAATTGCATTCTTCTTTCACTGGATATTAAACCAACTTGTCAATTGTAATTGCAGAGCTCCTTTTTCCTTTTTTGTTCTGTTCAGACCAGTTTTACTGAGTCTATCTTTTCCTTCCTTGTATCTCTTTATTTCATTCATTTTTAGTCCAAAGAAAATGCATGGATACAGGGTTGAAACAAAAAAAATGGCCACCAATTCTGTGAAATAATAATTGCAATTCATACAGAAACTTAATTAATATTACAAANTGCCCAGTGTCCTATCACCAGGCACCACTGAGAGGAGCCTGACCCCATGCTCTTGACACCCACCCTTTAGATATTCATAAGCATTGATAAGATGCCCTCTCAGTCTTCTCCTGCCTAAGAGTCTTCCACTTCAACAATAGTGTACAGGCTGCTGTGTTATCCAGATAATTCTAATACGTTAACAAATAACTTCAAATTTTAAATAAATTCTCACTCCGTTGAGTTAACGATGTGTCGATCTGTTAAAATGAGCTCACAGTGCAACTCTGCCATGCATGTAGGAAAATGACTGCTTCTGAGGAATATCAGGCAACATTCAGTACTTGCAAAATTGTTTCTCTGCGCACAAGCACACAAAGCTCCTTTTTGCAAAAGTAAATACATAACTTTCTTGTCTTCATTTAATTTTGCCTTCCCCCTTCTACTGACACTGAATAGGAAAACATAAGCAGAAAGTGATACAAAAAAAAAATGCGAGCAATGTAGGAATGAAATAAGGTAAATGAGTACCATTTCTCCTTCAGCACTTAAACCACAGGGAGAAGAGCTACCTTTCTCAGAGAGACATAACTCTTCTGTCATCATGTGTGTGTTGTTTCGCGCACCAAATAATTTAGAATCAAGACCTCTGAACTCAGCTCACACAGAAGTTCAGTCTGTATCATAACTGGGAGTGAGATGAGGCCCAAATGAACAAGCAGACCTATTGCCACACAGTTTAGTTTTGCCAGCTAGAGACTGTAAATGAGGCTCAGTCTTTCCTATCATTTTCCCAGAACAATCTCCATTTCCATTTTATCTTGAAAGACATTGTCCTCACATATCTTTTCTCTTTAAGTCTCTACCTGTCTGAAGTTCTACACTGGTAAATATTTGTTCATTTCCCAGGGAGCTGAAACCTAAAAACTACTGAATCAATGCTAACAGATGATCAGCTCTTCTTCTTTATCTCTCTATGCACTTTTTTTTTATTATTTTGTCAAGCATATTTAGTGTTGCAGTCTGTGTGGAGTATTATATTTTTTAAATAATGCAATATTGCTGACAGGGTTTGCATGATGGAATCATTGATATTGATGTGACAGCCTTGATGTCTCTCTGCTTATTATTATGAAGTATGTCTGCTGTGATGCAGAAAGCAGTATTCTTGATCCCCTCTTCACTCTACATGATTAGTTGTGCTGCCCTAAAAAAATCTTAATTCACTCTGAGTAGTGACAGTGATCTTGACAATCATTAACACTCATCCTCAGTGTGAAATCCATTCACAGACTTTTCCTTCCATTCCCATTTTTATGAGGCAATAATCCAGTCCAGGTGGATACCTTCAGCACACACTTGAATCATCCATCACCCAGAGGAACTGCAGGCATCCAGGGTACCCCAGCAGTGAAGAGTGAGTGTGCCTCCACGAGGCACCCAGGGATACCTGTAGGAATGAGAAACAGAGACTGAAGCATCAGTAAAAAGACAGAGCAAAAACTGAAGTGCTAGCAGTATCCAAAGCGAGTTTTTCTAACATTTCTCAGGTGCTGTGTCTCAGGTACAGCTCAGAGCCATCACACCTAGTGAGAGAAATTTTCTGTTGTCTCAGGCCAGATCCTCTGGGAGTAGGACAGTTGTCTTTTGGACATGGTTCTGATCCTGATCCTCGTGAAACAGCCCCCTTGCCCAGGAAAGAGCATGAGAAGGCAGTGGATGCTAACCAGAAGAGGAGGGACAGGCACCAGTGTAACAGCCCAGAGCAAAGGGTTGTGCATGCTCTTATCTGTCTTGTGAGCCACCTAGTACCATCATTTCCTCCAACAGCACCAGTCTTCATTTAATACTCTCAGTTCTGCCATCTCAGCCTTTGAACTAGATGATCTCTAGAGGTCCCTTCCAACTCTGCCAATTCAGTGAATGCTATTCAATTCCTTGGGTGTGGAAATAGGATGAAATTCTTAAGAGACTTATACAGCTGGAATTTCTACGACTGTCTTGACAACTGCTTAAAGAACAAACAGAAAGAGACGGACGCTGTCCTTGACAGCTTCCAAAGATGATGAACTATGCCATATGCACAGTTCCTGCACAAGAAGTTATAATAAATCAGGCTAGTAGCCTCACATCTGAAGAAGACTGTCTCAGCCTGAGAGCGCAAATACCATTTCAATGCCAAATGTTTTATGTTTCAAAGTTACTGCCAGTGAGTAAGTTGCTGCACTCCATTCCTAGCCTCCCCATTCTAAAGATGAAGTAAAACTGCATGTACTTAACTGAGTGTTAGAACAAATTAAAATCGGTTTACAGGCAGAATTCCCTTTTTCCACCTGAAAGAAGGATCGTCCTCCACTGTACAGCCATCTAAGGTGCATTGAACACCCAGAACACAAAATCTGAAAAGGGACTTCTGTGACTTCCTCTTTGATTCTCTGACAAGTCTATGCCCCTGAAACAAATTTAGCCTTTTTTAGTAAAACCTTATTTTCTGCTTCAGAGCTATGGGATTAGTTGCCACAGAAAAACAGAGCTAGGAAGGAAAGCTATGTCATAATAGTTGGGAGAGTTGAAGAGCTCAACAACAACCACTGGATGTGTCTACATGCTGGTGCAATGGTCTTCTCACAGCTCTGCCTGCTTGTCAACAGCTAGGTTTTCTGAACAGCTTGTAACTACCCAACTGACTGAAACTCCAGCATCTTGTGCTGTGCCAAATCACTGCTACCAGCAAAGATCTGCTGCAGATCTGGCATGGCAGTAACAACACTTTAGAAAATGGGCAGTAGAGAGGAGAGCACTGCCTCTGCCACACAGCCCGGGTGGTTCTTCTCACACTGCCCAAGAGCTCCTCTGGGTACTTATTTTAAAGCTCTGGTGACGTACCATTGCAATAGTTACTAAATGGCTCAAGGGACCCACCTGGTTTGTGCCTATTAATTTACAACCAAAACTGTTCCTATTTAGGGAACAATTCCTGATGCTGCTAGAATACAATGAGGTTTTCTATACAGAAACAAATTATTTTTAGATTGTTTGCTAATCTTAAAGTCACACAGATTCTGCATGTGTGTAGTCTAAACACATGCTTCCATTAAACATCTGGTTTGCATGTTCTTTTTAATAGCATGTTCATTAGACATGTTTCATGAGGTTTTAATGTCCAATACAATATTCCTTTCTTTTATTTCACTGTATTTCTTGTCACAATGAATTTCATGTGGAAGCAAGACAGTTCCTTGATGCAGTCCGGAAATGTTGTTTACTTAGTTACAATTCATAATAACATGAGGAAGGCTGGGTGATTCTGGTTCTAAGAGAAGGATATGAAATCATCCACTTCTAGATATTTATATCTAGATTGCTGTCTAGAGTACAGAGTAGTACTGACCTATGTACTCAAGTCATCATCCCCTGAACTTAACTGCATTTTAAAATACTAATTCCTAATCACATGGAATTATTTTGCACATTTTTAGCCTATAAAACTCAAAAGCAGTGTTACAATGACAGGGCACCCAACTTGGTAAAACCCACATGCCTAACTAGAGAAGTTGCCCAGAGAAGTTGTGGATGCCCCATCCCTGGAAGTGTTGAAGGCCAGGCTGGATGAGACGTTCAGCAACCTGGTCTAGTGAGAGATGTGAGGAGGTGTTGGAACTTGATGATCTTTAAGGTCCCTTCCAACTCTAAGAATTCTGTGAGTCTAGGAACTATTCTTACTGCTGAGAAGATCATCCACATCATCACTTTGTTACCTTGTCATATCCAGCTCTTCCCCACAATCTTTAGGCCAAATAGCATTTTAGGTGGTTTTATTTTCTTTACTATATGGTTGCAGTGCAAAGTCCATACTCTGGCTCTTTCATGGCCACTGTAAGTGGCCTCAGCTCACCTCTCAGCAAGCAGGAAACCACATCAGCAATCAGAAAAATGAGCAGGTTTTCAATCTCAGCAGACAGACGCCAAGTGTGCAAGGAAAATGAATTCCAGAGAGGCTTCTTTAGAACTATGGTTGACTCACACTGGCAAGGCCAAGCACATTGTTGTACTTGGAGAAAGAGGGCTTCAGACTCTCAACTATCAACCAACCAGTGGGTTTTTCCACTTCTGCTTTCACTGCAAACTACAAAAGACTGTAAAGATGGTGCAGTCATGGTTTGACGGGTTTTCATGCCAAGAAATCTGGAAGAAAGGAGTTTTAAAAGAAATCACTATAAGGTCTCTTTGCTAAGAGTTCTCAAACAAGAGAAAACACTGTAAAATATTATAAGGATGTGCCAAATGGTGTTATATTTAAAAAACAAGAAAATAAAAAACAATTGCATCTTACCCAAAACATCAGTGGTACAACCTGCAGTTAGAGACAACATAACTTTCACATGATTGAATGTAATTTTTCTACTGGCAAGAACACCTCAATGTCAGCTATAGGCACAGGCAGTAAGGGAAGACTGTCCACGATACCACTTCCAGAAATAGGCTAAGAAATTATGGCAGTAGCAACAATTAGTAAAGGAAAAAGGAAAAGTGAACTGTTTCTCACTGAGTAATATTAGGTGGCAATTTAGAAAGCTATACAGCATGGTATAAAAACATAGTTTTTTACAATACAAAATACTTGTAAATCACCAGCTGCATTCATTTTAAGCATTTCTTTTCTGAAGCTCAGTTTTTAAACGGTTCTAGTGGAGGAAGAAAAAAGACTTCTGATCTCTGTCATATTAACCAAGTCTTTGTCTCCCTCCTGTGTCCACAGCCCATAGTTAACATGAATTTGAGAGAAACATGAATGAAGAACTCTTTCAAATATTTAGAGGCAACGCTTTAAAGTCTTATGTTCAATTCATATGCAAAGTGATATAAATATTTCTTAGGTAAAGTAAATACTTCCTAGATAAAGGGTAGTTCACATCTGATAAAAGCAGGTCAGAAAAAAATTGCAAAGTAGACTGAGCAAAATCAATCCAGTCCCTTTGTGATTTGTGATTGATTTTTTTCCCCTTGCTAAAATGTTTCATCTAACATTTCTTGGTAACCTGTAATATAGTACTTTGCAAAAACTTATCCAAGACCTCCAAACCTTTCTTTTAACTGCTGAATTTACATGATCTCATCCAGCAATGACTTTCAAAAGCATTAACCTCAGAAGGGGGAGAAATTATTAATGCACAGACGAAACACACCATTAAATCTTAAACTAATCAATTATTAAATTCTGCAATATCTTAGTAAAGTTGCCTGGTTTTATTTCTGAAGGGAATATGTGGAGCTAAGGTGGATATATCATACATTTTTGATGCACGTACACATCTATGCCTCATTAAATAGCGCAAGACTCCTTTAAAAGAAAGATATTAGTAAATGGGAAATATCCTCAAACACATCATATGAAATCTACCCTTTTTCATTTCTTTTCCTTTTTCTCATATTTCAATGTTCAGGAAAACTGTGAAACACCTAGTGTGCAGTTTGTTGCTATATTTTTAAGTTTTCTAGCACAGAATATGTTCCTGTTTTTAAGGGAATCAGTGGAGCACAGCCTTCATCTTTTTCTGTAAGGGAAAAAATTCCATTTTAAATCCAGCTACATTGCTTGAAGGCCACCACATGTGACACAAACATACAAACTTCCAGGACAGAAGAAAAAGTTTTTCCAAAAAATACACATAAACAAAACTTAAAAGTTGTATGAACCCTTAGAAATCTGAAGAAGAATGTTCCAAATATTTCCAACAAAAATATGACACATAGAGACAGTTACTATGCATTCATTTGGGCTTGGGGAGCAATGGCTATCATTTTAATCAAATGGAAGTCTGGAATCAACCCACAACATTTCAGCTGTTGAGTTAAATGTCTCTTTGCTGTAAACCTGTCAGCAACAGCTTGTAATCTTCCATTTCTCCTTGCTGTTAACTATCTGTACTTTTTCCAAAGGACAATGAAGACCTCAGGCCAAATCCTTTTCTCATATATGCTTTAGCCATATACACTTGAAGTCAGGTCTGGTAGATTCCTTTCAATAAACTGAGGTAGATGATCCAATCCTAACAGTATTCGAAGCATAAAAAAAATACCTATTTTTAATGACAAGAGTGTCCTTTGTAGCCCTTTTGTAGAGCTTGGAAATGTTTGCTACATTTTTTTCCCATTTCCTACCTCCCAAAAAAGTCACAAGAATCTTCCGACTAGTTCTTCTTTCATTTGGTAAAATAAGCGGGAGCTGACCAACAGGATCTTTATGAAAGAATCTTTCAATTTAGCCATCAGTTTGCAAATAATTTGATATTGCATAGCCAAAAATTATGTAAAAAAAATTTAGACTCTCTTCTTATTATTGCAAGTGACCTGAAGGACATTAAATCATAATAAACCTTTTGAGGTTTGTACCCTAAAAATCTAACTGATGCTTATGGTTTTGACACAACAGAGGGGTCAAACCTTTTTTTTCTTTTTCTAATTCTCCGTTGCTCTAATATTAGGACTTCTCAAACCCTTCCCTGCTTTCAGTTACAGGAATTCTCTCAGTCTGTGATCTGTTTTCCATAAATCTCTTCCTCCATTGACTTCTGTAGGATGGCACATTGCTCTTGGAACATGTAACCCATCATCTTGTTATGTTCACACTGTTTGTATTTAAAGAAGAAATTAAATAGTCTTGTTAGTTTTATGGCTTCAAATAGCCCTCCAATGGGATAATAGAGGGAAATCTGAACTTCAGTAACTTTAAAGTTACCTTTTCTTACCTACATAAAGTGAAAGGCAGTACAGTCAGGTGCCATGGTTTGGGCCAAGTTGGCCAATGGCAAGAGATGTTCTGCTCCAACTCTCACTTGAAGGAGAGGAAGAAGATACATAGAGTTGTGAGTTTACGGGGGGGGGAGGGAGCGGAATCTACACTAAACTACTGAAATATTAAGATTAAAAGGAAATAATGAAATAGATACATAGAAATATATATAGAGAGAAAACTGTATCAAGATCCCAGGGACATGTCACTGGCAGGCACTGGGAAAGCTCCAGACTGGTCTCAGTGATAATGGGAACTGGATTCCAGAACATGCTGATGGGGATCAAAGGTAGTCAAACTGACAAGGTCCTCCTCGGGCATCAAAGAAAGAGAGCTACTAAAGAAGCAGCCATCCAAAAAGAGCCAAAGAAGAAGGGCAACCTGGACCCTTTTGTCCCTCAGCTTTTCTATGAGCATGGCAGATGGAATGGGTTATGCTATTGGACAGTTTGACTCCTCTGACCTGTCCACTTCTCCCCACAGGTGCAGCACTTCCTCAGGTAAACAACTAAGTCAGCTGAACCTGGTTGCCACAGCAGCAAGTGTAATCAAGAGCCTCTCTCACTGAACAGAAAGTTGGCTCTGCTCCACCCCAAACCAGGACACACAGCTAAGATGAAGGTGATTCACAGAGCTTCTTCAGCAGTTACGCTCTTTATCATAACTTCATTTGAATATGTTTTGCCTCCCTAACCCTGCTTTCCTCTATCTTCTTTTATTCAGACAGCCAATGCAACCACAATGAAATGTAAGTCTTAGGGGGTTAATGATGGGGAGGTGACAAGAAGACAGATACTGATGGGGTGATTTTTCTGTGGGATTCTGAAGAGGTACTACACTTCTGTCACACACTCTTTCTAATGCAATGTGATAGAATGATCTTGGGCCAAAATGTAGAGTCAGGTCAAATTCTGTCTGATTTTCAGTGAGGATTTTCCTTAAGCATCAAAATGCTTAGCCCACAATAGTCTCCAGTAGGAATGTTAGTCAAAATGAGTCTTGAAATAGCAGTAATATTGGTGCTTTGTTTGGCATTAGATGCTGCACAAATTCAGCTGCAGTTAAACAAGCCAAGCTTTCAATTTCTGCGGGCACCGTAGTGAAAAGAGGACCAGCATGTGGGCAGTAATTTTCATTGCTTGTTTTACTCCTGTATCCTTTGATAGCCAGCTGGTGATGGATGGGAAGCAGTGGAACGATGCAGCCTCCCTCTTCTGAGAGCTGTTTTGTACAGCAATCCAGATACTAATAAAACCCTGTGAAAGACCACACTTTTACAAACTGCTAAAGTGATATGACTGTTATATGCTGATAATGATAAATTGAAAGAGTAATTGGCAATAATTTGTTGCCCTTTTCCTTGAAAGAAAATTACTCATGTGGTTAAATGCTACCAGTATATTATGAAAATGAAGTCATTCTCTTCCCAGGCCATTCTTCTTACAGCTAGAAACCATGCCTGCTATTTTTGCATCTTTCACTGCTGTCCAGTTCTAAACTCTGTGCAAAAAGGATTGCTCTTTTTCCTCTCTTTGTGTCACACAGAATGCTACAATCCAGGCAAGGATCAAAAGATTTAAATCTTGTGACAGACATAATAGCACCATAATATTTTTATAACCTAAGGAGATTGAAAGGAAATATTTCTTTTTATGGTGCTGTCGTGGTTTCAGCCAAATTTACCAAAACCTGATTGACAGATATTCCCCCCCTTCCCCCTTTTGGTCAGAGAGGAGAGGAAGGAGTTAAAGAGATTCAAGAGTTTAGAACAAACTAACCTACTTTAATGAAAATATAAGTAATATAATAAAAAGGAAATTTAGGAAAAAGGGAAAAAGTGAGTATACAGTATATACA
>VZRU01008303.1:63077-87361 GCA_013398155.1 Pedionomus torquatus
CTTCAGCTTTTATACGGGGCATGATGCTGATGGGACGGAATACCCCTGTTGGTCCGTTCTGGGTCACCTGTCCTGTCCGCTCCTCCCTGCAGGTGGGACCCTCGAACAGGCAAAATGCTGAAAATTATCTGACCTTGGTTCTTCCAGCAATAAGTCTAAACAAGGGCCTCTCTGCATACCATCCCTTGGTATAATCAGGTCTTATCACTGTGAGATGGAACGGTTCTGAACAATGTGCTGTTAATTTCAGAGTTTAGCTAGTTAGAAGAGGCCTAGCTAAGAAAGTAAAACAGTAAAACAGAAAATTGGTTCGTTTTACCTCAAACCAGGACAGGTGCCTAATGATACGGTATAATTTCCCAAACAGCTCTCTGATCCAAGATAGTGGTGCAACAAATATTTCGCTGAGAAAAAAAGATCTAAATTAATTAAGAGGTAGAAGGGAAGTTATCTGAATAATTTAAAATTCATCCTTAATTATACAAAGCAAGAGTAGTATACAAAAGCTCATCTGTGAAAACACATCAAAGGTTACTTGTTTGAAATGAGAAGGAAATTCATTAGATCACTAGTTATCCAGTGGAATCACACACCCCAACAAAATTCAGCTTCTGTCCAATTTGTGATTGCAGAAATGTAATAAATACACAAATAGCATGAAATACATTTCAAAGAGCCAAAACAGAAATTTCGATGCCCACATGTCTGTTGACACTGGCATGAGCTCCCAAGCATCCTTTTTTTTATAAGAAGTGTTTAATTGCTCTTTATTGAGCAGAACCTTTCCTTCTACTTGTAAAAGAAATTATTGCTTTTCCCCTCTGGTTCAGTCAGAGGAAGTTAATAGTCCCAGTTTTGTCTGGCAGCAGAGACAGTTAATGACTGGGAAACTATCATAAACAGGGTTTATTGCCCAAATTACAATCCAGTTCCTAACCAGCCTTCTTTGTTCCCTCCTAGCATTTTGGTGATTTTTGGACTTATTTTCCAATTCACAAAGACACACCGCTGCTATTTAAAAATGCAATGTGCGTTTTTCTTACAGTATTCACAATTTATGACTGCAAATGCTTACATGTATTGTGATATATGTATTTATCAACTTCACACTCAAAATGCTTCTCAGCAAAGATTCTTTAGTATGCAGCAAAATCTATGTTCACATACTCAGAATAAACTGGTTCCTTATCTGCCCTTGTGTTGTTGTGTTGTGTGAATCAATTACTATGATTACGGGATATGTATAAAAAATATAGTTGTACACACTTGCAAATTTTTTAAGGAAAGAAAAATTAATACAGTTCTGTGTATGTAATAGTAATTCTTACTATGACATCATAAATGCACATAGAGTTCTGCTGTAAAAAGACTGAAAACCTGGTTTCATAGTGCTAACAAAGCAGTCTAACATAATGACCAGACGTAGCTGGTATTGCAGTTGGAATACACCACGGAATGAGGAAATTTAAAGTAGTTTGAAGATGAAGTTTCTCTAATTATTTGACACATGAGAAACAAGAAAAGTGTTATACAAAACATTCAAATGTGAGGAATATGATGAAAGACTTCTTTGTGGTGGGGGTGGCAGAGCCCTGGAACAGGCTGCCCAGGGAGGTTGTGGAGTCCCCTTCTGAGGGGACCTTCAAGATCCTCCTGGATGCAGTCCTGACTAATGTGCTCTGGGCAATCCTGCTTTAGCAGGGGAGTTGGACTAGATGGTCTCTAGAAGTACCTTCCAGCTCTGACAATTCTAAAAATTAACCAAAACAAAAATTAAAAATTGTGTTTCTTGAAAGGGCAGATTTCAGAAAGGGAGATTCTGGGACTATGTAGCAACGTCTTTGCTTTTACTCTTCATAGTTAGATTCCAAATTTTCTAGATAGATATGAAGCAGACAGTAACTCAGAGTGAAATACAGTAGCAAGAAATGTAAAAGTCAAATTCTTCCCAGGACAAGGAAAACAATGAAAACACTGTATGAACTCAGCCAGTGTGTTACATTCTTATAGATGGTCAGCAGTAATAAAACTCTACCAAGATGACAGGCTTGAAATGTGACTAGGTCTCACCAATTGCCATAACTGCCTTTGTATTCAACAAGGCTCCAAAATTTTGCATCATTTCACAAGGCCAGGATACAAAGAAAGTTATCTCAAATTCACTGCAAATGGGAGAAAACTGTAGTTCTTTTTAAACATACCACCTACTCCCTAAGCCTCTCTAGCATCCAAATACTTCCAGTTCTGTCAAGCCACTTCTCTGATGCATCTGATTCAGGCTGATGACCTTTTAAATTTCAGAGTTTTGTATAAGCATGAGTATTGCCATTCTGGAAACATTTACTATAGCTGCATTACCATTTTTACATTTCATATGGATATTTCTATACTCTAAATATAAATAGATAAGGATATATTGTGCCTTTTCGTTGCTCCTTGAACACAATGAAGCTTCTAGAAAGCATTTGGATGTTGAAGGAAGAAATAAAAATATTTGGTGTAGCGATAACTACTAGTTTGGTTATGTTTAAGGATTCATGCAAGAGTCTACATATACAAGGGTATCTATGTCTCTGTAAGAGCTGTTGCAACAGGCACAAGAAAAATATTGTGAACCATCAGGATGGTTACTTGTAATGTTTAATTAATATTTATATAGCCCTTCAGTATCATCAGCTACACCATGCTGCAGGAGTGAATTAGAAATCAACAGTAACAAGTGAAAGAGGACTTTATAACTAGGGGCTAAAAGATTATTCTTCCAATGGTTAGTTATTTTTAATTATTATGATGAGTAAAGTTGTTAAATATAATATTTCTAAAGACTGTTTTGAAGTACAGAATTTTGTTTGAGTCCAGATACAGCCTTGCTTTATTCTTTCATTACTGTGTCAGTATTCTCTTTGGCTCAGAAACTCATTTCTTGAAGGGTGAGATACAGAAGAATAATGCAAAAGACAGCAGCTGATGACAAATCCCCTAAAACTGTTATTTCATGTTGTTACTGTGATATATAACAGGTTATTTCTAAAGTCAGATACCATGCTTTTTAGGGACCATGGCATCCAGAAGAGCTGCCCCACTGCCCAGTTTCTGCCTGGGAGCTGGATGCTCTTCCACATCAGCAATGGCTGCACCCCAAACACCCTACAACAGTTACTTCAATATGTGAGAGAAAAAGTACTTTAAATTAGCCCTGCTGAGCAGCACCTTTTTCAAGGGAGCTCTCCTTCTAATAAAAGCCATCAGACATGAAATCTGTGGCTCTGTGTCTCCAGCAATCAAGTGCTATCATTTCACATTGACAGCAGAGAAAGGGATTAGTAGCCTCTTCAAAGAAAATCAAACAGACATCCCTTGAATAGCAGGTGCAAGTAAAATTGAGGGCTTGGTTGTTGTCTGCAGAAGTTGCTTATTTCAACCATTCTAGCAGTGGAGGAAAAAAAGAGGGCTCGGAGCCCAAACCAGAGCCTTAAACAGTGACAGAGCACCTGCTTCAGTATTCTTCCTCCAACATGTCATCTTGAGAGCTTCAGTCTTTCTTTCAAGCAGCCTAAATCCTGAGTGCCTTTACCAAGCATCAGTCAAAGCCAAAGCCTTGCAGCCACCATTTATTTAGAAGCCAACAAAACACCATAAAAGCAAAGATGAGTTCCTGCATCTTACAAAGCTTACATAGAAAGAAAGACATAACTGAGGAGTAAAATGAGGAATCCATTCACAGAATAGATAATCTCATCTAAAATGGCACGGTTATGTTCCCTGTGCGGGGTGTACATACCTCACGCCTTTCAAGGTGATTCTGGCCTTACACTAGATGCTCTGTGGCAAACCTGAGCTCCACCTCTGCTCACTTTTTCAGGTCTCTCATCACTAAGCCCAGTGCTAAGCTCATTCTGCTAATACTTTGGGTAATTCTTAGTTCTTTTCTGCGCAATACATGTATATTAAACATCACTAGCAACAAAAGCCTTGTATTTATATTACAGCTAGATGAAAGGATGACCCTAATATGGGAAGGTCGTGGTACAAAGTGGGCACCTGCAGAGCACTCCTTAGGACAAAACGGATCCCACTGTTTGACTGTAACACTCGCTCATTCAGCCCCAACTTACGCCTTCCCGACTCCCCCCAAAATACTCTGGCATTCCATGCACCTGCAATGCAGGCATCTGACAATTATGCCGCAAGTCTATGAAACAGAAGGATAACCTGAGGCTGGGGGGCTCTCCTCTGCTTGGGTAGAGACATGCCCTGGAGCAGCCCAGTGCCTCACTACCTCCTATGGCAGCCGACAGATTGGCATTATGGCAAACTCAGTAGTCTGTAGGTCTGTTCATAAGTTTTGGAAAGGCAGACTGTATGCCAAAAGACCTACTTTGTACGATTACTTTACACATACTTGTTAATGGGACTCTTTTTTTTAAGTTCAAAACAGATTAATCTGATCCCTCAGCCTTATCAGGTATACCATGTGTTGGATATGGAGATAACTGGTTTTGAGTTCCAAGAGCCAGATAAATTCAATTTATATCCTCTTATTTCCAAGCCAAAAGGAGGTATGCAGTTTAAAAAATAACATATTATAAAGTATGCTTTAACAGGCTACTAACAGAGGCACAGTATAATTCTGTGGCAGGCAGATTTCACTTTCTATCACTAACCACTGCATTAATGATCAATTAAAGAATTAACTGAAGTAGCTCATTTGCTGATACATTTAAGCTTGTAAACCATAGTTTAGTAAACTAAGTTGTTATCTTAGCGGCATATTGGAGAATACTGTGCAGCAGAAAAATCTAAGCCGGTAGAAACAATAAGGCCATATAGTCATAAGAAGACTGGTCACATATATCTAAGATGTCCACAGCGATTCACTCAGTCAGACTTCAAGCAGTACTCAACACCACCTCAGGAAAACCAGATCTGGAGAATTAAACACTCCTGTTAAAGCAAGGGACAGAAACAGCACAGCTGTGGGTGGCAGGGGTAACATAGTGCAGGCTGCTGTGGGGAAAGTCTATCCATTGTAAGAAAGGGAATGAAACAATTTCCAGTGAGTGGAAAAGACACTGTGGAAGGACACTGCCTTTTCCAAAGCCTCACTGCACTGATTAGGGATGCCACTTACATCGTGCCCATGTGCTTAGTCTCAAAAGTTTGGGTGATTCCAGGGTATATTTCAGTTATTGCCCAGGGTGGAAGGGCACAAGATGGGCATCACAGTTCAGATGTAGGACACAGAGACTTGTCCACCTCTCCCCAAAACAGTGGCAGCTTCAGCTGGCAAGCTGAGCTCTCTGCCCTTGGGCCACAGTAACTTATACCTCATTGTCACAGAAAAAGGGGAAAAAAAAAAAAAAAAAAAAACAACAAAAAAAAAAACCAAACAAACAAAAAACAAACCAAAACCTCATTCCCTTTTAAAAGCAAAAGAATAATTAAATCATTTGCTCAACACCTCTTGCCAAAAGACCCAGCACAACAGCTAGGGGTCTACATACTTCTGCAGGCCAGGTTTCTGACAGAAGGGCCCTCAGCTCTACTGCAAGATCCCTGGAAGGTTTTTGTACTAGGATGATATACCAGTGCACCATATTTTGTTATGAGCAGCACAGCTGGAATTATAGTGTGTTTCATCATAATTGTGCTTCAACTAATGTAAATTACTTCTCCTTTACAGTAGCATGGGACACATATCAGGTGACCAGACACATTCTGATTGAATTGCTTTCTCTTCACTAATCCTCATGCATCCTATTCAGTAGACAAAACAGTGGCAGCAGCAGCATTAAGAGCAGCTGCACAGTTTCTGAGAGCATTTTCACCTCTGTGACAAACTGTAGAGTATCCTGCAATATACTGTAACTGATGATGTATCACCTTCAATCAGCTAACCTGGCTGACTGAAGGTCTGAATGGGGACGGAGATTGAGAAGTGCCATGACTCAAAATATACCCAGAATCATGCATACTGAATCACAAGGTCTCTGGCTTAACTACTATAATGTTACATCTTGTTGTTATAACTAGCAATCTGACATCAATTCTCCTTAATAACAGTGTAAAACAGAAGTAATCCAAATCATTTAAATGAGCATCATTTAAATGGAATAAGGGTCATTAAATCCCCTTTTTGCCTCCATTTTTAACAGTAATTATATTCTGTTCAGAACCGCTACGTTCTAAAACTGAGTTTTTAATACTATTGAAAGATTCTAATCTAGGGACTTGAATTTTAGACTACAGAATACCCCTTATAAAAAAAAAAAAAAAAAGAAAAAAAGTTTATGAATAAACTCAAAGCAGCCATGTTGCAGATGGAATTATACACCTCACTCGCAAGACAGCAGCAGCAAAACACTTAGTGATATAAAACAGTGATTTAACAAAATTTGGTAGTAAATGTAACAGTGTTTTAACAAGATTCAATGGCCAGGAACATGGCTATTTGCTGCACAGAGGACAGGATCAGCCAGAACTGTCAGGGAGACCCTCCAGTCGAGTCACAAGGTTCAGAGAGGTGTGGCTGGATCCAATCCTCGTCCCAGACGTGGTCAACACTTTATGTCTGAAGGACTATATATGCACAATCCATCACTTAGCTATGATTTCCAGGTTTAGCATGCTATTCCTTACCAAGGATCTGTTGCAGCAAGGAATCTCTTAACCTTGAGAAGTAGCCTTGAGAGGCTCCTCTGCTTACAAGGAAATCCTGGTGTGCAGCCTACTGCCATTCAGGAGAATTCAATGGGCCCTGGGCTGTCCACTATTTATAGAGTTCAATGATTGACCTATAGGTGTATTTGCATACCAGACATCTAGGTCCCTATTCCAGATGCATTCCCCAAAGTTGAGGTGCAACCTTTTACAACCCCCACTGACAGTTCAGCTTAAGCAGGAGTTGGGGAAGGGGACAGTAGGGGGAACGGTGCACTGCCACAAGGCCCCACACTTGAGAGCCTGGACATTTCATCCCATGAACTCCCTTAGATCACAGGTTATTCAGGTGGGGTGCATGATGTATATAATCTGTAAAACAGCCTAAAGATACTCTGAACACAGTCAGTCAGACATGTAAGAGCCTATTCACCGCTCTTTAAATCCTTAAATGAAATCAATTTCTCTTTCACGCTTCCATGGTGAAGCTGCAGTATCAGGAGCTCCTGATTTCTGTGAGACGTACTGCAACTTGTCCCCATTTGCCTGTGGGGACAGGAATCTTTCTCTTTTGTCAGCCAGAATGGTAAACTGAGGCAGGAGACTTAAGCCTTGCAAGTCTCATCAGAGCTGTGGCCATCTCCGTTGATGCCCTGGTTCAAGTAAAATAGTGCTAATCTGGCTTTTCACTCTTGTGCAGCCTACGAACTATTGCATTCTTGGATCTTACCTCTACATGAAGCTGAATAATGCTAAACTATTTATAGTCCACAGAATAGATTTCTTACTGATCTGAACTACAATTTGCCCAGTGAAGTACAAGTTTGTTAAGCCTTGTAACATGCTAATGCATTCACTGACCTTTTATGCTCTTTGCCTGGAGTTGAGCTTTCTGGATTTGCTCACACTTAAGCATTGATCATTCGCTTTTACTACGGAATAGGGCCCTGTCCCGTGTCCCCCCAACAGAGTGCTAGCAAGACCTTTGAGACACTTCACTACAGAGTAAGAAGTGTGATACTGTGAACCGCCCACCCCCTTCTGCCCTTGTGGATCTTTCCCATCAATATCTCCTGAGACACAAAGAAATTCCCAGCCTTCACATTTTCTAAAAGGCTAGCCTGTTTGTTTGGCTTAATCTGCAATAAAGACATCTGACTGAAATACAAGGTTATTCGTTCTGTGTAAAAGATATAACAAGGAGACTTTCACATCCTCTGGGGCTTAACACAGAGGATAATGGGTATCAGCACTCCAGATTGTTTCTGCTCTCTTAGGAGCATCTTCCTCTGTGAATATAGTTTTATTATTCTACAAAGACATATACTTCCTGACTACTTCTGATTCGGCCTTATTCCAGAACTAAACCTCTTAACAAGATGTCTTTATACAAAAAGTCCTCCCTTTCACAGAGATGAAGAGAGCCACACAAAGTGTGTGCTCCTTCATGTCACATCCCTAGACATCCGATCCTTTAAGTAAATTACTCAATGCTTTTCATTCTGCATTAGCATTCTTCATAAAATAAACTCGCATTTTCTACAATCAGAAATTAGAATCTTAAATAAATTGCCTAAATAGGCACAATTTTTATGAAAATGAGAACTGGAAGCAAATGCACTGGGCCCAAGAGTCTTCCGCCGCTGTTCATTTTGCTTTAGTAAGGATTAGCAATGCTCAGTAGCATTTTGGCTCGATATTTGCAGGTGTCATGTCTGTATTGTCAAGCCAAGGCTATTCTGATCCCTTAAACACATCTGTTACTCATTTATCCCCTTCTCAGCATGGATTGTCAATCATGCTAAACTTTTACCGTTTTGCAACGTGCAGAACAGATTCACTGGTAGTACAGATCTTGAACTAAGCCTTACTCCAAAATAAAAGATTTGTTTGATCATAGAATTATAGAGTGGGTTGGGTTGGAAGAGATCTTCACAGATCACATTGTTCCAACAGGAACATCTTTCCCTAGCGGAGGGCTACAAAGATGATTAGAGGGACGGAGCACCTCTCCTATGAGGACAGGCTGAGAGGGCTAGGGCTGTTCAGCCTGTAAAAGAGAGTGCTCTGGGGTGACCTTCTAGCAGCCTTCCAGTATCTGAAGGGAGCCTACAGGAGAGCTGGAGAGGGACTCTTTGTCAGGAAATGTAGTGATAGGACAAGGGGTAATGGTTTTAAACTGAAAGAGGGGAGATTTAGGTTGGATATTAGGTAGAAATTCTTTCCTGTGAGGGTGCTGAGGCACTGGAACAGGTTGCCCAGGGAAGTTGTGGATGCCCCATCCATGGAAGTGTTTAAGGCCAGGCTGGATGGGGCTTTGAGGAACCTACTCTAGTGAGAGGTTCCCCTGCTCATGGCAGGGGGGGTTGAAATAGATGATCTTTAAGGCGCCTTCCAACTCTGGCCTTTTTATGATTCTATGACTTCATAGGAAATAGGAATCAACATGATCAGAACACAAAACTTCACAAAAACAAGGATACCAAATATTTACCTATACATGATGTCTTTTAAAACTTGAAGGATCTGTGGCTAATTTGGGGCATGCATTCCCTCACGTGTATTTTGCCTGAAAAGGATAAAGGTTTGCTGGTAATACAGCAGATTATTGTTAGGTTACTGAAGTGCATGCTCAACGGTCAGTTAAAAATTCTGGCAAGTGCTGTCAAACAAACAATTGCCTTTCACGCAAATGCTGTAATTAAAACTAGTGCTAGAGGGCATTCGGAACACAACGGGACTGCTTCTCCAATTGTAACAGACATGCAAAGAAGTAATTGAATGCAGAATTTTGTTCATCTGCAGCAATTGAATATGGATGGAGGCAATTAACACATTGGGGGTGTGTTGTGTGCCCGTGCGTGCAAAGCGAGAGTGTGGCTCTACCCTCCCATTTAACTGACATACAAAGGTGTGTTCTGCCATGCTTCCTGCTCTGGCCGCGTTTTTGCTACATGCGTTCTGGTGATACCAGTAGTAATGGAACCACTAAAATAGTTATGGAGCCTATCCATACCCCTCTTGGATAAGGAGGGCAGGGAAGCAAGGCACCTCTTAAAGTGATTCTAACTCATACACCAATAAGTAAAATGGCTACTGCAAAATATAAATTTTAATTTTTATTGCCCTCTTAACATTTTTAATCTGTTTCTATCCCTCTCCTTCTGTTTTACACAACTTAGTTCCAAAGCCTTGCAACGTATGCCAAGGCCTTGGCGCAGCAGTACACACAGGAAGGGTGTAGTGACCCTGTCAGCTCAATGGGTGAGTCGAATTGGTGGTCATCATCTTCTTGGGAAGAGCTTAACTACGATATCCACCTATCGGAAAACCATGTCCCCTGTACTCAGCTGTACAGATGTGGCAACCCAGAGAGAGCTCTCACGCTCTGCTGGGGCTGCAGGAAGTGCCAGAGCCTTTTGCTGCTCATCAATGGCAGTGAGAACAGCTGTGTGACATGTGACCAGGTGGACAACCTGCTCAGGCTGGTGGCAGAGCTCCAAGAGGAAATAGAAAGGTTAAGGAGCCTTGGGGAGTCTGAGAAAGAGATAGACTGGCAGAACCATGCTCTGCCCTCACCGAGACAGAAATGGCAACAGCCACCCAAAAAACCCAAAAAGACTCAGGATGAAGGGGATCCTGTATTCTCTCCTTGCCAGGCTGAGCTTAAAAGAGAGGAGTTGGTGGAGGCAAGTCCACTCTCAGGGCAGCACACAAAGTCCCTCCTTGCCCTGCCTTCCTAGGTGCCTCTGTACAACAAGTACGAGGCTCTGCATGTGGAAAGCGAGTCAATAGATGATGGGGATGATGGTCCATTTTCACCAGAGGTGTTGTCAAGGTCAGAAGGGCCTACCTCCTATATAATAAACACCTCCATGTGGAAGGAAAGACAGATTATAGTTGCAGGTGACTCTGAGGGCAACAGAGGGTACAATATGCTGGACAGACCCTTCTCTCAGGGAAGTCTCCTGCCTCCTTGGGGCCCAGGCTAAGAACACCACTAGAAAACTTTCAAGCGTGGTATGACCCTCATGCTACTACCCATTACTGCTCTTCCGTGTGGGTGGCAATGAAACCACAACGCATGATCCAAGAGCAACTAACCAGGGCCTTGGAATGCCTGACAATCTAGAGCACGGGTTATTTTTTTTTTTCGTCTATTCTTCCAGCTGTGAGCAATGACACAGGAAGAAACAGATGGGCACAGTCCATCAATACAAGGCTCCATGGCTGGCATCACAAATTCTGGTTTTTTTGGTAATGGGATGGCCTACATGACACCAGGCTTGCTGGTGTCAAGTGGGATTCACCTTTCACGAAGGTGGAAGGGGTCTTTGCTCACAAGCTAAAAGGACTCATTGACAGAGCTTTAAACTAGGCTTGAAGGGGGAGGGGAATGATAACAGACTTACCTGTGATAAACTGTAAGATGATATGCCAAGGTTAGGGGGATGGGGTGTTAGTGAGAGTCCTCAGCCTATAGCTCTGAGACATGGTGGCTCCACTGTAGCACACCTGAAATCCTGTGGAGATGAGCCAGCGGTCCTTGAGGCAACAGGAGCCAAGAGGGAAACACCAGTGGAATACCTCAAAGGAACTAAGCAGTGTGCTTTTAAGAAGGCAGCCCAACTGGCAGCCCAGCTGAAGTATCTCTACACTAATGCAGGCAGAATGGGCAACAAGCAGGAGGAACTGGAAGCTGATGCTGCTAGAAAACCTGCCAGAAAGTTATGATCTAGTTGTCATTACTGAAACTTGGTGGGATGAACCCCATGACTGGAGTGTGGCTATCGATGGCTGGAGGCTGTTCAGAAGGGACAGGTGAGGAAGGAGGGGTGAAGCCATTGCCCTCTACATCAAGAAATGGATAGAGCATGAAGAGTTGCCTGAACTAACGGTAAGAAATAGACACCAGGGCAACAAAGGGAACCTTGTGATTGGTGTCTACTACCAGCTGCCTGATCTAGGGAAGCCTACCGATGAAGCCTTCTCACTCTAGCTATAGGAGGCATACATAACTTCATAGGACCTGACCAAATGCATCCCAGAACCCTGAGGGAATTGGCTGATATAGTTGCCAAGCCACTCTCCATGATATTTGACAAGTCACAGCTGTCAGGTGAAGTCCTNAACCAGGTGAAGTCCCCAGTGACAAGAAAAACAGAAATACTACACCCATTTTTAAAAAGGGTAGAAAGGAGCACCCTGAAAACTACCAACCTGTCAGTCTCACCTTCTCACCTCTGTACCTGGGAAGATCGTAGAACAGGTCCTCCTACAAGTGACACTATGACATATGGAAGACAGGGAAGTGATTCAAAACAGCAAGTGTGCTAGTGGACAAACAGCTGGACATGAGCTGACAACACACGCAGTCTAGAAGGACAACCATAACCTTGAGTGCATCAAAAGAAGTGGAGCCAGCAAGTCAAGGGAAGTGATTCTGCTCCTCTGCTCTGCTCTTGTGAGACCCCACCTGCTGTAGTGTGTCTAGCTCTGGGGGCCCCCATACAAGAAAGACAGACCTGTTGGAGCCAGTCCAGAGGGCCACAAAGATGATGAGAGGGCTGGATCACCTCTCTGGCAAAGACAGGCTGAGAGAGTTAGGATCGTTCAGCCTAGAGAAAAGAAGGCTCCAGGGAGACATTATTGTTGCCTTTTGGTACACAAATGGGGCTTATAAGAAAGACGAGGACAGACTTTTTAGCAGGACCTATTGTAACAGGACAAGGTGTAATGGGTTTAAACCAAAAGAGGGTAGATTCATTCTAGGAACAAGGGTGGTGCTTCACAGGAACATGTTGCCCAGAGATGTGGCAGGTGCCCCATCTCTAGAAGCATTCACTGTCAGGCTGGGACAGGGCTCTAAGCTACCTGATCTAGTTGAAGATGTTTATTGCAAGGGAGGTTGGACTTGACCTTTAAAGGTCCCTTCCAAACTATTCTATGATTCTATATACTTCTTTTCATCAACTGTCACCCAGCATTTACCTTGCACAGACTTCAGCACTGACTTGGTCCAATGCTACCTACAGAAGTCACAGAGCGCATAGCTCTCCTGTCAATGCTTGTCACCCTTTCTCTTGCCACACCACAAGACCCCTCACATCAGCAGAGCAAGGTCCTGTCTTACTTCAAACTACTTCAGTTCCCTAAATCTGGCTAATGATGTGAAGACAAGCTTCCATGCCATACCAAGGAGGAAGGAGTTACAGTTTAGGTGGTTGACTGAAACATTTCCACAGCCAAAACCTTTAGCTTCAGTCCTGATAGAGGGACCAGACCTGACGTATCACTCGCCATACTGGGGCATCAAGTGAAGCACAATCACAGTTGTGACAAGCAGTTATACCTGTCTAGCACTAAGGCAAGTTGCCTGTTTTCACAATAAAAATGTGCCCAAAAGGCAGCATGATTGGGGCTGTCCTGGTAGGGAGAAAATGCTACAAGACAGTGTGAGCCTACACTGGAAGGGCACTGCCGACCCACAACAAACCATTCCAGCTTTTGCAATTCTTTAGCTCTGGCTTGCCTGGCTACAAAACCTAGCATCAGAATTTGAAGGTTTCATACAGTTTGTTTCAAGTCCAAAACCTACTCCTTATGCTATGGAAAAGCATTTATTCAGTTATACAGCAAGAAGTACTAGTTTTAGAAATATGTCTTTCAAATGTCTTCAGTCTACAGCATGGAACTAAAACAAAGATTTGTTCATTATAAATTCTAAGCATTTTAATGGTAATTCCTCTTGTAATAGTTCAGTAAATTTCAATTTTTTGCCCCTGATTTTTTTTTTAATTTAACCCATTTACTAAACCGCTCAGGTTTTGCTTTTTATGCATAATGCTTGATTAAAATTTTCTGGAACTTCAGAAACTGGACTGCTTTTGTTTTTGTCACATCAAATACAGATTTATTGCTTAGCTACTTAAAAAAAATAAATATATCTTCACAAGCTACAAGCTCTTCTACATATCTCCTTGTATGTCTTTGATCACACTCCTCCAACCATTCAGTAATCCATGAGTAATTATAACTTCTTAGCTTCTTTAGCCTAAGAGGGACCAATTTATCGCAGACTGTCATGAATCCTGGTTTTAAATTATCAAGAGTCCAATTACCAACAGGAACAGGGATACCGCTTTCCAATTAAAGTGACTCATTTCATGTAAAACCTTGTAACATTTCAATTTTTAATTAGGTACATCCTTATCAAATACAAAGAGGTTCATCCTCATTTTATTTTCTATCCATAGAATTAAATACAGCAAACATTAATCATACAGCAATATAGTGCCAGACCTAATAATGCTTTCAGCATACTTCGAAAATTTCCAATTCATCAGCATATGATATCTTTTATTCCCTTTTCATCCAAACTTTTACATGAAAAATCAAGAATAGGCTAAAACTTTTTACATCTAAATATCCCCAGGTATATCTAAAAATATTAAGCCAGTTACAAGTTGAAAAGAAAAACAGGAATAAACAGAAAAGAAAAAAAAATAATGAAAGTACAGAGTGTCAGCTGAAACAGGGTCAGGACTGTCCACATGGATTATTTATCCCCACTAGAATTAGAACAAGGATGTGGCAATCCATATTTCTAGTTCCTACTTAATTCTTTTGTGTCAGGCTTAGAGATGGCATCACCACTACCACAGAAAGACAACTGACAGTAGTCTCTTGGGACAGGGTACCTTCCTGATCTACAGTTCTTCTCATCTGGGCTAAAGCACTCCTTAACTTGGAGAACAGGAACAGAGGGAGTGCACAACCTCCTCAGCAGCTTTCTCTTTCTCAGCCAGGCCTGGAAAAGATGGTGGCCAGAGACTTTTATACCACCAACTAAAGAGAATAGCAGCAGCCACTTTTTAGAAATCAAGCACAAGAGCTAGAAGCTAGGTACAACTCACTAGAAAAGAAATTGAAAGCACTGTTGATTGAGAAGAGCTCATCTTACAATTCCCCCTCTACATGCACAAACTCAGATGAGACCAATATTTTACTTCTATTTTTCAGCACCATTGAATGCCTTCATGAGTACTTCTATGAGTATTCATATCACACAAAGAAAAGCCCTGCTCCCAAACATTGCAATTATTGACGTAGCTTGAAAGTGCTGACATAGAGAAGACAGACCCATGCTGAAATTCCTCTTGCTCATCTGATGAAGGGAAGTGTATTTCTCAGTCCAACACGGTTCAATACCCCAATTATGTTGTTCAGGGATGCAGCTTGCAAGGGTAGAACTGCTGCATGGAGAGGTCTGAAACAAATCAAGTAACTAAATCGTTCAGCACATGCTCCAGCATTCTTGCACCCCCTCACATGATATTCAAATCACTGACTACAATTGTAGTCTTCACTCCACATTCTGCTTTTACACATTTTTTGCGTTTCTGCATTTAAAAAAAGAAAAAAAAAGTCTTTAATTAACAAATGTTAGGTACAATTCAGAAGCAATAAAGCGGTTCCCTGTTGGGTTCATGAATCAGCTGCATGGAGTAGTGCAAGCTTTTCTGCTTTTCTGTAATCACATATAGAAGTGTACATACTAAGGGGAATTCAAGGCTATTATAAAATAGAAAAGTTTACTAACTTTTGGAAAGAGAGAGAAGCCACAGTTGGTGTGCACACAAAAATTCAGAGGAAGTAGAATTTTAGAAAGTTAAAAAGCTTAATATAAAAACTGAATTATAGAATCATAGAATGGTTAGAGTTGGAAGGGACCTTAAAGATCGTCGAGTTCCAACCCCCTGCCATGGGCAGGGACACCTCCCACTAGACCAGCCTGACCTTGAACACTTCCAGGGATGGGGCATCCACAACTTCACTGGGCAAAATTAGATTCAGATCTTGATTAGCAGAGGAAAAAGAGTATTATTTCTGTGCTAGTTGTAGGAAAGACTAGTTTCAGAAAAATAAAACATGAATGAGGAAACCTTGCTTTATAGGGAAAAGGATGATACTGGAATCTAAAATTCTAATGCACATTATGCATGATTTCTCATCCTTCTACAAGTGACAAAAAGAAAGGTTTCAGGCACACTGGTACTCCACAGCATGCTGCAATTGATTTTTATTTCCTTCATCTGATTTTAAATTATTTTGAGTTACACCAAATTGATAAAAATCTCAAAACAGTAGTCATAAAATTATGACTTTTCAGATAGGAATGCAACTCAACCCTAGCACAAATTCACTGACTTGCTGTGAGGTTGCACAGAGGGACAGTCCATGTCCATTATTATCATTATGAAGTTGTTATGACTGTACTGGTGTTACATAAAAATCAAGGAATCCCAATACTGTATCAAAGATTTTGCAGTCTGAGACCAGCTGCAGTAATGCTAAACACTATGATACTAGCAGACAGCTTCTACCCAAATTAAAAATAGGAAGCTAGTGTCACTATATGGTCATTGACAGTAAATTCACAAGCCACGAAGAAAAAAATGTAACTCAAGAGTATTTAAACAGAAGACCATTGCATAACCATGGTTCCTACTCTAGCCTAGAGTACTGAAGTCAGGAATAAGCCAGAAGGATCAAGTGAGAAAGTTGATCCAGAAGTGTGGCATAGTGTCAGCAAAAGGCAGAAAAGTCAAGACTTGTATTTACTGCAGCTGTGTGAAGCCCCACAGACAAAAGGCTACAGAACTGAAGCAATAGAAAGGCAGAATAAAAACTGGAGCGACTGGAGAGGGAAAAAGTTTAAGAAGCCTGCTGCACTTTGGGCTGTGAAGTCAGTGCAGGGAAAGTCACATATCCATTGAGCAGAATAGAGCAATCCAGTTTGGCATAAGGTTAACAATCTATAACCCAGTTTTTGGTAGAAGCAAATATGCATACTTCAAAGTAAGAATATAAAATTAATAACCTAGAGAAGTATAGTATGTAAGATGCATAGACAGTTAAACATCTTATAAATTGATTTAATTACAGACTCATGCATCTTAGCATTAAGCCAACAAATGATAATATGAAAAAAGGCCCAGTCTTACAGAGACTTTAACCACAACAGTTATAGCTACACGCAATTTATAACATTACTTCAAACATGGAAGCAGAAGTCTGAATGCAAGGTCGTCAAGTTAGGAACCCAGATATTAACTCCAAAATACTGCTGGTGGTATACTGCTGGAATATACATATGATAAA
This sequence comes from Pedionomus torquatus, assembly GCA_013398155.1. Classification (NCBI taxonomy): domain Eukaryota; kingdom Metazoa; phylum Chordata; class Aves; order Charadriiformes; family Pedionomidae; genus Pedionomus; species Pedionomus torquatus. Next base: position 79,902 of record VZRU01008303.1, read on the forward strand.
CCAACTATATCTCCTTAGAGAACAGGTTAGGTCTAGGAGTCACTGTGCAGTCAGAATATTTGTAAAGCTTTACAAAAAACTCATGACAAATGCTGCTTCCTGAAGTTTACCAAAACAAGGCATTGCTGAATTCATTTGTGATTAGAAGCAAGAAACAGACTCAGATCCACAGCAGCTTACAATGCCACTTACATTTTAACAACATATTAAGAATACCGTTTTGCAAATTTTGGAAGCAATCTTGATCTGTATGGGTACCCTCACCTTCAGTGAAGCCAAAACTGCCAAGTCTTTGCAAGATTGGGCCTCAATCCCATGCAGTTAACTAAAATAGCTACAGGAATGAGAAGAAAATATAACATGTACTACAGCTGTGCAGTACCACTGCAACTTTCAAACCCCCTTAGCTTTTATTTCATAGATGCGCAGCATGGGTTTAGCTCATGGGCATTTATGACTGATGCATCTGCATGAAGCTTCTCATGAATGTTGCAAGCTTCTGAACATCTTCTACAGTCACCGCATTATATAAAGAGGCACGTATTCCTCCCACAGATCTGAATTAAAAATAGGAAAGGAGAAAAAATAGAAAGATATTATAAATTCTAAAAGAGATATTAGTAACATACACTGACATGTAAACCCATCCCTACTCCAAAGGTATAAAATTCACATTTTTTTATGAATAAGAAGCAGCGTTTAATTCATCACAGAAAGCTTGCAATCTGGAGAAACTCAGTATTTAAGTTATTTACAGCCCTGTGACATCAAAAGCTATCATTTTTAATCCGCAAACGACACTGAACGTGGGAAGGAACTTTTGCAACCACGCTGACAAGCCACATGATAAAAGGCTTTGTATGGTGACAGAATCTAACCTCAAAAGTAACCTTCTCTGGTATTTGCACAGAGCCAGATTTATCAAGTTGGAGAAGAAAGCAAAATTAAGGAGAAAGCTCTCTGAGTCCCACAACACCTAAGCTGTGGTTAAGCTAGCAGCAGTCTCCAACCACCGTCTCTAGACTGCTATTCCCAAGTGATGAGAAAACAATGTGAACAACAGATCACGAGTGAGAAATGCTGGCAAATAAATGCACAATGCCTGCTGCTGTATCACTGTAGTAACAGTTTACTCTGCACAGAAAAGGGATTCATCTATCTGACTTACCGATGCCCTTTCAGAGATATCATGTTAAGTTCCACAGCTTTCTCAAGAAATTTCTTTTCCAGAGCCTCATCACCCTTGATACTGCCAATACGGAAAGGGACATTCATTCTGCTTCGGTTCTTCTTCTCCACTGGACACCTAGAAGAATTGCAGAATGTAATGATCAAACCATTTTGTGTTAAATTTACATTTTTCAGCTATATACAAAAATTAAGTAATTGCGTCTGTTTAGCACCAAAAATCATTCCACCACAGCTGAAAAGGAAAGAAATAAACCTTCCTTTTTTACCCAAGTATAATATGAAAACAGTAAATGGAAGGCTTTATTAACCCTTCCTGACATACTCAAAATTGCCCCAAAGAAATGTACAGGAGGCTTGTAAACAGACCTCCTTTTAAAAACATAATAAAAACCATCACTCCACCCACAACAGTCAGTTAATACTCCCTAGGAAACTGAGGTTTTGACTAAGCCTTGAGCAGTTTCTTGCCTTTATCTTCAAAGAATAACACACTTTTACTCAGCTAGTTGAAAATGCTACCAGAATTGAGCTTGACTCAGCTAAACAGAGCTAAAGAAAGCATAAGAACACAGCACAAAGAAATTTCCAGGGACATTGGAGAATTTTGCTAGTGGTTCCAGTCTACCTTCTACATTACTTATGTTCATAATTCTGAGTAATACTAGAAAAGAGATCTCTCTAGAATAAATCTTGTACTGCTTACAATGGGCCACAACATATATGAGGTGCATCACAGCCCAAATCTCTTAAGAGATACGAAGCCTGCAGATTTATTTGTTCCTAAGGCTGTGATGTAGATTCTTGCAAGGATTCATAAGGAATGAGTTCTCATAAACTGCTTGTAAATTTCATACCTATTATTATTCTATTTGAAAAAGAACTGGGTATAATTCTTTCTTGGTTCCTCCCTTCTTCCTTTGTACAGATGTCTCCATTATGAAGAGAAAAAGAAGACCAATCATAATACCTGCATATGTGAATTTTCTCCTTCAGACACAACCAAGAAAACACACTTCTTGTAAACATTCCCATAGTTGAATAACTGTGGCTACACTCTAGTTTTTAGTGGATGCAGTTGCTGTTAGGCAATCCAATATAACTACATGTACAGACTTTGGAAAGCAAACTGAAAATGGCACACAGCACTTTGTAGAAGGAAGTCTCCATTCGCTAAATGGCTTGTTACGCTGCCTACTCAGTGAAGCATGCCACAGATGAGGTGGCACATTTAGGTTGGGAAGGCAGTGCCAGATAAGCCCTCCTTTTAGTCATTGACACAATAAGAAAAAAGTCCATAGTATTGTTTAGTAAGACACATACATTTCAGTTAGTGAAGCTTGTTTTGCTTTCCCAATTGACTATTTACCATCCCATCTGCACTGCATTTCCCTCTCACAGCCATACAGACCAGCTTGCAAAAAACAAATTCCTAAAAATGTTTGGATTTGGTTTTTTGATTTTGTTTTCCCAAAGCTTCACTTGCTTACTGAGGTTTACAAAAAACTTTTGGATTTCAGTAGAGTAGGATCACAATCCTGATCATGACAATGCTAAAGATAAAGATGTTCCAATTAACTAAATGAATAAGGAGAATTTATTAAATATTATGATTAAACTACCCCTGTCAATTGAGATTACAGCCAGCTTTTGTTTAAAATCCATATTTAGTTTGCCCTATCATAACTTTAACTTGAAAGTTAATGAGGTCCCAAAACTGTTGGGTTTACACCAAAAGGAAAATATTTTGTACTTTCATAGTAAATTACTAATTTTTGAGGTTGGTGAGTGTTAGAATTACTACAAATCACAGCATCAGCTTTAAACTGTACATATTTTTGGTCCTGTAAGCTCAAAAGTACTTTGCAACGTTATGTAATAATCAGACAGTTAAATCTGCTTTGGAAAGCCATCAAAACTAAGTGAAGAAAATAAACTGTATGTTAAAAAATGTATTACATTTTCACTACATCTAGGTCTGATCTTCTCTTGCTATTCCAGAAAGCATTTCTGAACCTCACACAATTAGCTAATAAAAATGCTTCACTTGAGAGAAAAAGAAGACTGACTACTGAAAGAGATGGTGGGAAGAGTATGATGAGAAAGTCGTCTCCACAACTTCTTACAAACTGCTTTCTAGCATACAAACAAAGTCTCTACATCTGTTTTTTGTATATTCTCCTTTTAGGGTCCTGCATTTTATTAAATATAGAACATGTGTCATTAATATGCTTCAAAACTGATCCACACAGCATAACTTGAAATAGCTTGCCACTGGAATAAGACTTCTCCTTGGATAGCTATTTGTGCAAATCATCCACTTGATAATTCCTGTAGGATTCCTCAAAATTTCTATGTACTGAAAAGTAACTTTAAAAATGTGCTGCCATAAGACTCTTAGAAGTTATGAATATGTTTGGCTCTGCAATTTGAAACGAAGAGAAAAGCATAGCAACTTACACATAGAATCCGTTAGATTTGTCTATAATTTCATAAATCATCTGTGATTTGATTAAACTGAGTTTATCCATAGCTGCAGCTCCTCCATTGTTCTTTATCCATTCCAGTACCAATCCCATGATATAAATACTGCAAGAGGAAAGAACATTTTTCATTCAGACTACTTAGCAAAAAACAGCAAAAAAAAAAAAAGTCTTATTTAACAGTCCACAAAATGTTTCAGTAACAAAATGTTACGTATGGTTTCAGGATCCTTAAGATTAACAACTCAGAATCTGGACTGTTTTTACTAATCATGACAGTTCTAAGCAGGCAATGTTTTTTGGACACAGATGAAGTATCCTGAAGTCCTAACACTCCACAAATCTGTTGGACCAAACTTAACCCTTTGTACCACAGAAGGACAAGCACTGCAGAGCTCCCAAGGACATCCCCAGACATGCTGCTCAGACTACCAGTTCATCGACTGCACAACTGCCTGTAAAGTTCTAAAAAGAGCTAGAGTTAGCACAGAAATTAGTAGCATCCACACTGTGCAGCTGCCCGAGCAAAGATGTAGGGATGAATCTTACATTAATAATGCCAGAAATCTGATGCCTTTCTCACAAATGTTAAATAGAAACTGTAATTCCATTTCTGCCTAAAAAAATTCAACTTTTCCCCCCCACACATAAATAGTGAAGTTTGGCAAAACAAGTAATGAAGTGTTACACTTAATTATTCCTTACCATTCAAGTTCTAAGTAGAGATCTGGAAGCCTACTGGCATCCAATGACTTAGGACCAAGTATTTCAATGGTAGTTACTAAGCGCAACGTTTAAAAATCCCCAAGCCTTTTGCCTTTGTGCTTTTGCTACAAAACTCAGCTTGTTCAAGTTCAGGCATTTCCCACGACTGCAACACTTTGCATAATAAACTGTTCACAAGTTTCTATGGCATATTTCCAACAAGCTTGCTTTTATTAATCCCTTCATTACAGATTCCGAGGGAGTGCTCAGAAAACATTACCCCACCAGTTTCCCTAATGTAAATCTAGCAGGAGACTATTTTACTCTTTTTCTACTTTTAATTTCTCAGTGGATACCAACATCAAATCTCTGAATACTCTGAAGACTGAAGAACAAACAAGATTACAGGTCGCCTTCCAGCTTTGAGAATAGGATTTCCAAATTTATAACAGCACACTGTCAACTACCCCACTGTAAATGATTTACACCTAGGCCCTTGCCAGTTATGCAAGGCCACATCCACCTCTTGCCCTCACTTCCTTGCATGAAACTTCTTAGACAACTAAGGTTTAAAGGTATTGGCCTTAGAGTCCTCCACAAAATGCAGCCAGCTGAAGTCTTTTATCCTTCTTTCATGTCAGTTAAAATAATTTTTATAGAACAATTTTAAGTGCAAAGTAAACCCCCAGTGCTTGGAAATTAGACTTTTATAGCAAATTCATTGTTCACTTTGGCATAGCAGATTAGGGTCAAAAAGTCAAGCTCTGTAGTGCCAAGAGGTAAGCTATTAGCATCACCTTAATTTAATGTAACATCCTGCTGAAGTAGCTTTTCCAAATTCAGTTAATATTTCCTGCCTGTCCAATAGCAAACCATTAGAGAGTGGAAGGAAAGGAGTAGAGAAAAAGAGAACTGAGAAGCTTTACCAGTTCCTTACAAAAACTGGAACAGACAATTAGAGCCAAGCCAAACAGATGTGCACCCTGCCAACATTTCAGTTACATTCTGGATGTTTTGGAGTGTACTCCAATATGGGTCTGTAGCATGAAGTGAAAGCTGGCAATACAGCAATCAGAAAGGAGGAAGACTGTTAGTTCAACTTTATTTTCTTCTCCCTCAATCTCCTACTACCTTGTCAACATTATTCATAGATACCAAGTTACAGCTAAGGCAGCACTTTTCCAGAAATTCTTTGCCATAGCTAAAGTGAAGCTGAAGAATTTAATTTGCTTTAACCAGAGGAGCAACACTATTCTCAGCGCTAAGATTAAGTAGAACTTTGTTTTTTCAAATGGAAATAGCTTTGTACTTGGAAAACATGAATGGCTGGATTTAAAACCTGGCATGTGCAAGTACGCGGTGTCCAAAACAGTACGTGTGACTTGGCAGTTGGAAAAATAATTGATCACGAAACAGAGGCTTTATCAGTCATTGGGGGAGAAAGACACACATACTGCTCATGTTACAAATCTACATTCAGAAAGAAGCCAAAAATCTGAGGACACTGTAAGGTTATGTCTTGTCTTAGACACCAGCCCTAAGGAAACTGGGAGTACTCAGCTGCCAGGACAGCTGGGTTGACAGCAAGAGTACATTAGCACAGTAGACATTCTCCTTGGGAAAATTAGTTGTGCATTGCACACTCTAGAATAAACACATGTTCAGAAGATTTACTGTTCTTTTGATAAATGAGGGTACTTCATCTATATTATTGCAATAGTACACCCGAAAGTGAGAATTAGCAGATTCAAATATACAATTAGTAGCATTTAAAATTCTACATAAATTAAGTAGGCATGGCATTAAGGTAGGCTTTACACACAGGAATCACAGTACTTTACGCCTATACAGTGCATATATATCCTATATCTGCTGGACATCATTAGCTACTTAAGTCTGCAAGTTCTGGCATGTACAGAATAAAAACTGTAAGTGCTAAGATTAAACATCAATGATATAAAACTGCAGTACCAAAGTACCTGAATCAAAAGGGAAGCTTATCTTTAAAAGTAGAAATCATTTTTTTCAAAGTAATGAAAAACACTTCTGGGGGAAAAAAGAATACTGGGTTTGAAGATTTTCTTTTTTAAAATAATAATTTTAGTGGACATGGGTACGGAAGTACACCAGATTAAAACCAGGTAAATACTAATGGCTTGACAACTAAATCTTCTAGTAGTAAAGCATCATTTGACTAGCTGCGACAAGCTAGGAGATAGTAATTTTTAAGAGAGCAAGATGCACTGTTTTGCTCCTTATATACATGAAATCACCAAGTACATGCCAATTTTATAATCTTGATTGCTAGCAATGATTCTGAAGCTAGACCAATTTTATTTTTGGATGCCAAGTCAAACACAGAGCTGGTACTTAAAGAAATATGAAAAGTTCTACTAGAGGATAAAGCAAAACACTAAAATTCCTTTCTCTTAAAAAAAAAAAAGTTATGTTAAAGTGACAGGAACCTGGAGGTTCAATTGCTGAGAATAACCTCAGGATTAAATCAAAGCTTTAAAACAAATCTCTGAGTTTTCAAGAAGCAAGACCGTGTGCCAAATTACCTACTTGCAATGACAGAAGCATCACCTTTGAATTGTCTTGAGTTGTGTTCACGTAAATCAGAACTGGTTCCTGAAACTTCTACAAGGAGTCATGACAACATAATATTTACTTCTGAAAATATTACATCTTTATGGCTGAGTCCTACTAGACAACATGAAAGCCTACTACAGTCATGTGGCTGGGCACTTCCCATATTTTCACAGGAATCATGTGAAACACCAACCTATCCGTGACTTGAAGGCAAATACTCAACTTCTGAAACTTTTCTTGATAACAGCAGCAGATGGCAGTGCAGTAGCTTTCTGAATAACAGATACTAAATAACAGGGTAAGTTACCTGTAGCATGGTGGAGTGTTATACAAAGAGCCATTCGCTGCTTGCGTTTTGTAATCCAGTACTACAGGGCATTCTTTCAGTGCAAATCCCAGCAAGTCCTCACGTACTATTACAACAGTAACTCCAGCACAGCCAACATTCTTCTGAGCACCAGCAAAAATCACGCCAAACTTTAACAGAAAAAA
>VZRU01008304.1:0-14274 GCA_013398155.1 Pedionomus torquatus
CGCTGAGGCGGGCCTTAGGGCCCGGCGTCGCCGCCCTCCGTCGTGGACAGGCCGCCCGAATATAGGCGTTACAGCAAAGCCTGTGACTAGTCTGCCCAGCCTTGGCAGCGCTCCTGGCAGCTGGAAAACAGCACCAGTTTCCCACTGTTATAGTATATTTTAATTCATACAGAGAAGTATAAATTCTCTAGTCCGGAGAAGGGCGGCAAAGCTGGTGAGGGCCCTGGAGCACAAGTCTTACGAGGAGCAGCTGAGGGAGCTGGGGCTGTTTAGCCTGGAGANAGAAGTATAAATTCTCTAGTCCGGAGAAGGGCGGCAAAGCTGGTGAGGGCCCTGGAGCACAAGTCTTACGAGGAGCAGCTGAGGGAGCTGGGGCTGTTTAGCCTGGAGAGAAGGAGGCCGAGGGGAGGTTTCATCGCTCTGTACAGCTACCTGAAAGGAGGTCCTAGTGAGGTGGGGGTCCGTCCTTTCGCCCAAGTAACAGGTGATAGGACAAGAGGAAATGGCCTCAAGTTGCACCACGGGAAGTTTAGATTGGATATTAGGAAAAAATTCTACACCAGAAGGGTTATCAACATTGGAAAAGGCTGCCCAGGGAACTGATGTAATTGCCATCCCTGGCAGTATTTAAATGACGGGTTGATGTGGTGCTGTGGGACATGGCATAGTGTTGTTTTTGTCAGTGTTGCGCTGACAGTTGGACTCAATGATCAAAAGGTCTCTTCCAAGCTAGACAATTCTAAGAGTCAAAGTGAATGCAGGAAGTGGCAGACCTCGGCAGAAGTGTGCTGTGTACCTCACGCTTGTATCAGTTCCCGTTGCGTGTCATGGGTTCCCTGACACCAAGCTGTGCCGTTGGTTTCACAGCAGTGAGTGAGTGTGGCCCTGGCCTCTGCTGTCTCCTGCCAGCACAGCCTTGGAGTGGGGAGTGGAGCAGGCCCTGACCACACCGGGCTGAGAGTCTGCCACAGCAGAGCCAAGCACAGGGGCTGAGAAATGCAGGGCACAGGGAGATGCAATGGGATTGTGAGCTGAAAGCAGGAAGCAGATTAATGGGGATTTGAATTCACCATGAATATGGGAAATAGTATGGAATATATACAGGCTTTTGCAATGTGTTCACATTTGATATAATCATTCCTCCCCTCTCTGTGTGCCAGTTGGATTTAATTGCAAATTGTAGTCCTTTGCCTTCACCTTTAACAGAAACTTCCTATCACTACAGAAGTATCGTAATTTATGCAACTCCATACAGTCACAGATACTCTGCACAGACCCACAGCAGTAGAGACAGAACATAAACCATGTTTTTATGCACATCTTTATGACAGAAATAATATGGCCAGCCCACAAGCAAATGCAACTGAGCTTGTGTCTTCTGAATACACTGAGGTTTTGAGCTTCATTGTACTGAGGTCTTCTTGGGTCAGCTCCATTGTGCATTTTCCACTAGCCATTCAGATATTCTCTCCTAATCTGTATGTCCTGTGCTATGCACAACGTATCCAATAATTAAATTTTCAGGATGAAACCAAAACCAAAATTTATAAACTCTGCCAGATCCAGGGGCAAGACTCCCTGTTGGATGGCAAGGACTGAAACATAAAGAACATAAAGCCCAAACCAGCAGAAGGGTTATCAAGTCTTCTCTGATAGAGGTTGAAAGGCTAAAAGGTCACAAATTTGCAATGGTTTTGAAACTCACGCTGTAGATCCAGCAGGGCCAGGCTTCCAGAGGCACCATCTAGTATGGCATGTTCTGTGCTTCAGGGAGCAAAGAGGCAGTTGTATCTGTCACATTTATCTAAATCCTTTCATCTAAAGAAGAAAAAAAGAATCAAGATGAATCCCCAAATACAGGGTGAATGATTTCTATTACATAGGTCATATTTTCTACAACTTTACGAATATTTCTGAGTCAACATCTCCTTTAAATAATATAGATAAATCATAATTCAGACTTACTCTAAATCAAGGAGTGCCCCTAGTAAAACTGTAGGAAGGGTTTCTCTCCTGTTGCACCCTGACAGGCTCTGGCAGTAGTGCAGATTACAGCAGCTGTCCTCATGAGACCTTTGCACAGCCAGAAGAGAAATATCCAACCCTGCTTCCAGTTTGCAAGGTTTCTCAGGGCACGCAGGAGGAAAAGGAGAGAGAGCCAGACTGCACACGGGGCTGGCCAATTCACTGCTTTTTTCTGTCATCAGGAGCCAATGTTAACATGCCATAAAACTTAAGAGCTGAAACTCTGTACACTTTTTCTAATGTTGCATTTAATTCCTATTTTTCATATAACATGATTTCTTGTGGATGACTTTTTAACCTACTCAATATCTTCCCTATCTCCCCTAAATCTGTGACTTTATCCCTCAGTGAGCTATTATCCCCATTTCTCCTTCCTTGTCCATGAGAGGAGAATCTATGCTCTGTTACTGTTGAGGTATCTGATTTGATTTGGTCTGTACACTAATAGTTTTTGAGGGTGCACCAAGATACCTTATACTATTCAACAGCTGCTAATGGTAAAGAAACAGAGAAGTAGAATACCAGAGGTATCACTACAAGGTGAAGTTGGTGAGTAGATGAATGTAAATAAATGTGTATTTGTATTGACAATGAACATCTGATACATTATTTTATCGGTATGCTGCTTAGTTTTCAAGTTATGTAGGAATCCTGGAAAATAGAGCTGCTGTAACTGTTACTAGGTATATCTGCATTCTTATGGAAAAAAGACTTTCTTGGGGTTTGTGCCTGCATATTGTTTTTTTTCTGTTCACATCAATTTGTGTTGAATTCTCTTACAGAATTTGTGTAATGGAGGTACTTCTAGATTTATATTCCAAGGCACTGATATTTCCTTAAATTTTGATGAAAATCTTACCCTTAAGTATCGATATTTATTTCTTTGTAAGCTTAAAACTATAAAAGGAGATGCAAAATGATAAGCAAATATATATAGCAAGAGCAGCCAGTGAAATAAGAGAAGCAGGGCAGGACATAGTAATAATTTCAAAAGTGAAACAATTAACCTTAAGTTCATGAAACTGAGGTTCCACAAAGGCTTGCAGGCAGCCTGCCTAATAGCAGTTACATAATACCAATAATTCCTTGTCTGTCTGCAGAGCCCTTCTTTTTTTTGCCCCCCTCCGATTATGTTTTGTACACCTTGCATAGCACAGCAGGGGTTTGAGCATGAGCTTTTTTTTTTTTTTTGCTCTTTGTACCTCTCTTCCCCAAATGCCTGGAATTTCTGGTTACCCAGCAACCCCAGGGATGTCCAAATCCGGTATTTTGTAGTATGTGATAATGCATGGATGGTCTGGAGCAGTCTTAGGGCTGAAAAACCATGGTACTGGAACTGCAAAAAGGAACAAGGAGTGAAACCTGCAGACTGTGCAACTCAAGATTTTGTAAGAGTGAGTCACAAGGAGCATTTCAGCCATGGCGATTTATGAGTTTGGAGCCACATTATCAACACTATCTAGCTTCTACTCATCCTGTCTTCCTGGACATTTACCATGTAATCCAAGACTGTGGTGCCTTATTACCATAGGACTTAAAACTGACACATTAAACAGACCTACATGTCATGATCTGAGTTTTTCTGCACCTACTGGCTCTCACCAGTTTAGAAAATTATTGCCTTCACCTAGAAAGTGCTTATTCATGTAAAACTGCAACAGTAATATTATAATGTAGGAAGGTCTTAGATACTGTTTTGTTTTGGTTTTTTTAATTTTCACTTTCTGGTAGGAAAGCATATAGCTTAGGGGGCATCAGCAGAACTACCAATATGGTATGGCTACACAGTTCCCAGAAAACAGAGAAGTGTCATGGCAAACAAATAGCTATTTTGAACAAGGCCTGAAAAATGCAGAAATATGAACAGTTACTCCTCTGGTTACTCCTCTTTCTGTTACATTTAACCTGAGAAATTATAGAAGATTAAAAAAAAATAAAAAGCAAGTTTTAGTTTTCTAACTCAGATATATTCTCATAAGAATATTTTGCTAATACGTATGTTATTATCTTATAAGGTAAGTCTGCTAACTCAGGCTGCTAGCAAGAGACATATAAAGGCTTTGAAATCTTAGTTGTGAGAATGGAGTGTAGAATCATAGAATGGTTAGAGTTGAAAGGGACCTTGAAGATCATCGAGTTCCAATGCCCCTGTCATGGGCAGGGACACCTCCCACTAGACCAGGTTGCTCAAAGCCCCATCCAGCCTGGCCTTGAACACCTCCAGGGATGGGGCATCCACAACTTCTCTGGGCAACCTGTTCCAGTGCCTCACCACCCTCACAGGAAAGAGTTTCTTCCTAATATCCAATCTAAATTTCCCCTCTTCTAGTTTAAAACCATTACCATTTGTCCTGTCACTACACTTCCTGACAAAGAGTCTCTCTTCTGCTCTCCTGTAGACTATCTTCAGATTCTGGATAGATGTCACTTAGCAGGACATGTCTTTTATTTGAAGAGTTTAAATGTCCTCCTAGAAGATTCAAAAACTGCATGTGCACTATGGAAACTGTAAGGAAGAAACGAGGTGGTAACGCACATTTAGTTAACCATCCTGACTTTTATATTAAGGACAATTAAGCTAGAACTCCTGTGCATCCCCTGTACAAATATTAGCATCAAATAGAAGACGTCTCAAATTGATACCACATCCACAAACTATTACTTGCCTTGTATTCAAACAAAATATTTAGGTTATTTCAAAGCCAGATTCCATGCAGTTAAGTTTATTTAGCATTTCCTTAACTAAAAGATACCATGTTGTCTCTTACTTGTTTTCTTAAGGAAAAAAAATTCCTTTTTAATTAGGTCATTGCAGTCATGTGCTGCTGCTATTATATAAACTATTTCTGGTATGTAATGATAGACAAATACAGCATAGCATTTATATAGGTTTGATGCTGGCATGGAAATATTAATATGCAGGCTGTAGAACAGGTAGAACAGATAGACTTCGATAATACAAATTCCTGTCTCAGTTCTGACCAAACCTAAGGGTAGCAAGGTTACTTAAAGTCATTTTTCCTAACTCTGCCAAGCAAAAGTACATCAATTTATATGAAATGCCTACACTCAAGCCTTGATTAAAATCTACTTTTTAAGTGCTAATAACATTCAGTGCCTAGAATTTTAACAAAGACCAAAATACAATTATCCCATATATCTAGTTCCCAGCTATCCAAACACACAACCTTATTTTTGCATAAGGCAAACACATCAGTGGGAGGGATTTAAGGGTGATGTTGGTTATTCTGGAGAGAAGATAGGTGATTCTTTCAGAGAAAATTCAGTTTCATTATTAGCTAAAGCCCTTTATTGGCAAAACCCAATTATTTTAAAAGGTAATCTTAAAAAACTTTCTATAAAATACTTCAAGTTTTGAAATGTCACTGTATATTTTTGCCCTTTAATACAGTCTAGAGTGTATTTTCATTATATAGTAGACATATTACAAGCACTATTGCAATTCTTTGGTAAGCATAATTACAGATTCTTCTACAAGTAACGATGACAGTTCACTACTTGTATAGGTCTGATGCTGCCACTGCAATATTACTGTAACACGGCAAATCATAAAACTGGACAAAATAGTAATTTATTAGTCAAGCCCCATATAGTTACTGTCAGAGTATCCTTCAGTTTAGTGGTGGCTTCACAGGTCTTGCACAGTTTAACTACACAGTGAATCCCGAGAAACCTTTTCCCCAGAACCCTTGTTGTAGGAAAACGTCAGGCGGTTGCTGTTGTACATCACTTGTCAAGAATGATAATGAAGCAGAGAAGTGAGTTAAAAAGGTCAGTGAGTGTACAAATGACGGTGCAGGTCTATGCACCATAAACGCCCTGTATTGCACAACTTGAAACAGTGTTCTCTTTGCAGCTGCTGTTTCTGCTGGTACTATTGATAGGTTCTTTGTCTTGTATGCTTTCCAGCCCCAAAGCAAGCTGTTCCTGCTCACAGGGGCTTTTGCCTCATCCTAGTCTCCATTACTCTGTGCAGCAAATAATTGATATGAATTTATGTTAAGTCCACCTAGTCAAATGTGTCTTTCAGGATGGAGAAGGCTCTACTTTGGCATGCCAGTTCCTTGTAACCTGCAAGCAATCCAAGCACAGTCTCCATGCCAGAGGGGTGTGCCATTTGACTGACAATGAGTCTATGCTAGCATAAGATCTCATGAGTAGCCACTAACTGTGGGAAGAAGTGAGCTAGTACAAGCTGACGAATCCGGCTAGTCACACCACCACCCAGTGTGCATGCAGCAAGCACAGCCTGGCCCTCTCCACAGCGAGAAGCTGCTGTCATACATGAACTATCATCAGAATTCTTTCTTCCCTCAGCTCTTCAAAGGACCTGGTACATGTCTCATGACCAGTGAAATGAAGCTTTGGGTTGTGGCTCACAGATTCTCAGAGCTCGCTTTTATCAGTTACAGATTTTTTTTTCCACATTCTTACTCTCCCTAACAAGATCTCCTTCAAGCATCAAAATGTGTTATGTGTTTTGTCTGTCATGGTGGAACTATTATCAATATTGTTTTGTTGAAAGTGCAGTCAGTATGCACAGACTAGCCTGTGATATGACCTTATAAATTAGCCCATGTTGGTTATGAAAAAAGTTATCTTCTGTTAAATAGCCAAGATCTAGATTTGTCTGTCAAAGAGGTAGGTACAATAGCTTGGTACAGCTTTAGTAGATTCATCTTGTGTTGAGCATATATTCACTGTGAGAGCCTGCAGAAATGACAGTTCCTTCCTTTTGCAGGAGATCACCCACATGTCTATCATGACATTGTCATGCTTGTAAATTATGTGAACTTATGAATGAATGAAAATTCAGTTATCTTGATGGATCCAAAGAGAGGTTACACTCTTTTCCAGAACTTTATGAGAAACTGTCTTAATTTGTTCAGAGGTGTTCAAAGCAACTATAGCCATAAAATGTTGTTCCAAGTAGGCCATTAATACACATATCATTAGTATGAACAGCTCCTACCAATCCCTCTACAATGCTGTATGAATAAACCAAACTTCTGCAGTCTAAATCAAGTCTGAGGACCTGTTTTTGAGGTTACAGATCATCATGCCTCATGTCCTAAGCAGGACAAGCCAGACATGCTCTAAGATGTATCCTCTTCTGATGTTTCTCATAACAACAAAGCACTTGAAAAGGCTTGGCTGGCCTTTAATCTACCTTGCTTCTCATCAGGGAGATGTTTCAAAATTAATAGCTGCTATTGGACAAAAGAGACTTTCCAAGAATCTTCAGAGTCTGGCTTTCTGATTACATCAGATATTTTATTAGGCCCATGGAAGCTATGTAAAAGCCTAGGTTTTACTTCTTCCTTTTCCTGCCTTTGTATAGTGATAAATGTTGTGTAAATTTATCCATTGTTGCCTGAAAACTGATTTTTGATTTCCTAAAATAAGTACTGGCAGCATATGAAAGCAGTAACACTGATGCTCTACCACAGGGATCTTTCACTTCATACAACTTGGGCTGGATTCACTGGCAAATTGACTTTAATTCAGTCTGTCAGCAGGTACATCCAACCAAGATAGCACATTCTGAAGAGTGGTTCTTTCCTACTCAAACAGAAGCTGACTGGTCTTATTACTGCCAGCAAATCAGCTTGGGTGCTTCCACTTCATATTGCAAACCCATCCCTGCACTAAATGACAAGCCTCATCTGAGCGCTTTCTTCAAATAAAGCATAGCTTGTATGACTTTTCCCACTCAACCTCCTGAGTTATTTTTATTCAGTGCAGCAGCTACGTCAGTTGCCCTTCAGTGTTACATTGCAGTCTGGAAGGTGATTTTATAATTTTCTCCTCTGCATATAGACATTTCCAATGGAAATCAATGTAATTGATTGCCCTAATGTTTGGTTTTGACCACAGCAACAAATGATGTGGCAGACAGCATGCTATGTTTTCTAAGGAAACAAACCATTCTTAATTTTTCTTCACTGCAGAAGGTTGCTCAGTAGTCCTAATTCATAATACAAAGTTGTCTGCGAAGTCACAAACCAGTGCTGTTGTCTTTTTATTAATTTGGTTACAGCACCCTGTATTCTAGGTTGGCTGTACACAGCTTTATCCTTCTGCCTTCATCCCTTTCTACAGGATTTCTTCCCAGCCCTGGCAATTGCAACACGTCAGTGCCACTGAAAGAGCTATAATGGCTTATACAGCAGTATCATGGACCTTTTTCTGGGTCAATACATCACTGTGCTAAATGTCTCCACTGCTGTGAACTTATTATATAGAAGTTTTTCATCATGTTTGTAACCAACAATTTGCATGTTAAAATTAAACTTATTCAAAAGAATGTCAGCTGCACATTCTGACAAAGCTACATATATAATTTAACTGGTCAACCAGGCCCGTTTCCAAGGAAATTGCTGAAAGACAAAATCATGAATACCAAAAGTCATGTTCTTGATAATGGAATGAAATGTGGAAATCAGCTTTTGTAAGCAACATGACCAAGAAGATAAAGGTACAGCTGTTCTCAATGCTAGTAATCTATTTCTGAGAAATCTGTAAGTTTTCTTTCAGAGGATCAGGACTATTTCTCCTCTGAACTCTGGAAATGAGATGTAATTAATTCTATGGTCTAGATTCAGTTTGAGTTCTATGCTTTGAGGAATATTTAAAACATGTATTCCCACTACATGTCAAAACATGTAGTGGGAAAGAGTTTATATCCTGCTGCCAGTCCAGCATAGAAAGATACTTAGAATTTAAAGGCAAATATAGTTTCTGTAATTTTTTGATAGAAAATAAGTGGTAGCTCCTCATTATATATTTGCAGTTGATATATGTAATAGCAGTCAGTTTGGTACACAATATACAGTTCTTGTACATTTTGAAAGGCTTATTACAATGAGCTGCATTATCAACCCAATTTTGTGTAGTATATCAATCCTGGGAGAACACTAATCTGATCAGAATCTTAAGAATTCTTAAGAAGATTGAACAATGCTAATGCTTACTAATTAGAAACTTTCAGAACCACATGTGAGATGTATCATTAAAAATGATGAAATATGAAAAGTGTAGCTACATTGCTGAACTCTGATTTTGGAATTGTAAAGTTCATTTTGTGAGAAATGTTATAAATCAAAATATGATTAATTGGAAGAGTCCAGATAGAATTATAATTTTCAATTTTAATTAGTTTAGATCAATTTCAAAAGCTCTACATTGTATTCTTTGTCATAGAAGACCAAGTCCTTGGATTCCACCTACAAGTAGAGTCTTCCTCTGGCTGTAAACCAGAGATTAATTTTGTAATAATTCCTAATTTTCCTCCATTTTCTACTTCTGAAAAATAAAAATGTATGGCATGTACAGATATGAAGAACAAAAGGAACTTTGTAGAAGCAGTTTACACTCCCTTACTTTGTAGAGTGAAACTCTGATAAGCTTCTAACAATATCTTTTCATTATTTTCAATGGGTGTTATCTCAGATACCCAAGGTAAACATCTTAAATACTAACCACAGGAAAACCCATGAACATTTGTTTTTTCTACATTTTCCTAAGCTGTTTGAAAATGTTGTCACCCCACTGCTTGTTTCTGGAGAGAATGACCATTTTCCTCTGACAGCAGCAGGTAGCCACCTTCACTTTACCTAAAACCATCTTTTCCACAGAAAAGCTGTGGCAAAACTAACTTCTGCTACTGGAGTGTTTTAATCATTTGCAGAGAGTGTAATGATTAGTTGAGAGAGACAAGCTTGAGGTTTAATTCCTGTTATAACCAGACTTATACTTAACCCTAAAAAATCTGAAAGTTTTGTAAGTGCAGATTAGTTCACTTACATTTAGCAGGGCAGATGGCATTAATAAACTCATCAGAGGACCCAACGGAATTGCTCACATACATAAAATGATTCAAGCATTTGAACATTTACATGGTAATAGTTGATACCAAGGTAAACATTAACATTTCTCACAAAACATATTTTCTATTATTTCTTTCAGCTGTACTTAGAGGTAAGGTTGGATCCTTTTCCCACAGCTACCTCCTAGCATTTATTCTTAGCTACTCCTCTCTTTTTGTTTCTATCGCTCTCCTCTGTAGTTCAGTTTCATAAACTGATTCCCACTTTTTCCTTTGCCCACACTTAGTGTACCAGTACCAAAAAAAATGTTTTATGTTCTAACAAGATGTAGCTTTTAGGTTCAGATGTCAATTGAAGACTTCACAGTTTTAGGGTTCTGTATAGCGGTAGTAATCTAATGACATTTTGACTTAGGTATTTTCATTGTCTCTACCTAAATCCTTCCTTGCAATTATGTTCTGTTCTTGATTCTGAACTGTGTAAGCACATTGTCCCAATCCTGGGTAATGTATGTAATTTAGGATTTTGGTTACACAAGGATGTTTATTTTGAAGAAGAAATTTTTGACTTCTGAGGTAACAGTTTGACATAAGTGCATGCAAAAAGCCACTTCTTACCACAACATGATTCATTATTTCCACATAATAGGTTTCCCCCTGTAATGGTCACACAATCTCAGTCTTGCACAGGACCAGCTCACCCCATAAATTCTGAGCCATAGCCACTATGAGATACCTGGACTGAGAAGCATCTAATGCTGCTCATATGATGGACAGCCATTATCTATTATTTTAGGAACACAAGGAGTACCTAAAAAGCTGAGAGAAAAGAAGAGTAAGATGATAATTTGCAAAACATGACCCAGGAGATAGTACTACTGAGGCACTTACACCTTGTGGATTATTATTCTGAGGCCAGAATAATCTGGCAGGAAAGCTCTGCAAGTCTGGGATTCCCAGGCTGGATCAATTACTGACGGAAGCTTCTTCTCTACTTGAGCCAAGGCATGGCATTATATATAGGTCTTCTCTGTACAAAAATCCCAGCTGACCACCATGCATTAATCATCTCTGTAGCTGAGATGATATCATCTCTGTAGACTTGGTAGAGGAACATGAATTTCCACAATCTGTTCTGCCTAAAAAGCTAACTAATGGCAGTGTTCTGCATGGCCTCCTCAGTGTGAGGGCTCTGCATGGGGCCAGGTGAACTCACAGGGGATCTCAGAAGAAAGAATTTGGCTGCTGGGAACTTTTTAAAAGAGAAATTTCTAACTTGCTGACATTGGTGGGCAGGACTCTAGAGTGACCATGGGTGTTCTCTCTTGTATCTTCCAAACAGTGCTGACATCTCTCACCAAGGTTTTGTCCTCAGAGGAATAGCAGGTGCCTTGCTATGTAACCAGCTGGTGGCTGACAGCTTTGATTAGTTTATAAAATGCTTTTAAATCTTTTGCTTGTGCAGTGTTGTACTGAGTCATGCTGGTAAGCTTCTGGTGCTGTTGCCTCGCTATACTCTTACACATGTCCTGGTGACAGAATTCCAGTGTGAGTTGCTAAAAGTTTACCACATGGTGCAATGGCAATCACAGAAGTGGCAAGAAGGTAGTTCACAAGACTAACAGAGCATATTTGCAAGCAGGTACATAGATGTGAAGTCAGGATGCTACCACCGACACAATCAGATGTAAAGAAGGCAGCACACTAGCACCTAACAGGGAAAGAGGTTCTGGAGCTGCAAAGACAAGACAAGTAAAGGCCAGGTTGTGAGATAGTTCAAAACTTCATGGAATACAGTTGTGATGGCCAAAAGTCAGCAGAGAGGCAAGCAGGCTCTTTCTGATACATCACGAAGCTTGCATTGTTGATACTTGCATTATATTCTCATCAGAAATTAGTAGTAAAGCATAATTTTTGTAATTCAAGGAAGGACTCTAACCTCACTTCACTGAAGGGCCAAAAATTATTTACATTTTCATAATTGCATTTAGTTAATAGCTAGAATAGCTAGAATGAAGCTGAATGATGCAGGGTTCTTCTAGATCTTGCTCGGTGCTGAACAGAAACAAACAAAGATGTGGAAAAAATGACTGCAAGTAGATTTTCAGAGTTGAAAATCTACTATGAAAATTAAAAGCTGGGTTTACAACATGAACATTGTACATAACAATACTGCTGAAACAGTCTTGCAGGTTGATACATGCTTGACGTGTGAATACTCCTCCTAGGTGGCAATTATTAAGGAGAAAAAACCTTTGATATGGAAGGATCTGTGTCATTTTCCTATCTGTACTGACATTCGCTGTGCTTCACAAATAATACTAGTGATCACAAAAATGTATTTCAGAAAACTTAATAAAACATACATAATCCTTCCTGTGCACAGTCAACAAATGTGCTCTCACACATTCGCTTTCAAAGCAGCATTCAAATGGGGCCAAATTGACGTACGGGCTTTTGTACTGTCCTTCACCGGGGAATGAGTACCATAAATGGTGTGGAGGTATCTGTGTGAGTGAACAGTTTGCGCTTACTGAAACCATCAATGCTGCTTGTATTTCTATTCACTAATGTGATTTAAAAGTATCATCAAGTCTAGAAACACCTACTTGTTTAACATATTCAAATGTGATCTAATACCAAGACATAGAGATGAAGACAGGCATTTGGTTTTATTAGCTTCTAAAGACTCTCAATAGTATGTGGTACCAGTAATGAGAGACAAGATTATACTGGCATCTTTTCTACCCAAAATGTTAATGTCAGATTCATGAGTAATCAAATGGCTACATTAATTATCTAATCTGTTCCCTGTATTTGTATTGCTTGAAATATAAGGCTTCTGTCACCACAGAACTTGTGAACATTTGCTTTAGGAACTGCTCCTACACATTTTGTATGTGCAAGTAGGCCTTGCTGTTACATGTCATTCCATGGATTTCAGCAGAACTGTGCCAGAGAAGGGCAGGTTTATGGAGCATAGTGTGAATTTACATGAGATGCTTGAGCTAGTGCAGATACAGTGCTGATGTGTATTATGCCCTTTTGCTGTTGCTAACATGCCTTGCTTTTTGTCACTGCTAAGCAACTGCACCAGTAAGCAGGATAATCTGGACTGGACTGTTTCCATATCCAACTTCTTCTCAAGGCTAGCTTATGGCTTTCTTTGAGGCATTCCATTCTGTCATAAAACCATAGTCACAGACCAGAGGAGTCTCACACAGGCAGAAGACAAAAAAAGAAGAGACCACGAGTCAATGTGAGGCTCTCAACAGCAGCTTCTTTGCATGGGCTTAAGCCTGCAAGTTTGAATTGCTGAATGATGAAAGAAAATGAGCATTTGATTTCAAAAACAATGGACCTTCTATTTGTGATGTCTGTGTGTGCTTAGCATGTACTACAAACCTACTGAAAGAAATAATGTGATGAAATGAAAATTCAAGTAATTAAAAGTCCCAGTCCTTTGGTGGTACTGCTGACTTCATTTCCCTGGGAAGAACCCTAAGTAGATCTTTGAGGAAGCCTACCATGCCAAACATTGTGTTGTGCTTAATCCTGTACTTGTCCTTTTTGTGGTACTTACTCTTTGATGTCAGTGGAAACTTGACATATAAGAGTGCAGAGGAATCAAGCTGACTTCTTTCATAGTAAGATTAAAGGGAAGGAAGCCTTCTGAAATGTACAGAAATCTTATTCCTTCCTACAACACAAAGGGATGTTTTCTGCTTTATTCTACCTATATGGATTTGTATACATGTGTTTATAATGGATTCTTAATACACTTGGATAGCACAATTGGCAGATGTAGAAGTGATTACCAGAAAATATCTACCACGAGCAAACAAGGAATTCCTAACAAATTTCTAACATTCATTTCCATTTGCTGTTCTACCTCTCACACCACAGCCCCTTCTAAGTGACTTCTGTGTATACAGTTTTGCCTTCGTGTTTCCACTTTGTGGTTGCTAAATCATCTTGAGTAAAGGCATGCAAATATGAGAGGACACACACTGTGTTAATCGGTAATAAGCTTTAAATATTTTTTGCTTATACTCGAAGAGGTCTGAGAAATGCCTTTAATTTTTATAATCAATTTCCCAGCCGGTTTCTTTTGCTATTAGCAACAGTAACCACATTGTACGAATATGTACATTCCCACCCCCAACCCCACACACACACTCTTAACAAAAACAAATGACACACATTTTGCAATTCTGAATGTAAATGATGAATCCTGACGTTGTTATTCTAGACTTAACAACCTCTCTGACAACAGAGGTTGTTCCAGGGACCTCTGAGGCTGAATCACAATAGACTAAAACGGTAGGTTCGGTAGACCTTCTCGATAACAAAATGGGATAAACCAATGTTACATTTACAACATTATTCCCATAGCAAAA
>VZRU01008305.1:22494-35001 GCA_013398155.1 Pedionomus torquatus
GCAGGGGTGGGTCCCCTCCCCAAAGCACAATTTCCAGCAAACATCCCAATTTTGCAGACCCCAGCAGCAGATCAATGTGTCCTCCACCAGGGATCCCCTGGTGGGAAGGGGACCTGGGGGGAAACACCGTTCTGCCGAAATCCTCTTGGCTGAGGAAAAGAAATCCGAAGGACACCCTCTGGCATACAGAGGTTTGCAGCTGGATGGTCCCTGCACTAAGACCCAGCCCCTGGAGACCGTATCACCTCGGTGTGGGACCTTCCCATGAAGCCATCAGGCTTCACCAGGGCAAAACCGTTTCTCCTGAGGGTTGCAACTCCTGAGGGATGGAGAGGCACCATCCCTCCCAAAACCAAAACAGGCAAAACGTTTCCCTTTATGGCAAAGAAAACCCATGCACCGAGGAGCAAAACGCTTTATCAGAGAGAGAGAGAAAAGAAAGCTGGCAAGAGGGAGAGGCCAGCCCCAACGCGACCCTTTCCAAGCCAAGGAAAGGATTCATCAAGGTTTTGATGAAGGATGCAGGAAAGCAGAGGAGCCCTTCCTGGCAAGGTGGCCTTTCGCTCACCCGTGGCACAGAACTAAGGCAAAGCCAGGGATTTAGCAACACCCAAGGCCACCGGGAAAGGAAAAGCAAAGCCAAAGCGGGCAGAGGATCCCTGCCCTGTGCCCTGCTCTCTCCTCTTCACCTCTGGTGCCACCACCACCACGGCAGCTGGGGCCAGGCATCTTTTCACAGGAATCCCAGGGAAAGAAGAGGCTGCAATGGGCTCTCCCCCCGGCACAGAGCAACCCACAGAGGCTTACATTCCACAGGCAGGTATCTAAAAGCATCGCGGGGAGGAGTTACGGGGATGCCGGGAGAGGACTGATGGGCACGCAGCTTCCTCATGTGGTTTTGTGCAATTTAGTGCCCAGCTCCTCTCCCGAGGTACCACGGCTCCATCCCACCCACCGCCCTGGAGCCACTGGAGTTCTTCCCTCTGCAGCAGTCGCCACCCCAGGGATGGATATATTTGTCACAAAAGAAGAACTCTGGCACGGAGCTAATTACAGAGACGCTGTTCCCTCCTCCTCTTAGCAATAGGCAGCCATAAAAAATGAGGGTAAATCTGGGCATTGAGCTCGGGCGGAACTAAGAAGGGAGTGTCGTTCCCACATCAATTAAGGAAAGGTCACTACATCTCAGAGGTTGTAGAACAGCAGCAATAATGCAATCTAAGGCTTTTTTTCTCAGCCCTGGTGGGAAAGCAGTAAGTCATCCGAGTCCACTCCTGATTGACATCTGCGCTCGGGAAGCTGCATAATTAATGCCCGTTGGGTCCTGCCAGGTGCTCTCCCTCTTACGTGTTGATGGACACATCCTCAGTACTGTACTTGGCTAAACGGCTCCCGGCCCTTCTGGAAACTTGCCACCCCAGAGAGCCAAAAGGGTGTTCAAGGGGGTTCCATCCCTGCAGCTCCAGGGCCTGCAAACCCTGGCGAGACACAGCAGGGCACTGTCCCACCGGCACAGGGGACCCCTGGGCTCAGCCCTTCCTCCTGCTCCATCTCACTAAACAGCTTCGTGCCTCGGTTTCCCAGGTGTGAAACAGGGATGCTCCTTCTCCTGCCTCCCAAGGGCACGATGCTGAAGTTCTGGGGCTGGGCAGGATGCAGCCTCGGCCGTGGCAGCCAGCTCAGGCACTAAACCTCATGCTACTTGCTGGGTGGGGGTCTCCCTTACAGGACACCCCCAAAATCCCTGCCACTGCTGCCCATCCCTCCACCGTCGGGGCTGCTGCAGGGAACCAGCCCCATCTACGCAGCGGGATGCAGGAGGGNGTTTGTAATAAAGATGTCAAGAGAGCTGAACAGATAGTGCCATAACTCGGTGGGAGGGGAGACAGACAGCCCGGACCAGGAGCCGTGGTGGCCGTCGTAAAAGCCTCCACGAAGGAGAAGCAACATCAGCAGGAACCAAGTTCCCACACACACACCCCCACCCCAGTCCCCTCCAGCCCTCCAATAATCCAGCAGCAGAGCTGGGCTCCAGCCAGGATTCTGGCTATTCCCAGTGTTCCCAGTGTTTTCTGCTCCTCTTCTCCCAGCTCTGAACCCTGGATCCCGGTCAGGACTTGGAGGAAAAGCAGCTCCTACACCAAGCAGGGATGTGCTGGGGTGCAGACCTCCCCCCACCATCCCCATCCCAAAACGCCACTGCCCGCAGGGGTGGGTCCCCTCCCCAAAGCACAATTTCCAGCAGGGGTGGGTCCCCTCCCCAAAGCACAATTTCCAGCAAACATCCCAATTTTGCAGACCCCAGCAGCAGATCAATGTGTCCTCCACCAGGGATCCCCTGGTGTGAAGGGGACCTGGGGGGAAACACCGTTCTGCCGAAATCCTCTTGGCTGAGGAAAAGAAATCCGAAGGACACCCTCTGGCATACAGAGGTTTGCAGCTGGATGGTCCCTGCACTAAGACCCAGCCCCTGGAGACCGTATCACCTCGGTGTGGGACCTTCCCATGAAGCCATCAGGCTTCACCAGGGCAAAACCGTTTCTCCTGAGGGTTGCAACTCCTGAGGGATGGAGAGGCACCATCCCTCCCAAAACCAAAACAGGCAAAACGTTTCCCTTTATGGCAAAGAAAACCCATGCACCGAGGAGCAAAACGCTTTATCAGAGAGATAGAGAAAAGAAAGCTNGCCTTTCGCTCACCCGTGGCACAGAACTAAGGCAAAGCCAGGGATTTAGCAACACCCAAGGCCACCGGGAAAGGAAAAGCAAAGCCAAAGCGGGCAGAGGATCCCTGCCCTGTGCCCTGCTCTCTCCTCTTCACCTCTGGTGCCACCACCACCACGGCAGCTGGGGCCAGGCATCTTTTCACAGGAATCCCAGGGAAAGAAGAGGCTGCAATGGGCTCTCCCCCCGGCACAGAGCAACCCACAGAGGCTTACATTCCACAGGCAGGTATCTAAAAGCATCGCGGGGAGGAGTTACGGGGATGCCGGGAGAGGACTGATGGGCACGCAGCTTCCTCATGTGGTTTTGTGCAATTTAGTGCCCAGCTCCTCTCCCGAGGTACCACGGCTCCATCCCACCCACCGCCCTGGAGCCACTGGAGTTCTTCCCTCTGCAGCAGTCGCCACCCCAGGGATGGATATATTTGTCACAAAAGAAGAACTCTGGCACGGAGCTAATTACAGAGACGCTGTTCCCTCCTCCTCTTAGCAATAGGCAGCCATAAAAAATGAGGGTAAATCTGGGCATTGAGCTCGGGCGGAACTAAGAAGGGAGTGTCGTTCCCACATCAATTAAGGAAAGGTCACTACATCTCAGAGGTTGTAGAACAGCAGCAATAATGCAATCTAAGGCTTTTTTTCTCAGCCCTGGTGGGAAAGCAGTAAGTCATCCGAGTCCACTCCTGATTGACATCTGCGCTCGGGAAGCTGCATAATTAATGCCCGTTGGGTCCTGCCAGGTGCTCTCCCTCTTACGTGTTGATGGACACATCCTCAGTACTGTACTTGGCTAAACGGCTCCCGGCCCTTCTGGAAACTTGCCACCCCAGAGAGCCAAAAGGGTGTTCAAGGGGGTTCCATCCCTGCAGCTCCAGGGCCTGCAAACCCTGGCGAGACACAGCAGGGCACTGTCCCACCGGCACAGGGGACCCCTGGGCTCAGCCCTTCCTCCTGCTCCATCTCACTAAACAGCTTCGTGCCTCGGTTTCCCAGGTGTGAAACAGGGATGCTCCTTCTCCTGCCTCCCAAGGGCACGATGCTGAAGTTCTGGGGCTGGGCAGGACCCAACCTCGGCCGTGGCAGCCAGCTCAGGCACTAAACCTCATGCTACTTGCTGGGTGGGGGTCTCCCTTACAGGACACCCCCAAAATCCCTGCCACTGCTGCCCATCCCTCCACCGTCGGGGCTGCTGCAGGGAACCAGCCCCATCTACGCAGCGGGATGCAGGAGGGTAGTGGGTGCAGGATGCTGCCCCGGGTGCTGCAGCGTTTGGGGAGGTGGGGCAGGACTCAAAGCATCCCCCTACACCCCGAGCAGCAGCCCCAGCGCCCCTGCTCCTGCACTTCTTGACCTCCATCCCAAGGGTTCAGGCCACTGGGTTTTTCAGCAGCTTCTGGATTTGGGGGGGTGCAGGGGGGAGCCCCGCTTGGCTCCCATCCACGGCGCACACCCCCCTGCAGCAGCAGGAGGACGCAGGTGACCCATAGCTGCTGGAAACCCAGTCACCCCCATTAAAAGCAGGCGGTGGGAAGCCCGCAGAAGGCAGGGAGCCGGGATGCTTTATTTTTATAACAGTCAGCAAAACGGACCACTTGAGAGCGAGCTGAATGCCGACCCCCGGCTGCGCTCGAAACCTCCCTCCCGCTTAAAGAGGGAATAAATAAATGAAAAATGGGTAATATTCCGCAGCCCACAAAGGGGACTGGAAGCACTTAGGTGAATGGGTACCTAGGATGCCCTGCTGGCCTCTGCCTGGCAGGCTGCTGCTCACAAAAAGAGCTGCTCTAACACGTTTCAAAGGCAACGGGAAACGCTGACACCAGGACGGAGCAGGCTTTTGAAATACAACCTTTTTCTTCTCGGTGTTTTTTTTCCAGCTGCAAACCTCTATTTTCCACTCTCAGTCAGAGAGAGGTGATGCTATTCCCTGCCGTGTTATTCCTGGACAAAGTGAATTTGTGCCGAGATGAGAGGCATCAGCAGGGAAGAAAAAAAAAGGATAATTTAAGGTGTGGTGGGGACCCCGGAGCAGGACACGTGGCGGGGCCACCAACACAGGGATGGTGGTGGCGGAGGCTGTGCTCCTGAGTGCAAGCAAAAAAAGAAAAAAAAAAAAGCGAAGAGGCTCCCTTTGGTGAGGTTTTCAAGGAGAGGATTTGGAATACACAACTTCAAAGGGCATGAAAGGGGAAGGGAAGAGATGGCTATCAGGAGACAGGTTTAACCACATTAAAAGAGTCATCGCCCCCACTGAGACTCTGGCTCCATGCAGCTTTGATCCATTTTTTATCCATATTTCCTTTCATTTCTCCCCTTTTGTTGACGCGTGATGGGGGAATCAATACCAGAGAGAGCGACGCTGAGACATGCTCTGATTGTTAATCCCGACCCCGAGCCTGCTCCGAGCCCTTGCCTGGGCCCGCTATTAACATTCCTATTCAGGCTGAAATAATTGCGATGAGGTTTGTCGGCCGTAGCCCTCGATTCCCTCCTAGCCTGACCTACAGGGTGCTTTGGGACAGAAACGTGCAGTGAGTTTTGAGCCAAGAGGCTCCACTCCCCCAGCAAACCCTCCGTGGCCAAGGCAGAAACCGTCCCTCCATCTGCCTTTCTGAGCTGGTCACTCTTCAAATGAGCCGTGTCTCCAAAACCTGCCCTCCTGGAAACTCTCAAGGCAGGAAGACCATGGGGGTTTTTTGGGATTCTTTTTTTATTTTTTTTTGGCCAAGAATCTCATCCCACACTTCAGCCTGAGACAGAGAATCCTTTTGTTTAAAAGTTGGAAGGGCATTAGGGGAGATGGAGATGGGGGAAAGAGAGATACCAGCAAGAAAGGGAACTCACTGTAAGGGATGACAGTGTTCATCCTTTTAAAATAATTAATAAATGATTAATGGCATAAATTACCATAGGACGTGTTATGACACGTTGCAGAGACATTTATAAATGTCTATGGCTTAGTTTATAGCAGCCTCTACGCAGCCCTCGTAAATTGAAGTGTGTAAATCAATGTGCCTGTCTCTAAAATAGGTTAGAGCACATCTTAAAATAATTTATAAGGGACACGGCAATTTCTATATGCCTGTATTAACAAAGCCTTTATAAATACAATCTTCACCCAGACGCATCCTTTTGTAATTCAGTTACTGCACCAGGCCCTCAAGAGATGATAAAATCACTGCTACCTGACGCTGTCCCCTCGCCGTGTCACTGGGGACAAGGCGCCACCAACCGAGTCACCTGCCCCGCTCCTCCCCAAAGGGCGGGCACAAGGTGACACCTCGCAGCCCTCATCCTCTCTGCAGGTGGCCCTGGGACGGACCCTCTCCAGAAGCCCCCAGGATGCCAGCACTGCCCAGCAACTCCGCAGGCAGCCAAGGGCTCAGAGCAACATCCCGAGCAACACCTTTTGGGCGAACATCACTCCTGACACCTCTTGGTGTGACCCGTGCCTCCCAAAGGTTGGTGCCCAAGCACCAAAACGGCGCTGGGACGTGCTCCCTCACCTCCTCCCCTCCCCAGCACCAAGATGAGGTATAAGACAAGGAAAGGCTGGAGCCCCCCCCTTACCTTTACAGGCACCAGCTGCTCCCAGGTGGTAGATGCCAGCCAAGATGCGCCAGATGGCCACCTGCTCCTCCGCCGTGATGCCCAGCGTGACCATGGCAGCCTGGAGCTGGGCAAAAGCTGCCGAGGCTTTCTGCTTCTCCTCGGGCTGCGGGAGGGAAGAGATGGGAGGGGAAATGTCACTGCTTCTGCCAGAGCATCGCCGGCAACGGGGGGATACGGGGATGGGGGGAACGCAGAAGGACGCACAGAAATGGTATGGCTGGCAAGGGGACAGTAAGGGGACCTTAGGAACAGTTTGGACAGGAATGGGGGAAGCCCCTGGCAGGTTCCTCAGGAGGCTGGTGTTGGGAGCAAAGCTGGGTGTGCATCTTCTCATCATACATGATTCCCACTTGGAGTCTCTACAGAGAGGTTCAGCAGCAGCTGGAGACAGGTGTTCTCTACCTTCTCACTAAATCCACCCACCTGTGGGTGTCCTGGGGCCAGCTGAACGGCATCCAGCCACCAGCAGGACCTCACCTGCCCACTGTGGCCCCAATCCATGACTCCTGCAATTATTTTCTTCTTATAAAAGCAGCTTCATCAAAGAATTAGGGCTTTTTTCCCTCTAAGCTGAGGCTTTCCAACGCATTCCTGTGCAGCCCTGGGGCCAGACACCGCATGCACGCACGCTCTGGTGGCAGCATCCCTGTCTTGGCAAGGACCAGGGTGCCTGGTCTAAAAGATTTCGGCTCCTGCCACCCTACGGGGTGGTTACTAATGAGAGAAAACAGCTGAGATCTGTGATTTCTCCAGACTCAAAAAAATACCCCCTAAATACTTGTGACACTGGTGTCACAGCAGGGGTTATCCAGCCCCACGGGCCATGGGGATGAACGCTGGGAAGCCGCCAATTAAATTTTCAGTCTCAGCATCCAGAGCACAGCTTGGAAAGGAAGAATCTGACAAATTTCCCCAAACTCCAACCCGAAGCGAGTGCAGCACACCACCGCCCTGGCTGTCCTTCTGGGCTGGTTCCAGAGCGGGCACACAGAGCATTACCAACATCCCCGCTCAGCCAGGACAGGCTGTGGCACAGGATTTCAGCCCCCCAAAGGATCTTTTGGGGTGTTCATCCGTCCACGTCCCCATCCCCAGCATCCTGGGTGCTCCTTGGAAAACCGAGCCCAGCTTTCCAGGGACATGCATGCGCTGGGAAGGAGGAGAAGAGGTGGAAGGGACAGGGCTTGTCCCCTTAGCAGAGGACACATGCCCTGGAAGAGAGGAAGAAGCATCGAAGAGATGCTTCCCTGCTCCCGCTGATCCTCTTCCTCACAGCAGAAACCCCCTCTGGGTGGGGAACCCCGAGGAATCAGGGGCTGTGACAGGAGGGTTAAAACCCTGTTTCTGAACCCAAATCTGCTGCTGCATCAGCAGAGTGAGGACCACGAGAGTTGCTGCTCCAGCAGCCCATTCCTTTGGCTGCCAGATCGGAGCAGGAGCTCTCTAATGAAGATGGAATATTGAATTCATCAGTAGATGATGTAACTGCAAATTGCTGCCATTCATCCCAGCGCTTTGGCTCGCAGGCATCTGCCTGATCTCTGCTCAGACTAACAAGGAGCTGGTGCTGGAAACCAACTGCAGCACTTTCAGCCCCTAAAAAAAATCCCATTCTGGGCTCTCCAAGGGATCACAGAATCACGGAATGGTTAGAGTCAGAAGGGACCTTCAGGATGATCCAGTTCCATGGGCAGGGACACCTCCCACCACACCAGGTTGCTCCAAGCCCCATCCAGCCTGGCCTTGAACCCCTCCAGGGATGGGGCAGCCACAGCTTCTCTGGGCAACCTGGCCCAGGGTCTCACCACCCTCACAGCAAAGAAGTTCTTCCTAATATCTCATCTAAATCTCCCCTCCACCAATTTAAAACCATTACCCCTTGTCCTCACCCCCCCGCCGAGGGCTGCCACAGGGGAACACTGGGGGTTGCTGACCCTGGAGCAGGAGGATCTGTCCCCAGGGTGGCTGGGGGTGTCCAAAACATGAGTGCAGACACCAGGTAGCGGCATCCTCTGTCCTGGCAGCTCCCTGCTCCCGTGGGGCTGTTGGAGGGGTGTTGGGGGCTGTTTGAGCAGGTCTTTCTTCGCGTCCTGACACTGGTTTTCTCCCTCCATGCACCCAGTGCACCACCCTGAGTCTCCCGTCTGTCAAAGACCCCAACACGTCCTCTAACCAGCTGTGATCCCATCAGTCAAGGACTCCCAACATGTCCTCTACCTGGGGGTGACAAAGGGCATGCTCTGCAGCATCCCGCGTGGCGCTGGCATTTCTCCCTACCTTAGAGAAGGGCTTGATCCCAAAGGAGTTGTTCTCAGCCACCTGGTGCAAGTGCAGCATCGTCCTGGAAGGAGTTACAGAAAAAGTTGCAGAAAACCAGACTCAAGCTTCCTCCTTGCCTGGCCCCAGCACCCCCCAAGCCCCCTGCCCTCTCCTCAGGGACCGCCTCTGATGCCCTGTTCCAGCCCACAGAGCCCCTTTGCCTTCACAGTGACGTCCCCTGGTTGGGAAAGGCTCCTGTGGCTCTGCCCTGGGCAGGGGGACGGATCTGACACCAGGACCCTCTGCCCAGGGCAGCCCCAGGGGACAAATGGCCTGTGGAGGAAACCCAGGAGCAAGCAGGGAAAGGGACGTCCACCTGGTTTGATCAGCCCAATTTCAGTTTTATATGGGGAAAATAAAGCAGCAGCAAACGCTCCTGTTTCCTACAAAATGGCTAATGTATCAGTATAAACATCACTATAGCATCACCACTGTGATCACCCTCACAATCTCCTATCAGAGAAGTCTCAAAACCCACATTGCTGGAGTGAAATGGGGTATAAATCACGGGGAAACCCCTCAGCTGAGCAGCCAGGGGAGGAGCAGAGCCCCCCGGTGCTGTGGGACCCGCGCACCCACCTCTGCGCCGCATCCAGCCCTGCCAGCATCAGGGGGAAGATGTTGAAGCTGGTCTCTCCGTGGGGCTGCTGGGCAATGCGGCCCCTCTCCAGCAGCATGGTCTGGGAAGGGAGAAGAAGGGAGAAGAAGGGAGAAGAAGGGAGAAGAAGGGAGAAGAAGGGAGAAGAAGAAGGGAAACAGGGGTGAGTGGCAGCCCAAGGCAGAATGAGGGCAGGAACAGCCCCATGTGGTAAAGAAGAGAGAGGACAGTGGCACCCAGAGACAGGGAGACACCACTGAAAGCTGTCAAGGATGGTCTGGATGGGCACCCCACCCCCAGGGGTCTGGGCAATGCAATGGCCCCAAAAGATGCTACAGCCTTTGCCTGGGCTTGAGACCAGCCTAGATCAGCCTCCAGCCTCACCAAGGCTGTTCAGTGCTGGTGTTTACACCAGGATGAGTCCCCACAGGGACCCCCTGGTTGTCCCATCCTCCCATGAGGAGGGTACTAGTGGTCCAGAGAGAGAGAGTGGTCCCAGGCGTGCGTTCCCACTCTTGCTCAAGGACACTGGGCCATCAGCTCCCTGCCTGTGTCCGGGGCAGAGGAGGAGCAGCAGGGGGGGCAGCAAAGAGAAGCCCCAGTGTTCCCCACCAGCAGAGGCTGGCTCCAACCCCCTCCTCCATCAGACGAGGCCCGGGGGCACCAGCAGCGCTGATTAAAGTGCCTTTGCATAAGAGTGATGGTGATAGAAGCCCCCAGATGCTTCTGCTCAAGGCTGATGTGTAAGGTGCTGCTAATGAAATGCTGAATTATGCATTTCCTCATAAACATTTCATTCCAGGGCTGCAATAGAGGGGGGTGAAGGGCTGAGGGGGGACAGGACCCCATCATGCTGCTGATGGAGCTCCCGCTCAGCTGTGATTTGGGGCATGTTTGGTCCAGGAGAAAGCAGAGAGGAACATCTCTCCTCTCATGCCCAGCCTGGCCGGGAAGTGCAGCACAAGGGTTGTTTGCCCCCATCCTCAGGACCCCCATTTGCAGCCACAGCCCTCCCATCTCACCAGGTGACAGGGCCCGCGGGGTACCTGGAGGTGGGCAGCAGTTATCCGGCCAGTTGCACTGAAATCCAGCCACAGGATCATGGAGAAGCGCGTGGAGCTGCTGCTGTGACTGGTGGTCACAGACCCAAAGGCTCCCAGGACTGTGAACATCGCCTGGATCTTCTCCACTGCAAAAACCAGCACCCCTGTTGGAGTCTACCCCGCTCCGGTGCCGGCTGGGAGAGAGCCAGACCCCAGCACCGCTGCACCAGCACGAGCTCAGGGCTGCAGAGGTGCTGGAAGAGGCTTCTCCTCCTGGTTGCACCTCTGCCTGGCTCCTCCCAGGGCAGCACAAGGGGACAACGCGACGGCTGGGCACGGGTTTCGCATCAAGCTCCCCAAGAGCATGTGTGGGTTGGTGGGACAGGCGATGTGCCAGCCTGCCCATGCCACCGCCCCGCTCCAAGGCTGTTTTGCCAGCGCTTGGCGAGAGCACGGTGTACCCGGAGCTCTCCCAAACCTCCAAAACCCAAACCCGCCCTCCAAAGCTACCCACTGCTCAAGGGCGCTTCCTCTCGCGTCACCAGTAACTCGATCAGATNATTCCCTGCTGGTGCTTACTGGGGTGTTTATCACAACAGCCAAGCTGTCGGGGCCGGCAGGGGTGAGCGGCACTCGCAGCCCTGCTCCTCGCCTGTCTCCTGGGTGGCAGCCCCATGGCCTCACCGAATGGCCACACCGGGCCCTTGGGGCACGAATCAGGCCAGGAAGGAGTCAAAGAGAAGCCACCAGATGGACAAAGCATCACCTTGACGTTTGCGTGCGGTCCCCAGCCTGAGCGGACAGTCCCCGTGCGCTGCCATCCGCCCAGCCCTGAGCATCCCACAGCCGGGGCTCGGAGCCCACGGTGGCCACCCGGCCACGTACCTGAGACCCTGCCATCCAGGCTGCCCGCCGTGCCCACCAGGTACTCCAGAGCACTCTGGCAGCACGTGGTCCTCCCGGCCCCGCTGCGCCCCAGGGGCACGATGGCCTGATCCTGCCGCTGCATCAGCAGGTTCCTGTAGGCTCTCTGTGCCACCGAGCAGATGTGGGGGGGCATGTTGTCCCGCTTCCCCTTGAATGCCTGCAGGCAGGGAGAGAGTGGGAAAACACAACCCAAAACAGGCTTCCGGTAGAGAAAATCCTGAAGACATTCATGCTCAGGGTGATGGTTTTTCCCCAGGATGCAGAACAACCTGAGATTCACAGGAGAAGAGGACAGGCCACCCAGCCCAGCCATTCTCTCCTTGCTGCACCAGTGCCAGGGACCAGCTGGGGATCGACCCAGGGAACCCACAGCAGGAGACTGACCCAGGGCACCCCACAGCGAGACCTGACACCACCCTAGACACCACACCCCAGCCCCATGCCCTCCCTGGCCCTGGTACCCCCAGGCTGCTTGGGATGTCGAGTCCCAGCAACACAGTGATTTTCTCCTGGAAAGCAGAAAAACTGTTGTGCTGGGGGCAGTGCCCAGCTGTGAGCATCCCTGGCTCCAAGTGTCCCTGGCCTCCAGTACCCTCAGAACATCCCCAGCTCTGAGCATCCTCCAGAGCATCCCCAGCCCCAGGCATCCCCAGTGCTGAGTATCCTCACATCCCTGGCCCCAAATGTCCCCAGCCTCAAGTATCCTCAGAACATCCCCAGCCCTGAGCATCCTCCAAGCATTCCCAGCCCCAGGGACACCCTGTCCTTAGTGTCCCCAGCCCCAAGTATCCTCAGAACATCCCCAGCTCTGAGCATCCTCCAGAGAGTCCCTGGCCTAAATCACCCCCAGTCCTAAGTGTCCCCTCGCCCCAAGTATCCTCAGAACATCCCCAGTCCCAACCATCCCTGGCCCTTGGTGTCCTCAGAGCCTCCCCAACCTCAAGCCTCCTCAATCCTGAGCATCTCTGGTCCTGAGTGTCCTCAGAGCATCTCTGGTGCCGAGCATCCCTGGCCCTCAGTGCCAAGCTTCTCCAACCCTGAGCATCTCTGGTCCTGAGCATCCTCAGAGCATCCCTGGCACCAAGGTCCCAAGGGTCCCCAGAGCATCTCTAGCCCTCAGCGTCCTCAGAGCCTCCCCAACCCCGAGCATCCCTCGGTCCCGAGTGTCCTCAGAGCATCCCCGCCCCGAGCATCCCGGTTGCCCTGTGACGGTCCCACGGTGCCATCTGCCGGTACCGCGGCGCCCAGCGCCCTCCGCCCCTGTCCTCATGGTCGGGGGGTGTGTG
>VZRU01008307.1:7084-32775 GCA_013398155.1 Pedionomus torquatus
CCAGTTATTGTAAATCAAATGTAGTTAATAAAAATAGATTTTTGAGTGGGATAATGTTTTTTTCTGTTATGCATACCTCCCTTAAATGAGAAAGGAGACAGTTTCCAAAACCAGATGCAAGTGTAAAGCAGTTTTTAGTTCATTTGTTGACTTCTTGATTTGTTTACCTTTTTAGCTCTGCAGGATTTTCCAGTTCATTGATATACTTACTGGGGGCTTTTTTTCAGGGTGTGACATAATATTATGTTTTCCTTCCTCATAATAGTAGTTGTCTTTTCAATTTGCCTTGTTTAACAATCCAAACAGCAAAGCTATTTTTTTCCCCTCTATTGAGCAAAGTGTAAATTATTTTATTGTTTTGACCTTAGCAAAACATTCTCCCAATTTCTTCCTTACAGCGGTTTTATGCAAGAGATACACAAATAGGTTAGAAAGCCTATCTCTAGGGTTTTTTGGAGACAGGTTTTGTTACTCTTTTCAAGGCAGTTGACAACAAACTTAACTGTCTTCATGATAATTAGTGTCACTTTGTAGATAAATTAAGTAGCAGGTGTTAGGTTGTTATTTATAAACTCTCTTCTGTAGTTGCTGTGTGTATACTGTGAAAACACCGTTCCCATAGACATGGGCTAAATATGTAACAGATACTGTAATATAATTTACAGTGTAATTATTACGGTTTTCTTCATTCATCTTTGAATAAGATCCATACCTCCTTATCACTAGCCATCTACTTTGCCTCTTAGTGCTGTGATAGCCCACATACTCACATGCCTCTTGTAACAAGAAAAACAGTACATGTATTTTCTATACAGTCTAGGAGATGCGTTTCGAGCTGCAGACTCACTGGTGCTTAACTTACACCATGTCACTTATTGTAAGCTAATGGAAGGTTTTAAGTTTAATTAATATATTTATTCAAATTACCATTTGCCTTTCCTGTTCTAGCAAACCAAAGCTTCCCTTATTTTCAAGAAAATAAGAACTGACCCACTTTTGATTTAGTTGCTTCAGTCTCTTGTCAAACGGCAGCTGTCTGCTTCCACATGTCTGTAAAATCATTTACCTTTTCTTCATGTCCATATCTGCCCTGACTGGTAGAACACTGTGAGCTGCAGCAACTTGCCATGGAAAATGCTTTAGGATGATGCTTGGTGGGAATGTTTACATACAGTTAGAGGAGCTAACTGATTTTTGATGCCTGCACCCTTTGTAGAAGACTAAATTCTCATTAGCATACTGATGGCTAGGTATGTATCCTTGAGCATCTGATGTCGCACTCTTTCTGTTATGAAGGCTAACTTTCATTTGTGGATTGTATTATTTTTTTCCCATTTTGAGTGTGAACAGTAGAAATACTTCGAAGTCTATGTACAGGTATTTGAGATGCTGAAGCTGTAGTTACCCTTCTCTCAATGTAAAAACAGGCCAAACAGACTATAAATAGTTAGGTTGAGCCTGAGACCATGCATGCTTTAACTGAACAGAACATTAATTCAGAGACTCTTTTAAGTGTTGGACTAGATCTCAGCTATAACTTTTTACTTACTCAGAAAAGAATCTTAAAATGTATTTTCAGTTTGTATAGTGCTGCTTTAGTTCTAGCATTTGATTTTTGCTTCATGTTAATACTCAAGAATAGGCTTGCATCTCAATTCACATTGGTTTTTTGTCTTGTTATGAGGAAAAGAACAACAGAAATCTCAATGCTTCAACTGTAGTACAGCAGAATATGATTACTATCATCATTATTGCAGTGAGGCAACATCTAGATGGCCCTTTTCAGTGCTTTAGGCTACTATGTAGCAGGGACTTTGGAGACTGCTTCAGGCAATGACTTCAGTCCACAACATCAGCAATACTTCCTAAATGTGAAACAACTGCATTTATTTCTTTGGGTGTTGCCACAGTGTGTCTGTATACTTACTTCAGAAATGTTGGCCATTATCATCTTCCAGATTTTGAGCTGAAATCCTTGTGGGTGTTAAGCCTTTGTCTATACTTCAATCATTGGGCAAAAGTCTGTTAAGAAAACTTTTCTGTTTCATAGAGAAGTAATGAATCCACCTTAAAGTCTTTGTGTATCTGTTACAAGAGTTACTGTGATACCAGCAAATGAGTTTGCATGCCTTTACTTGAGCTACGTATTACACCTGTCTGGTAATCTCCATTAACAACAACCTACTTGGCATTTTTGACTATGCTGTCTAATGATTAAAGAATCAAGAATCAGAAAGACAGATGTTACTGTGGTTCAGAGAGCAAAGATTTTTGAGAGTTTTTTTGCAGTGATAGTGCAGATGCTTTTGTTTCCATATACACAAGTACGGTGGTCTATGCAGGGGAGCTTCTTAATAAAGCATCTGAATTCCTTATTGATGCCATGCTCCCATAGCAGTGTGTGCCTAAGGCCTTTTGGCTCACTATGAGACTGCAGCTGGTTCTAACAGGAGACAGTGTGGTCACAGTATGCTCTTCTGGCTGGGCTATAGTATTATTGCATCTTTGGGCACAAAGGCATCTGCCCACAGGAGACTGCAGCTGTTATATGGGCTTCCCAAAGCTCATCACAGCAATCCTGTTTTCTAAATTGGTTTGCCACAGAGCACCACAAAAAGCAGCTATTTCTGTAATGTTGTTTTGATTTAAAAATACTGCTCCCCAGGCAAAACATGGTACTCTTTACAGCATGCATATAAGAAGCAGAACTGTTGGGAGATTTGAAGTTACAGAACTAAACTCTAAGGAAATTTAAAACTGCTATAAATTGTGCTCCACTCTGCTCAAAAGGGCAAAATATATGAATTTGCTTTTATTCAAGCAAATAATGCAATGTGTGTTATGTTGGTGGGGACGGGTTAAATACAAATTTTACAAAACCAGCAAATATCTATGGGCATTGGAGGAAAACACTAAACTTAATTTTGCAGTGTTTGTGGCTTCATTAAGGGTAGCCACTGACACCTTGAACTTCTGAGATCCCAAAGGATGAAGGGATTTTTGTGTTAAGTAGAAAGAGTAAGTTAGCATCAAAACATGCTACAAATTATAATAGATTCACACAATTTGTTATAAGTGAATGCTGTTTTCATGATTGCTATTTGTCTGTACTGCAGTAAAGCAGCTAGTAGATGCCAGGGAAGGAAAGAGCGTGCATGAGGGAGAAGGGACTCCTGTGATAACTCTGCCCATTTTGGTGAAGCACAAAATAAGCTAATAGATATAATTCAGAAGAAACTTTATTTAAAATTTCCAAGGTAACTTCATAGACCTTAGTGAGAAGTAGGATCTGGTAACTGATTTTTTTTGCTCGGCTTCTGTCTCATTACTATCTCAGGCAATTCTTTAGTAACTGAGGTTTTTTGAGATTGCATTTTATAGTCCTCCCTATGAGGAAAGAATACTTGTTGCAAGCGTGAAATGAGTTTTGGGGGAGGAAGCTAGCTTTTGTTAAACCTAGTTGAAAGTGCTAATCTGATCTTTGGTCTGTGCATTTCTGTACTGTGCATGAGTATTTGTCTATTGAAAAGGAAAGTTTATCAAGCTGTAAAAAGATCCAACTCCAAAGACAAGTGTTAGGCAAGTGTAATGGGTAAAATACAGAACCTTGTATATCTTGTTAGAGAAAGTCTTCACTTTCTACGTGTGTTAGAATTCAAAGTTAAAGATACTGATCCAAAATAAGGGTGAGTTTTGAATATTTTTTAATCATTAGCGTAAAAGTCTTAAAAGTCTGGGGATCAGCCCTAGTAACTGGAAAGGGTTAAGAAAAAGATGGTATTCTGAAAAAACTTGGGTACTGTTTTTCTCTAAAAATATATTTACGTTTCTGATGTTTATAGTATTTTTCTTCTGTTTTTGTTTTGGAAAGGAGTGTTTGTGGTTGGTTTGGCTTTCGGGTTTTTTTCCTGGCCAAATGGGAATATGTATAGAAGCAAAAACCAGAAGTAGTTGAATCCTTAGCAAAGTGATGAAAAATGTATTGTCTGAAGTGTAGTGCTGAAGAAATAATGGATTTGTTCTTCAGCTTCTATGTTTTATGGTATTTTTCTGTATTTCTTGCTCAATGTATTTTGAACAATAGAGCTTAAACTCCTAAAATAAAATCTTGATGAAATCAGTGTGGGGATCTGCAGTTCCATAAGTCTACTTTTCTGGGTTTTTTTTTTGCTTTTTCATCTTGTTATATTGAATAGTTAAGCTTGCGTTTGAAATTATTTTATAATTGAAATTTAAAGAGCAGTTAAGACTGTTGAGAGTAGTCTATCAAAAGACTAATCTCAAACAAGCTTAATTTGGAGGCCAATAAATTATATCATGATAGATGGCATATTAATAGGTGCTAGTCCTCAATTCTCATCCTGCTGCTAGTTTTACAAGCACTCAGATCTTTTCTACTGGCAGAGAAATTTTTGAAGACTTACAATAAATACAAGTACCTCTTCTGAGTACATATCTTTTTTTAAAAAATCATTAGAAGTCAGCAAGATTACAAAGAAAATATCTGGTATATTTACCTAATTTGTCTAGAATGATTCATCTTAACATTGTTGAGTATTGATTTACACCATCAGTTTCTCAGTTGTCTTTCTATTTGTTTGATAAGCATGAATATTTGCGGTTTTGAGAAATTATATCAAAATGTAGTGTTTATACTGAGTTGAACATAATTTTGAACTACAGGAGTTAAATATACATGCTGGGGGTCACATTACAAATAGAATCATTTGAGGTATTTAACTTCATGAATCAAATACAAATTAATACCATTTGTGTAATTTACAATGTTAATTCACAGCTAAATTATTTTTTACTTTCATGGTGGCATCTCTAATTGCAGCACAATGATTTGCTATGCTGTACTATTTGAAATTAAACTGAAGTTTGTAGTTTCCATGTTTCTTGCATCTTGAGATCTGTTTATATCAGGTATTTCTTTTAGGAGTGAGAGTATGACATATTCATTTTGAAAAGGGTACAAGTGAAAATCTTGGCAAATGCTTTCAAGTATACTTTTTATTTTATGTGAAAACACCCTGAAAATTGCACAGCTCCTGGTGTTATGGTAAATGCTCGTGCATAATCATTCTGTTCTTCATAATAAAGATAAATAGCTCAGAGCACTTACTAGCAGATGTGTTTTGGGGCAGGAGTGAAAGTGGTTTCTGTATTTGAGGTTTCTACAATTGCTTCATGTCCAGATTATATTAATTGAAATTTTCAAGATTTTAAACTCACACTTGGCGGTAGTTGCCCAAGTGTGAGGGAGGAAAAGGGGAGTGGCTTTTGACTGCCCTCAAGTATAGAATTGGTAATGGTTTTTTTTTTTCCCCTCTGTCTTATCTGTAATGTGCCTATAAATTTGCGTGCACTCCCTCAAAACTATTACAAAAAGGTAAGTAATAACTCCTCTTTCACAGTGCTAGCATTATAAATGCTTGGGTTTTTTCCTTCTGTGGATACAGTTGGAAGCTACTGTTCCAAACAGTGTCCAAAGGGTTTATTTTTAGTGTGGGCTGAAAATAATGGTGCCTGTCTGCATGTGCTGTTTCCTTTGCACTTCCACAAGTGCTGGTGTGATTCTGCCATTCCCTGAAAAAGGTCCTACAGAAAATGTTTTTTCTGTGTGTTTGCTCCCTAAAATGGCTCCTAGTGGGGTTAAATAAATTTGACCATTGCCAGGGTAACTGTGCTTTTCAGTTACCATCTAAATTTATAATTAGATTAGTGTTTACAGGAAATATTAATAGTCATTAAAATATCCTAGATTAAATTTGACCTAACGTTAATCTTTATTGCTATTTCTTTAAGGCCCTATTGAATTTGAAGAATGTAACACATCCAGTGCAGTTGAAGGTGAGTTGTGATAGCATAGTTTCTTACTTAAGAATGCTGTGGACAAGGACCTGAAACTGTGGAGTGGAGGGTATTCAGTATATGAATCTGTGTATCTTGAAAATGCTCTAGCAGACTAAAAAGCCATTTTCCTTTTGGGAAACAAACTTCAACAAAAATAAGACCTACAATACTTTATAAGCCTAAAGCAGAAAGGTGAGAAAATTGCAATGTGTGTTATAAATATACTTTGGCTAAGACCCTGTCCTTGCAGAGACTTGGGTTTGGTTCATTTATGAATGTGTTGTAACTTAATTTACAAGTGTCAAAACATGGCCCAGGCTCTTTCCATTGTTACCAAGTTAGTTACCCCAAGTCTAATGCAGTGTTATGGTCGCAAAGCCTTTCTTTGTTGGCATAGCTTATTTTTCTTAGGGGATTGTTTTAAGTGGTTAAGAACTGCTTTATTTGCATAAGCTATGTATTTACTTTTGGGACAGAGGAGTTGACAGTATAGCTATAGCAGCTGACACTTTTTAGTTGCCAAAACTGCAGCTGAGACTTAGAATCTTTTTTGACTGAAGCAGAGATGATCCATGTTCAGAAACTACTCTCAGGCGCTATTTGTCTTTGTTTTGGGCTGCATAATGCACAGCAAGAAAATAAAACCCAGACTAGCATTTTAAAATAATTTTGGAGCAAATTCTGTCTCTATTAATAGGCTGAGTTTACAGCTAACTGATTTGAGAAGTTTTAAGTTATTTAACTGAGAACATTTCTAAGTGTGGAGAGATTCCTTAAGTGCTGTGAAATGTATTTCTGTAAGGGGAATTATAATGGGTTTTTTAAACAGGTTGCTTGAATTGTCAGTTGTTAAGTTCTGGAAACCAAATAATTTCCACCATTTTGCTCAAAAGCATGCTGTCAGTAGTATCATACATCAAAAGAAAATTGTAGACTAGTTGGATCAGATGCTTGCACTTAGTAATTTTGTTTGGCAGTCTGTTCTGCTTCAGCAAAAACTGGGGAGAGAAACAGACGTGTCGATGAGTCTGATGGAATATTTAAATGTATTTTGATTTCAGTACATTAAACAGGTATGAAAGCAAACTTTTTTCCTCTACCATAGTATATGTATTGAGTTCTAAAACCAGAAGAAATGGGAGAGGAGAGGCATGGTTCCAGACTCAGAGCAAGTCAGCCATAGAGGTGGCTACAGCGCTGGGAAATGAACTCAGCATTAGCAGGAAAGCTGAGAGACATTCTCTTTTTTTTTTTTATGGGACCAAGATCCTGCTTCCTGGGAGAGATCGGGACTTGTAGCTACTAGAAACATGAAGGGAAATAACAACAGCGTGTTGAACTACAGTAGCTAGGAGAGGCAGGGTTCAGTTTCTGATCCGAGTGTGTTGGCTATTCAGGATCAGCTCCTGTTGAGCTTCTGTGGTTAGAGTCCCTTTCCTCAAAACTGTCAGTGCACCCCTTTTCTATTTCAAAAAAAGAAAAAAGGTGATAGTCTGCGTATCCAACTTGGGAAGTTGTATGTACCATTCAAATCAGTTTTAAAAGGACTTACCTAGTATGTTGAACCATGTTTTAATGTAATTTTTAGATTGGTATGTAATTTAAGAGCAGTTTGAAATAATGTTCCTTTAGTTTGACACTACCTACCAATCTCCGCTGTTAGATATTCATGTAACTTGTAACATCATTTAAAATGGATTGACATTGGCTAAACATTGCTAAATATATACTTATGTCTTTGATCTTTAAATGAAAAGCATTTCTTTTATAGGGATAAAACCACGGAAGAGGAAGCCTTTCGGTTTATCAGGAATAATGAAGAAAGAAAAAGATACTGAATCTGTGTAAGTGCATTTCCATCTTGAAGCCTTGTCTTGTATGAAAACTAGTATGGAGATAAACATTAGCTGATGTTAACAAAAGAAATGGGTTTATAAGAGAAGTTTATAGGAATGTTACAAATATTTGTTGATATTGGTGTTTTAAACAGCTTTAGTACCCTTTTTAAAGTAATCTTTTTGTTCTGAGAAGTTACGTATCACACTATTTGGGATGCAAAACTGTTGCCATATCAAATAGCAGCAAAATAGTATGCTTGATCATTTGCCTTTTGTGTCTTGTGCTTACTTAATTGCAAAGTACTAATTTTGATAGTGTTGTATGAATTAATTCTGTAGCTGTCAGCTTTTATTGTCTAACAAAATAATTACTTTGCTACCTGTGGGTTCTTACTCAAGCTAATGTTCAGTAAGAATAAGCAATCTGATGGACAAGAGGCTGGGCATGAGCAGGCAATGCGCACTTGTAGCCCAGAAGGCTGATCACATCCTGGGCTGCATCAAAAGATGTGTTGCCAGCAGATCCAGAGAGGTGATTCTGCCACTTTGCTCTCGTGAGACCCCACCTGGAGTCCTGTGTGCAGGTCTGGAGCCCTCAATATAGGAAGGACATGGACCTGATGGAGCGGGTCCAGAGGAGAGCACACGAAAATCATCAGGGGGCTGGAGCATCTCTGCTTATGAAGACACGCTGAGGGAGATGGAGTTGTTCAGCCTGGAGAAGAGCAGGCTCCAGAGAGACCAAAACACAGCCTCTCAGTACCTAAAGGGGGCCTACAGGAAGGCTGGGGAGGGTCTGTTCACAAAGGCCTGCTGTGATAGGACGAGGGGTAATGGCTTTAAGTTGGAGAGGAGCAGATTTAGATTGGATATTAGATACAAATTCTTTACTGTAAGGGTGGTGGAGCACTGGAACAGGTTGCCCAGTGAGGTGGTTGAGGCCCCTTCCCTGGACATATTCAAGGTGAGGCTGGATGAGGCCCTGGGCAACCTGGTCTAGTTGGGGGTGTCCCTGAGACTGCAGGGAGGTCGGACTTGATGACCTTTGGAGGTCCCTTCCAGCCTGGATGATTCTATGATCTCATGTCACATATGTTCTAAACCTCCTTGCAAGCCAGGCTTCTCCTCCATTCATTCCTTGGGAGATGATGAAATGTATTCTGGCCGCTGCAAAGGTCTAGGGATCTTAATAGTAGTTTTCTCAAGCCAACAAAGGCCTGGAAGCTTCAAATTAACTCTCCCCAGGTGTGTGATTCAATGTATCATTACTTAGAGATCATGTTTCACTTTGACCTGTAACAGAAAGAAAAATTTCTTGGGCACTGAAGGCTGAAAAAACTGACTTCTATACTATGGGAAGCACATTCCACCTTTGCAGGCTTACCCATTGTAGTATCTGAATACTACAACTACTAGGGTTTTTTTCCCCAAAGACATCTTATTTAATATTGAAAGAAAGGTAATAGAGATTTCTCTTTCTAGAAGAAAATTTTTCATGACACGATGTAACCAGCTCAGCTACTCTGAAATGGGAAAAGAATTGCTTTGCTTTCAAAAAGCTGGACTGAAATGTGATTTATACTATTTTATTTGTTTATATATTTCCACACTGTACAAAAATGAATAGATTCTGAGGTCGGAAAGAAAGAAGTACGATGGCATGAAATTGACCTCCTATGTAACACATGCTATAGGCTTTTCCATACATTCTTGCATTAATACATAATTTCTAAATTAACTAGAACATCACAGATAAATAGCATTATGTGCTTAAATAAACTATTCTGATCTCCTTAAAAAAATTGTTGCTAGTCTAAATTTTGTCTGATTTATTCTTCAGCTGATGGTATTATTGTAGGCTATACATGGTAAAACTCTGTATCATAAGAAACTTCTCTGCATATAGAGGTCAAGTCCTTTCATAATCTCTTAAATTAGGCTGTAAGATTGTGTAGTAGGGCAAGCTTTCCACATCTAGAAAAACTCTCTTAATTCATAGGCTTTTCAGTTTATCAATACAGATTTTAAGCCTAAACTAGATGTTGTGCCTAGGAATGGTTTTAGTCAAGGAAATACAGTGTATTCTATTATGTATTACTATAAATGTTAGTCAATAATTTAATTTCTAACCACTACTTTGCATGATTTGGTGAGGGATTTTTTTTGTCTACTATCCTTAAATTCCCTTACAGAATCCCCATTTGCTGAAATGTTACCTTATACTAGAAGCATGACCTAGTTCTTTAATCTTAAAAGAAAGTTCATGCATCTAGTGAAGTAATAGCATAACTATCTAAAACATAATATCCTCATTTTCCACTTCCAGAATTTGCAAACTATTGAGTTTTCCTTTGTATCTCAAGAACAGATCCTGAGAGGTGCTGTTGGAGGTCCTCAGAATGATAGTAGATCTGCTGCTACTTTTTGAGATCTCTTAACTCACTAATTTTTAAAACCTTCATTATGGGCTGAATTGCTTTTGTTGTAGTTTGCCTCATGTCTTTCATGTTTCTTAACTTTTATATACTTCAGACTGTTTTGTTTATGTAGGCACTTTTTAAAACCACGTCAGAAAATCTGCTTGTTACAGTCTTTTGAGAGAAGTCTAATAAATACTTTGTCTCTTCAACCTCTAAAATTACTTGTAAAATAGGTCTTTCTATTGCTATGAATTCAGTTTAGCCAGCAGAGGGAGATAAGACTAAATCAAT
Source organism: Pedionomus torquatus (assembly GCA_013398155.1). Classification (NCBI taxonomy): domain Eukaryota; kingdom Metazoa; phylum Chordata; class Aves; order Charadriiformes; family Pedionomidae; genus Pedionomus; species Pedionomus torquatus. Next base: position 17,493 of record VZRU01008307.1, read on the forward strand.
TACAGACTTGGTCACATATGTTTTCTTTTGTGTGAGGCTTTCAGGGGAGATGGGATCCTTCGTCTCACTGTCAATTAATTAACAGTCTCTACTGAATTTCATATTAATGCTTCCATATTAGCAAGTTTTCAAGCCTGTTTTTAAAGACACTGTTGTTTTTACATTTCCCCAATTTAGCCTTTCAGAAAAGACAATTTAGATTGCAGTATTTTTATTTACCTTTTTTTTCTACAAGTACATGTTTAGTATGTTCGTTTGCTTACATAAAATCACTGTTACTCAGCAGCACTTAACGGCCTTATTTGTCAGGATGCAAATTAGAGAGGACTTGTACGTCACTCAAGTATTCCCACATTCTGTTAAATCTAATTGCTTCTGCTTTTTGCAGACATCACAGAGAATCAGTGTCATTCCTTTTTCTTAAATACTGCTGTTTAAATCAAAGTTATAGAGGAAAAATATAACACTTATGAATAATGTTACAATCACTGCCTCTCTGCTGATGCCTTTTTTCTGGTTGCTTTTAAAGTGCTTTTTAGGAGGATACTCTATTATTTTTTCCTGGCATCTTCTAGTACTTGACTGCAACTCTCCTTGACAAATAACAACTAAAGAATGAAATTCCAAAAGAGGGAAGCTCTGAATTCCTCTAAGAATTGCCTTGATTTCTTTGGGAACTGGTTATTGTCAAAAATGTTTTGCAATTGCATGTGCACTATTTCATTAGGATTAGTGACTTCTACTTATTATGCATATCAACAACAGAGGCCTGACTCTTAAAAGCGTATTCATCCAGAATACAGTGGTACGCCTGCCTGCATTTTATTTTATTTTTTTTTTTGTCCCCCTATGGTGTGAATTTGCTTTCTCAGCATTTCTTTTGAGTTTTTCTTCTGTGGTGTTTGGAACATAAACTTTCAGCTTTATTTAATTCAATTGAATGTGGATTACTTATAGTGAAAACTTTAACAGAATGTGAGAGGGAAAAGGGTCAAATGCAATGTTTCAAATTAATTGAAAATACTAATGAAAGTACTAGAATTGTATAAATAGAATAATTTGTGCATTTTCTAATTGGGTTTTATGTTGTTGTTTTTTTTTAATAGGGAATGTCCAGATGCGGACTCTGTTGTAAGTAGACCTATTTTCAAAACAAATTCATGTGGCAATATTGTCAAGCACTACAGTCTGATTAAATTCATACACAGACCCTATAAATATATAGATACAGACCCTACAATGCATTATTTATCTGATAGAAGATTTAATACTTTGATAATGTAGTTGAAGTGTTCATTTTGCTAAGTACATAATCTTTAGCAGTATATGCTATATATGTTTCTGTATATGTTTCTGTAACGTGGTTGTATTTTCTAACGATTTTAGATTTTAAACAAAGTGGCTTTGTTGCAAGTATTTGCCACTTTATTTCTGAAGTGAATAGTTTCAATTGTTAGGTTAATAGATTCTAAGTAAGAAAAAGGTTCAGTTTATTATGGATCCAACTTTACATCATCGTATTTCTATGCTTACTACTGTTTATTTGAGAAATTATTCTAATATCAATGTGGTTCTACTATCACTGCCACTGGAGTGTAGGAATATACTTTTAAAAATACGACTTTAAATGCTCTATCTCTAGATGCACTTTATTAATAACATGTTTTCCATTGCTGCCAGTTTGATCTGTGGTACCTCTTACAATTTCATTTATAAAATTCAAATAAGTGACAATAGCAAATTAAATTTATTTACATGCCAATTTTGTGAAACAATTTAATTAGTCAAGTTCACCGATTTTATGGATTTTATTCTTTGCATTTATTATCACAACTTTTAGTACCTAATATTAAAACTTCCTTTGAGAAACTTGGTTTAAAAAAATCTATTATGGGACAAAATTTACTTCTCCTTATTTAGATGGATAGTTCTACTAGAACTGTATGTGTAACAAGAGCCTTGTGAACATCATCAAGACAATTATTTGATCCTGTGCAAAATCATCTTGATTAGAGCAAATTTCTTTTCTTGGTTACCTTTAAACTTAAATAACTTTATAATTATCCCTATAATTATCAGGCTTCTCATACAAATAATACCTTCTGACAGTTCAGATTGAGTCACTGGAGTGAACCACAACTGAGTTTGACTTGGAATTTTTATTTTCTTATTTTGGTCTCTACATTTTTTCAAAATAATTCAACTCTAAATGTGTGTATCATTCATTCTGGCTGCATGACATACACCATATGAACATCTAATTGTCCTGTCTAGGTGTAATTTATATTTGGTTAAAAAAAAAAGACCTAACTTTCACACGGTCTGACAACAAAACTGACACTTCTCTTTTTTTATGGCCAACGTTCTGTGACTGCATTTGGAACTTTAAATTTCATCAGTTGTTTCTTCTTGCTTTTTACAAGCAACAGTATTATTCGGCATGGTAGAATGCTTTAATAGCAGAAACCATTACTGTTATTTGCATTAAAATCATGCAGTATATCGTGGATGAGATTCATTTCACCTCTTATGAATAAGCACCTCAAGGTCCTTATACATTTTAAGGTTGGTGTCCTCTTCTGAAAGGTTCTGTTTCAAATGTTTTTCATCTTTTTTCTCCTTTACTTTGGTTCCTTTCTATTTAATTTTTCAAGCTTGATCTGAAGCATTACAGCCACTTACAATGCTATCTCTATGAGGATTTGTTTCATATGGATCTTTGCAATAAATTGCACTTTTCAAGAAATTGAACTTAGAAAAGCATTACTGGGGGAAAAAAAAACAACAACAAACAAACAAAAAACTGAAAGCAATTATCATTTGTGTTTGCTAGAAAATACTGAGGACCAGCCCTCAGAAAATTCCCCTTATTTAAGGTCAACTTTGGTCTCTTATGGAAAATATCTTTCTGGCTTTTATATTGTTAATGTGATATTTTTATAAAAGGTGGTTTTGCTTATTTGTCAAGAATTTTACTTGTGTGAAAGGAATGTAAGGGATAACAATGCTACAATTACTTCTAACTATAAACACTGAAGTAAATATATTGAAATTTTAAGTTAATATGAAATATGAAGTTAAGTGTCCAGTAAGAATTTGCTTCAATACTTTATTTACAAGTTCTATATGTCTTTGTGGACCTCTGTGTGTAATCAATACCTTTAGGGCCTTCTTATTAGTCCAAAAATGTATAATGCCATGTGTTTCAACTTATATTCTGTGTTTCCAGAAAACAAAACAGCGAGTTGGTCCCAAAACTTGTCTTTTGTACCAAAATCCAAGTTCTCAAATTTAGCTGTGGCAAGCCATCTGCTTATGTTCTTCCTTTTTGTAGCTTCTGGATTACATATATTCGAAAATGTGATGCATTTGAATAAATTATTTGCTATCGATATTTTTTTTTAACTGTTGTAGGAGATTTTTATGCACTCATGAAGACTCTCAGCTGTGAACTGAGAATTTCTGCATGTTAAAAAAGGTTGACCCCTTCAATACACAGTCTCTGTTTAAATACAGATGACACCGTGTCATAAGATTCAAAATTCTTGAGTTGTTACCTGTTAATCTCCACTTCCACTAAGCTAAGCATTGATAGTTAAGAAAAGTAGAAAGATATATGTGTGCACACTAGAAAGACATGGAAACTGAAGTCTGGCTCTGTGTGCCTTTTGTAAAGGCAGAAGTAATTGTCTTGTTTCCCATGGGTTTGCCATGACTTCAGGAAGCTACGAGCTCCTGTAGAAATTTTTCCTTTGGGAAAACATTTACAAGGTTCCACTTATGTCCAGTAAGATCTGAATTTGGATTGCAGACCTTCCTTTGGTTGGGATACTTGCAGATCTCCTTCTTCTACTTGACTGCCTTTTATTTTCAGGAAGACCATAGAAATGTAATTATCCTTGAATTCTGCGTCTGTCAAATCCATTTGTAATTATCCAGTAAGTTAAAAAGTAATTAAGAAGGGAGACACAAATGAACTGAACATAATGCTGAAACTTTTTTTTTTATAGAAAACTGGAATGCAGGAGATTATATATATATATCAGTGCATCAAAACCTTTTCATTAACCTATGTACATATGAGCATAGCACAATTATGGTTATATGGAGTTATACATCATTTTTATTTCTGGGGACTGATGGAATATGGAACCATCAAACTCTAATTAGTGGAACACAAGTGTAGCCATATATTTAGTATTTGTTTTTCTTTATTTGCATTTTTTAATGCTTAGTTCTGGCATATTTTGAATAGTTGCTATTGATACAGGATACAAGGCTTTGTGGTCAGAGCACAAGACAGGGGCTCTTTCAATAGCTGTGTCCTATTTTCTTTCTGCATATCTGGCATAGGAAGAAACTAACTGCTCTCTTTTTCTGTGTCTTTTGGATTAATTGTCATCCTAAGGAGAGGAGGCTGATAACATGTAATAACTCTGTCTTAACCTAAGACTATACGCGAGTCAAATGTGTCTGAAGTGGAGAAGCTCTTTCTTCTTTTATTCCAGACTATGAGATTCAACAGTTTACTTTTGCATTTGCTTTGGTCCCCATCTGGATTACAGGAAGTCAGTCATTTGACAGAAAAAGAAACAGTGAGATGTTCAGCTGTGTTGTACCTTGAAGCATGCCCTGAGAAAAAACTTAGTAAGGAGTCCTCAAAAACACTGTAGATATGCCAAGAGAAGAGAAAGTAGTCAGAAACCAATCTGCAGTGCGTGTTCTTTGCTTCTTGACCAATGACCAATGTGTAAGCATTGCTAATGTTGCTAAGGAGAGGCCAAATGAAGCAGGTAGACTGCAAGATACTACAGATACTGCAAGGTATTACAGACTGCAAGATACTCTTGTCCTTTTTATGTAACCCAGAGGAACTGACGACATGGTAATGGTGTGGCTTCTTCCATTGCTTTTGTATGACAGATGGGACAGAGCAAGGAAGCTGGGACAAAGTATTCACCAAAACAAAAACAAAACAAAACAAAACAAAACAAAACAAAACAAAAAAAAAAAAAAAAAACCAAAACAAAAACAAAAAAAAAAGTTTTGGCAGTAGGATGCTTAGTCCTCATGCTTTTTCTATAGGGAGTTTTACTACATTGTTTGTTATGTCCTTATATTTTGTCTTTGAATAATTCACCACTGAAACTTTGTAGAACATATTAATACAAAGACAGTTATAAGCCCTAGTTCTTAAATGTATGTTTAAAACTATATATTAACTTAATTAGTAATGTGTTATATTGCATCTCCAAACACAAGGAAAACTGTGGGTTTTGCTGCTGTATGTTTATTGCTTAACAGAACCTCTGAGAATGTAAAACCTTCTTCCAAGGAAATCCAACTTTCCAATTACTTCTGCAGAATTCACATCCATATTGAGCTTATTTTTACTTCAAAGACTATAAATAGTGTGTTTGGGTAGGGAGCTAGACCAGACCTGCATCCACATTGTATTAGTAATTACTTCTTACAGAAATCCAAAGTTTGCAAAGATCATCTTCCTCTCTGCTGAAGTTCAAAAATGAGACATGTATGCGTGAAGGTTGTAGTGTTTTCCTCTGATCAGCAAATCAGGTCTTGTCTGTGTTATGTGACTGATACTTAGAAGAAGCAAAGTTTCCCACAACATAACATACAGTTCTGTAACTGTAGCAGTGTGGACAATGGAGCAAGTAAATGTAAATGTCTTCATTAATAACAGATTTGTGAATGAGCATCTCAACATGCTGTATCCTCTACTACTGCTACAAAATTCAGATTAGTGAATAAAATTCTGATGTTTCAGAAAGCAGAATCATTCATCTGTTCAACCATGCAAAATACAGAAAACATTATTTTGAAATGACTAAACTTGTAAGATCTTGAGATACCATTTTGCTTGTATAGGACACAATCTGTCAATACAAGGGTACTTTAAGTATCTCTTCCGACCTTTTCTTCTATTGGTTTACAGAAAAATATAAATTAGGCGTCTCATCAGTGAAAGCAGAAGGTGTTTTAAAACTGATCATAAATTGATACATGATCAATCTGAGTGATTGACAATGCTGGAAATGCAAAGCAAATTATTTCTCACTCTGTATACATTGTGCAGAATCTGACATTTTAAATTACTTGTATTTAAATTTAAGAAATTTGGGAAAAAAGTAAAAATTAAGATTTCTGCACAATGTTAGAAAGAAATAGTAGGTAGCTGAAAAGTAGCCTGCTGAAAAAGAAACAAGGAATTTTTCAGTTCCTGTGTTCAGAACTTAAGGTATAAGGCATCCATCTCTGTTATGTATGTATTAACTTTTACTTTGTATCTGAAGTTACACACATGCTATGTGGTAAAGTGCTGTTGCTGAGGAATACGTGATTCAAATATTTTTGCAAGATGAGAAACAATTAACATGAAAATATTAAGAAAGAAATGTAATGACCTAAGATTTTAGTGCTTTCTAAGGATTTACTTTATCCTAGAACTTGTTCAGTAAATTAAAAATTATACAATGAAAATAACTTTTGCAAACTAAGTTCTTTCACAATTTTGTGTCAAAACAGCCAGATCTGCTTGCTATGTTGAGCATGTTTTATGTGCCCACTAATAATATCTTTTACATATATGGCCCAGCTGGAAGAATAACTAAACGTTGTACATATAAAGATTTTTGTTGGTTTTCAATTCATCTTAACCATGAATGATCCTGATCTATTAAAAATTATCTAGTATGAGAACTAAAATAATTTCAGAATTCACAAGTTGTAGTATTGTGGGAAAATGTACCTACCCTCTAGCTATATGTTTTTGTTCTGTTTACTTTGATGTCAAGTTTCATTAGTGGCTTTTGGTATATAAACAAGGTCAGCCTGAGGTCAAGCGTAGCTAAGAACCCTGATTTGAGCAAGTAGAGCTAAGGTACTGGACCGTGTGATCCTACTCTTACTACTTCTTTTCTCGTTCCGTTCTTTTTCTTCTCTGTTTTTGTTTTAATCAAATAGCAGTGAAATCCAGATCTTAAAATTATTTGAAGAAATTGCATCTATATGTTCCATATTTTAAGATTTGAGATTAAAGATTACTTTTTGGCCTTAGTTTGATGTGCTATTTAATTAGGTACAGTATTACATCTCCTGTATGGGATTGTATTTCCAACTCTTACTAGCAGACAGTTTGATATGTGTTTAAATTCATTCCATTTAATTCAGTAGTGCTAGATTTAGAGAGAGGAGAATCTTTCTTACTGAAATACCAAACATGCCATTTGTGATATCTGTAAAAGGAATAGAGGCACAACTGCATTTTTATGTGTATCTTTCTCTGTATTTCAAAAGCTATTCAAAGTGAGTATCTCTTTAAATTTGGCTTCAAATTTTAGGTGAAGTCAAGTGGTTCCTTGCTAGTCCACTTGAAGTCTCCAGTGTAAGTCATTTTGTTCTATCTCATGACTTATAGCAGTAACAGTAAGGTATATTATGGACATACTGTATATATGTCTCTATTGGTCAAACTGCGTCCCAGTACCTACTTTCTGGTAGAATGAACTGTTTGGTACACTGGAATAAATCACTTTTTAACATTGATCTAGTCAGCTTTATAAGATATTTATGACTGGTAAAATCACAGAATCACAGAGTTGACAGAGTATGAAGGGACCTGTAGAGATCATGCAGTTCAACTCCCTAAATCACTACATTTTGAAGACACTTGAATTGTGGGGTTTTTGTATTAAACTTCCTGAGGCATTTGAACAGTTCACATAGATTGCGTGTGCATACAAAGTTTTGAGTGGGCTCTTGTGAATGAAGAAAATATCTGTGTATCCAAGTTTATCCCTTTACATATAATATATGCAGTTATCTGCACTTTTTTAAAATTTAGGTTATTATGTTAGAGATGTTTCTCTGCCTCAAAGCTTTTTAAGAAACAAGTGCTTAGCTAAGCATTCTAACCTATTTTAAAATAATTATCTCCAATTTATATCTAATTGCCTGCATGAAAAACAGAACTAGTCTGAAGTTCTCAGATGCTAATTAGCTTTGAAAATTGAGGATCTTGCTGAAGATGTGTGAAGAGCCCAATTTTGAGCACTTGTATTTAAGTTTTATCCATGCCTTTTAATTAATGTGAATTAACTGAACAAAAAGTGCAGGCTTACTGCCTTTCCAGGTAAGGAGAGGAAATTGCAACCTGTGTAACCTGGAATGATTTTCCTCACATATTAAAAGTATTGAGTGGTTTTGCTCCTGCACCATCGGAATGTCCCATAATTTCACTGAGAGAATTAGAAGCAGAAATTAGGAAAATATTTGGGGCCGAGAGAATTGTAGGCATATTTAATAATCAGTAGTAAAGCTAAAATGCTTCTTTTGGTTTCCGACCTTTTTGACAGAGACCAGTAAAAGCTAGATACATTCAAATTTGCCAGTTTTCACAGGAAATTTGGAGGTTGTTTTGTTGTGTTCTGTTCCTGAGGTATCTTGTCATTCTACTTTTGCACTACAGGTCATAACTTGAGATAATGGTAATAATTAATGGTGAATAATGATGGATCTCATGAGCTGTCATAATCAAAATTTTAATCTGTCAATTTTATAAAATTAATTCTGATGTGAGAACAACATTGGCTTTTAGTTATTTCTTAATATCATAACTTTTGTTGATTTTAGAACATTCCTGATGTAGATGATGAAGGATACAGCATTAAACCAGAAGCAACTCAGGATATCCTTTTCACTGTTATTGTGCCAAGTTCTTTGATATTATTACAAATCTTTGGAGAGAGTACTGATTGAAGTGTTAACTAAAGGAAGATGAATGACATTCATGCTTATGTTGCAACCTTGTATTCTTATGTTCATTGCTCTTGCATAATGTGCACAATTTTGTCAATATTAGGTTTTGTGTGTGTGCAAACATGAAAGATTAGATCAGATGTCTTGGGAACTTTAAGAAGATGATTTTTGTCTGATAGTAAAAAGACTATAAAAGAAAAAAAAATTGAAGATTCCTGTATCAATAAAGCAACTAATGCTATCTCCTATTTACAGAATTGATATAAAAGTGAAAAAAAATTATCTAGTTCGGAGAGGGATGTTATTTCATGCTTTGCATGTATTTATGAAAGGTGGAGAAGAGTGAACAACATTCATGCTTTGTAAATGCTTTGATTTATCAGATCATCCTTTTGTACATTATCCTTTTTGTTGTGAAACAATAGAAAAAGCTGTACATTCAGTGAAAAAGTACAATGGTTTGCAATCTTTGTCAGCTAGGTAGTGCATCAGCTTTTGAAAATGTTGAACAGATTCAGGAAATTATTGGTTCCCTTCCTCTTTTTCTCTCTTAGCCTCCAAGAGTGGATATTTATTTGGTTGAGGGGAACTCTTGAGCTGATTTGTTGGAGGACATTATTTTATCACAATGGAAGTTAGTCTTACTAAGTTCAGTCTTAAGTGTTTGGCAAGCACTTTTGAAGAGCTGCCTGATTTGTAAGAAATGAATCTTAAAACTCAGTGATAACTTTCAAGGCAAGAGATCTTCTGATGAAATGAAAAACCGTTTGTCTTTGAAACGTTCTTTTCTAGATTAAGACATTTAACTTTTTCCTTACCACAACCCAGGGATTTTTTCAGTTGAAATGGATTTGGAAAGTCTCTCAGGTTCAGCTTTTAATCTTTGTCAGGGAAGAGTTTGAAGAAATTTAATTGGAATGGCTGGCATGTTTCCAAGTGAAATTAACAGAAGTGAGGTATAGAGTATGTATGCTCCTCCTAGGTGGTATGAAATTTTTATTGAAGTAGAGGAAAAATTTCAAAGTGTTTCTTGTCAAAACAAATGCATCTGTTAAGACTTAGCATAAGCCTTTTATTCAGTGCAGTTCCTGTGCGTATAAAGAACCAGGGCTAAATTAATGTGTATTTTGCTGATTTTGAGGGCTGAGTTGTCACTGTGATTCCACTTTGCTAAGGATGACAGTGCTTTAAGCTGCTGACATTGTTCAGTTTATTGTACAGCCTTCTATGTAACTGGCATCCTTTCTTGCAAAATTTTCAGTGCCACTGCAAAAGGGGCAAGTAATTTAGAAGGATTTATACATTTTTCATATGCATGTTAGAATCCCTACTCAAGTCTTACAAATCATACGTTTAATGTGCAGAAGCGTTGCTTCTGTAGAATCTTTAATTTATCCTGATGCCTTCAAATATGCAGTTGTTCGGTTATATGACATCATGGCTTTCATAACAGAGTACTGTTATTAAGATGAATGAAATATAAAACCTAAACGTTAACTCTTGAGTTGAGAATTCTAGACAGTGGATATATTTTAAGTGCCTGTGTAAGTGCACAAAGAAATGAGGCAGAATTGTTTATCTGTGATGTTCACTTAATAAGAGCATTTTGTAGAGCATAATTATGAAATGGATTAAGCAGATGAATTCAAAGTTTTTCCACCTTAACTGAAAAAAACATACCAAAGAGAACGATTTCAGTTCATCCAGCGATTCTGATTCTGAAGATGATGAACCCAAGAGATTCCATGTGGAAATAAAACCTGTCCAGCCAAATAATAGCTCCATGCCCTCCTTAGATGAATTAAAATTATCTATAGGGAACATCACTCTTTCTCCAGCAATATCTGTAAGTTATTTTGTTTCTTGTATTATAAAGGCATAGTAGAAAAAAAAGTGATAAAGAATCTTTACTTTAAACATATATTTTACTGTTCAGAATTTATTCTCAATTCGAGTTCAATGATTCTTTTTTTTCTTCTTTTCTTGTGCATGTTGTACATCTTCTTTGTTGCACTTTTATTGCAGCGTAACATTAAGTTACTCTCCCTTCTCAGATTTTAGCTTTACATTGAGTCTTGGGAGCACTTGTGTGTAAAAGCTGAGCATGATTTTTAACATAGTTTATTAATTACTATTCATTGATAATATAGATGCACATAATATTTACATTCCAGCTTTATTGACATATTCTGCCAATCCACAGAATGACCCTTTAGCCATGAGATGATATTGCAAATAAATAGTACTAAAGTGTGCTAGTATAATAATCAGATCTGAATAAAAGCAGCTCTGGTTTTAAGGAAAATATTTTACATAACATATTAAAATGATAATGATAATTTTTCTTCTTTCCCTCCCCCCTCATTTTGAAAGCAGAGACACAGTCCTGTAAGTACAGAATGGCTTTTTATTCACATTTTTAGATTAAAACCAAGTAAGTGTAGTGAGGGGAGAACCTTAGGACTGTTTCTTTTCATAAATGCCACATGATATATAAGCTGCTTAATTTTACTGTCCCCAGCCTATAAAGGGATTTAGTAATACTGATCTCTTTGTCAGTGTTCATTCCTGCCTTTTCTTAGCAGTGTGGTGGGTGTACAGTGGTTGCTCAGTCCTGGTTCATGTTCTGTCTCCTGCAAGTTCAGACTGGTTTATATGGCATTGAAAGCAAAGTATCTCATAGAAAATTGAGTGGAAATAAGAACTCTGGGACTATTAAACGTTTTATTTAACAGTTGGTAAAAGAATTTATTCTTTTTTTTTTTTTTTGTTTCAGGCACAAATGAATCGAAATTCCTCCAGTAAGTATGAATCTTTAACTTTGGTGAAAGTTTTTTAACATAGCGGTAGTTTTTTAGCATAGCATGAAAGTAGATTTTTTTAATTGTTGACGAAATAGATTTCTTAAGTATCTTGTATTATGAACAGAAAAAAATATTTCTCATGTCAGTTCTAGGCATCTCTTATTTTTCTATATATTTGGCCGCTCCCCATCACATATGAGGCTGTCTGTGACAATGGTGAACTCATCCAAGAGCCAAAGGGAGCACCCCATGGAAAAGACTCCTGTGCAAGTTCTTAAAACCCTTCCACCACCTCAGGTTTAGGATGATCCACAAACCATCAGAGCACACTATCTCTGTTTTACAGTCAAACACATTAAACCTAGCCATGGAGATAGAGGACAGAGCATTAGTCTCTATCCTGTAGAGTTTTCTTCAAGCCAGATTTACTGAAGAACAATATTGATGTAAACAGTATAATTTAAGGAAGAAATTTCAAGTGACCACCACTTCTTCCTGAAACACATTGCTCTGTGTAGTCCTGTCCTACTAGGAGGTATTTCAGGAGAATCTGAATTTATAATATCAGAAATAATGCATTTTCTCTTTTCCATATTAAGAATTCATAATTAGTTTCCAACTGCAACTGATAATGCTGACTTTGTTTTTATAATTAAGCTGAAATTTTAATTTTAGAGTGTCATGGTTTTGGTGGTAATACTGTGTCTTTTGCTTAGGTGAAGAGTTAACAAAATCAAAGCTTTCTGCTCCAACTAATGAGTAAGTTCAAACTTAAAATCCTTTCAGATGCAGCTTTGTGGCAATTTGGTCTTATTTTGATTTAATAATGGAAAACTCTTTGAAATGATCAGCAGACTGCTATTTTATCTTTGGCATCTATTGCATCATAACAATTAAGGAGTAGTTTTGTAACAATGGAGATTCTTATTAGTTTTCCCCTTCTAATGCATTTATTTCATTGTTGTTTGTCTTGATATTTATAGTTACATGATAACAAAATACTGATTTTTATGAAAATTAAATGACAGGTTTAGTTTCTGTCCTGTATTGTTCCATGGTAAGGGTTTAAAGTTGCAAGCTTCAGCCTTGGACATGTCTGTGTACATTGTTTATATATGTATATACTGAAATAAATGCATGTATGTGTTCTTGAAAATTACATTCATTTAAGAGATGTTCTGAAGTATGTCCACTCCCAGACTTGCACCAAGGTGTCAGTTCAGACAGTCTCTTTATGTGTAAATCAGTGTCTTGAATGCATTTTGTAAGTACTTTTTATTTTTTGATGAGAAGACTAATATTTTCAAACTACTGTTGAAGTTGTCATCTGATATTTATGACTATATATGACTGCCATTTATATTCCAATTGTAACTCTTAATTTAGAAAGGGGAACAGCGACCTCCTGGCATGGGATCCACTCTTCAGCAGTTCGCTTGAGTCTTCTTCTTCAGCTTCCTTGGCATCCTCCTCGGGTAAAATATTTGGTAGTAGAAAATGTTTGCTCTATATCCTTTAGCCCGTGTTGCTTTTTAGTTAATGCAAGGAGATGTGCTTTGACTATTGAAATGAAAGAATTTTATAAAGCAGTACACTATCTTACAAGTAATACATAACTAAGGGTGCAGTTTTTCAGACTTTCAAACTAGGGAGCAAGGGGGAAGAGCAAACACTAGAAACCTTAGGAAAATTCTGTCTTGTTTCTGCCTTTTTTTATCACAGTCTCTCACTTTCAAAAAAAAATAAATCACTATTTAGAATAAAATCCTCTTTTTTCAGCTGGTAGGTTCAGCACAGCAACTATAAGACAAGCTGAGGCTGCACCGTGACTAGGGGTGGGTTTCTTCTTTGCAGGAGAGTCTGTTGAACTACATAGTATGAAGGCACTACCGAGCTTTGCTACAAAAAACTTGTTTCCTGTATGAACATATGATTTAATGTGTGCCTAATGCAAAGGGAACTGGAAAGAAATGGCGGGACTGAGACTAGAATTGAGGAGGAACTCTTGGCACCACCTGAAAGCAGGGGTATTGGGAGAAACAAGGTGGGGTAAGGAGTATGGGAGGGGGAGGGCAGATATTGCATAGGAATTTTGGGGTTCAGGAAGATAGTAGTGTAGGCACAACACTGGCAGGCTTTACTGAAACCTGTTCTTTGGAAAAAAACAGTAAATCACAAAAATAGTCAATTTTGATTGTTACATTGAAAAGGCAGAGGAGGAGACAGAGTGGCAAGTGTGTTGAAGAGGCTGAGAGAAGATGATGTTGAGAAACTAGTTCGAAAAAAGGAAGGAGAGACTGAAACAATGATATTATGGCTATGTTGGGACCTGCTTACTAAAAGTATTTGTTTAAGTTATTTATTTTTAATGTTGATTATCTTGGGGCATTTAAAGCAGAAAGTACTATTTACTAACAGTAGCAGATACATTGTTTTCATAGTTCTTTTCAGTCTACCTACTGTGTAGGTAGGCTGCTTGTGTCTTAATATAGAGACTCTTCTCTGACGTGCCTGAGAAAAGAAGTGTTCACTGTTTCTTTTACATAGGTATTCATGTTACAAAAATGATAGCAGACCTAAAATCCTTTATTTCCAGTAATGGCTTTCTTGCTGTTTTCCTCTTGATCATGTAGATTGAAGAACAGTAAGGAAGAGTACATACATTGATAGAGGAACTTTGCACAAAGTGTTAATTCTTCTTGGCACTAGTAATGTCCTTTTAACAGCAACCAGCATTGCTATGTGACCCTTCAGGTTTTAAGTGGAACTTAGTTTTTCACTGCAAGTTTTTGTCCTTAAAAGTTACGGTTTTTAACCAGTCCATCTTACAGAAGTAAGAAGTCATTAGGTTGTCTCTTCCTCACTTAAGTAACTTAACAAGATTGTGGGCTAGTTGATCCAAATTTGTGACACGTTTAAAGATAAGCTATATATGTTGCCACAGCATTTGTAGATAGGGGAGAGCAACAGGCATCATCTACCTGGACTTGGACAAACCATTTGACACTATCCTGCATTACATCCTGGTCTCAATCAGAAAGGCATGGATTTAATAGATGGACCACTCAGTGGATCAGGAACTGGCACTCAAAGGGTTGCAGTCAACAACTCGATGTCCGAGTGGAGACTAGTGACGAGTAACACTCCTCAAGGGTCAGTACTGGGGCCAGTGCTGCTTAACATCTTTGTCAGCAACATGGACAGTGAGCTTAAGTACATTCTCCGCAAGTTTGCTGATGACACGAAGCTTGGTGGCACAAGTCAACATGCTGGAGGGAAGGGATGCCATCCAGAGGGACCTGTACAGGCTTGAGAAGTGGGCCTGTGTGAATGTCATGAAGTTCAACAAGGCCAAGTGCAAGGTCCTGTGCATGGTTTCATGACAGCCCCAACCACAAGTACAGACTGGGCAGAGAGCAGATTGAGAAGGACCTGGGGGGTTTGGTGGATGAGAAACTCAGTATGAGCCATCAGTGCAGGCTTGCAGCCCAGAAAGCTGACCACATCCTGGGCAGGATCAAAAGAAAGGTGAGCACTAGGTCAACGGACATGACTCTGCCTCTCTACTCTGCTCTGGTGGGATCCCACCTGGAGTACTCTGTCCAGCTCTGGATTCTTCAGCACAGGAAAGATAGGGACCTGTTGGAACAGGTCCAGAGGAGGGCCACAAAAATGATCAGAGAGCTGGGGCACCTCTCCTA
>VZRU01008307.1:39545-51679 GCA_013398155.1 Pedionomus torquatus
AGAGCATTTCCTCAATATCCTCTTCTGCTTCCCTCAGTGCAGCAAACACACCTACAGTTGGTAAGTTAAATTAACCATTTTAATTTCTTTTAGAAATAGCATAATTCTGTTACTAAGCTTCACCTGTTAGGAAAGCTATTCATTGCAGTTAGTTGTTCCATAAATGGGTCCAGTCTAGATACTTCAAGAATTCTTTTTAACACCTGCTTCTAAATGACACTGAGAGACAGGACAGTGGATTTAACTAGATTAGACCACAGATCCAAGTATGGCATTCTCTTAAGGGAAATATTTTTCAAAACTTTAATATTCTATTAATTCTTACTTTATATGCTTGTATATCCATTCATCAAGCACAAAAAGTTATCACATATTTTTTCAGATATTGTGTAGGCGCAGAAATATTTTGGGATACTGAAAAATTTGAATTAATATCTTTGTTCACAAAATTGAGTTATTTTACGTTCTTTTGATTTTATTCCTGTAGTTTAAAAAAAAAAAAAAGACTAATATCTTCAAGCTTGTGAAGTGTGTAAGCTAAATAGAGGTGGTAAGTGAAAGGAAAAAAGAGATGAAAAGCAAATCAGTCTTCATATGTTGACACATATTTCAGAAGGTTTTCTTATGTTTTTAAAGGAAAGTTCTTCAGTTTTGATATTTGATTATAACAAATGAAAAGGAGACTTATTTGGGAATGGGTTGGTTGGTTGTTTCAAGACATATCAACTTGTTTCTTTAGCAGAATTCAAATATTTCATTCCTGAACACTATTACCACTTCAGTTGCAAGTTAAACCAGATTCTCAAGTGACCAGTTGTCTGAGAACCTTACTGATGCCAAGGAATCCTTGCTCAGGATGAGCAGTTCAGGAGATCATCTGCACAGCTTTTAGTGGGAGTTCTGCACTGAAAGCTGCACAGCTGTTTCCACTCTGTGCAGCACCAGAGCTGGTAAGGTCTACCCAGCCTTAGCTGCTACAGTTGGGTGTCCACCAGTTTCCCAAAAGCTGAGAAGCATCATGAAATAGTAATTAATATTTTGGTGGGCAAAGTCTGTCCAGGCTCACACCGTCAGGCCTGAGCACTGGTGCAAAGGAACCAGTGGCATGATGGTGGCAGCATCAGCAGCATCAATAGCCCCAGCTCTGAGTGTATGGGTTGTTGGACACCAAGTCAGGGTGAGGTTGTGAGGTGAGGGAGGAGGTAAGGAGGTGTGTGCTGACACCAAGGTTTGACATGATTATTCTGGCCTAGCAAACATAAACAAGGCCAGTTCCATCTGTGCTGACTGTTTGAATTAAATGGTCCTGCAGAACTGGGAAGGACAGTGCAGACAGCTGAATGACTTTGGGACATGAGGATGTACGATGCACTACCATCTGTATTCTTTTGACTTTTCCACAGTTCAGCATTTCACGTACCCCATTTGTTCTGGATAATGGAGAGTTGACTCTAATTATCTTTTTCCAACCAAATTTTAAAGCATGTATAATTTCATGTTTCTTTTATTCTTTAGCCTTATTTTAATTTGTGAAGTATTTGTATACATATTAATTTTTTAACATCTCTTTTTGCTTGAAATATTTTGTATTTCGTTTTCTTGCAATGTTTTGTTTCATTTAAATGTAATAGAGGATGATCTTTTGATTGGAAATCTTCCTACAATTGAAAAGCTTTGTGAGACACCACCAGGTATTGTACTCAAAGCAGATTTACATGTTAACTAATCATCCTAATTTACTATACATAAAGTTGTATTTCTGTTTGAAACAAATTTCTCCAGCTCTTTCTAGTATCTGGCAGATAAAAGCAGCCTGAAAACCCAGCTACTTAATGAGCTACATGTTGCTGAAATCACCAAAACTTGACATAACTGCTTTTTTGTAACGTAAACTTCTGTCTATCCCCACTCCACCCTAAACAAGCTGAAACTTGGTCATGCTTCTTTGGTTTGTCATTACTAGTTTCTTTCAAGTGAAATGAATGCATTTTCACTTTGAGAGTCCTTATTTTCATAGACAAGTAGGTAAAAATGTGCCTGTATGTACATGTAATACAAATCTGTGAAGATACACAAAATAAAGGCAGTACATTTAAAAACAATGTTATTTTTGTGACAGCTGCTTAGCCAATGTTAAAATCGTCTGAACTTTTGTTCCTAAAATGAGCTAAAAAGCATTTGATCAGGTTTGGGTTTTGGCCTTTCTGATGACCTTTTATTCTGTGATTCGGCAGCTTCCATGAATGTGTCAGTGCAACAACTGTTGCGTGGTTGTGTTCAGGGGCTATCTATGGTGTCTGGGGCTGATGCAGGTGACAGGGCATCAAAGCCAGCTTTGCTGTCACCAAGGAAGGTGCTAGAACCTGCTCAGCACAGCTCTTTGATATCCCATCCCTCTGAGAGCTCACAGCAGGCATGCAAGGCCCTGAATCTGGATATCACTATCTTGCATTGTATTTTCAGCAGCAAGACAACAAAACAATGACCTCCAGAATTAGGTAAAGCAGTTATGTTTGTATCAATTTATTGGTTTTTAGTAGAACACATGGATTTTTATGAATCAAAGGGTGATGAACTGTGAGAGCAGAGCAAATAAGAGAGAAGCTGACTCATTTATAGTCCCTCAAAGGCATTTCAGAGAAATTAATATGGTGTTCCGAAAAAAATGTAAAAATAGTGTTATTATTCCTAATATATTTCACTCTTCAGTCAAGAAATCAGTATTTCTCTTTTACCAACAGGAATATCATTTACATGTTTGCATTACTCTGCATGATTTTCGAATATCAATAAAAAATATACAAAAGGTATATATAAGTAAAATATTTAAAAATAATTTACACATCGGTAAACAATCTGGCATAATTAATACTGCGGAACCACTTCCTGTCTGTTCTGCAGTTGTTTGGTGTTCCTTTGTAAATTGCTGCAAAAAGACAGTAAAACACCCTGGCAACTTCATTGCCACATCCACTGAGTGTGTATTTTGGCTTCAAAGGAGAATACTTTGGGAGTTTCTGGTTGTTGTTAACTCATTATTTTTTTGCACGCTTGCTTCTTAAAATCATGATTTCTGGATTCCTGAGACTATTGAGAATCATAGCCTTTACTGATAGTTTTCAGGGAAAGAAAACTTTAGGAAGTATTACCCATGTATTGTCTGAAAAAGAAATTAAAAAAACCAAACCCGAACTGTTCATATTTTAAAAATAAATAAATTGATATATTATAGCCAGCATTATAATATTCATCTAAGAATTTTTGGTTTTGAACAGTTGTGACTAGAGTATCACTTCCAATCTGAAGAGGCCTGAGTGTTGCACTAAGATTTTCTTTCATGGTGCTGAGAAGTATCCTGAACATTTTGCAGCCTTAGGCAAGAAATTATGATGGAGAGTGAGGTGTGAGGTTGCAAAATTAAACCCAGTCCACTCTGGTACTCTCTTGTTGCCGCTACTTTTTTCACTTACCTCTGAATCTAAGGTGTAATATCTCATATTATACCTCTGGTGAAGGACAAGGTTCCAACTTCATTTTTTCTTCTGAAAGACCTCAGAAGGCAACAGCATCTGCCTTGTGATGCACAGCATCTGTGTTGGCACAGGCATCTGTGAAGGCTTCTCCAACAATTGCTGCTTGGGAATTCCAATCTCTGTAGGCTGAAATAGTTTAAAGAATGTTCAATGCTTCACTTACGTGGGGTAATATTAATGTAGTTGCATTTAAGATCATGCATTTTGTAAGTGAATTCTTTGCATTTCTGTGACCATTTTATTGTACTTTTTTCCATACAATAAGCATACAGTAGGAATTATCTTTTTAAGTGTTCTGGTCAGTGTCTTAGTTCCCTTTGTGTCTGATGACTTCACTTTCATCTGTAGCCATTTTAACGCAGTGTTCCTCTGTTTCATATGTATTCCCTTGTGTCTGACCGCTTCCATAATGTCATACTGATAGTCCTGTTTTCTTAGGCTGCTAAGCAGTGTTTTGATGGCACAAATGTACTGTACTATGCTGAAGTCTTTCTACACACTTTTCAAGTGATTCTTCAGATGCTACTGTGACCTTGACGGTGGTAACCTCTTGTGAAAATACAGATGTAATCAACCAATTCTGAAATCTATTGCTAAGCTTTTTGAAAATTAAACCTATACACTGTATGTATTCTAGGTGTTTCACGTGGTCCCAGCCCTGTCAGCCTTGGAAGCCAGGACACCTTGCCTGTTGCAGTAGCCCTTACTGAATCTGTTAACGCCTACTTTAAAGGAGCAGATCCCACAAAGTTAGTTAAATAGTGAATTCTTTGAATGCAATAAGTTACAATAAGAGAACACACTGGTTTTACTTTTAATACTTGGGGGGGAAAAATGTATATACGTTAGAAGGGGTTTTCAAAGGTGTTTTTCCCTTGTATAAGTGACAGCAGTGGCTTATTGCTCTGTTGGCCTGCATCCTGCTAGGAGTTCATATATCCCTGCTTTACCAAAACATGTTCAGTGAGAACACTGAAAACAAGAAGGGTTTTTATCATAGGTAGGTGCTACATGTAAATTTGGGTAGCTAAAAGCCCCTCATTCCCTCTGTTGCGTCCCTTGCTATGCTACTTAGGCCTTGCCTAGGCATAGCTGTGCCACATTTTCAAAGCCTGAAAAGTATCCACCAAGACTACTGTATGCTTAGTCAACTCAACTTTTTGCTTTCCTTATTTCATCTGATTTCCAAGTTGAAAGTGATAGTACATTGTCACAGTGCCATATTTCCCTCATTTGAAACTGATTTTCTGTTTTTAATTCTGTTCATCAGATTATGAAAGCACAGTGATTGCTTTAAAATTAGTATTAAAACTAGGCAGTTGGTGGGTTGCAATGAAACTGATGTTTTCATTCTCTTCTAGATGCATTGTGAAGATTACTGGTGATATGACAGTATCATTCCCAAGTGGGATTATTAAAGTCTTCACCAGCAACCCATCTCCAGCTGTGCTCTGCTTCAGGGTAAAAAACACAAGCAAACTAGAGCAGATTCTTCCAAATGCACAACTTGTATACAGGTTTTGTATTTTTTTTTAATATAATAGTAAACTATATGATTGGTAAAATGTGAGCTGTTGTATTTGTAAATCAGAATTATATACAGTCTTGTTGACTTGCTTAGACATAATTAAGTTTCTGGAATCAGTCCTGTTCAGGTCAGTTCACAGCCACCATCAAAAATGTCAATGATTACTGGACTGGAAACTTGTGCCAAGTATAACAGGAGCCATAAAAACCAGTTTGTAAATGTGTTTTTACATGCATTTATAAATTCTTGCTTTATACAGTCGTAACACAGGTTAGATTAAATGATGAAACCAAGCCAATTTTGCCTTGAATTTAGGGAGTTTGGTGGGACTTTGTTTGCAAGCATTTTGTTCATTTCAGTGGCTAATTTGACCTTAAAGCGAAAACAAGTAGTAGGAGCTACTCCTAATCTCATTTACCTTTTACTAGTGTATTTTTAAGCTGTATCATTTCTACAGTAAATTAGATCTGTTGCATAACCATCAGGTGTGTAGCAGCATACCTGGGAGAATACTTAACAATAAAGGCTGCTGTTTGAGTACAAGAATTGTTGAAATACAGCACTTGGAGACCTTAAAAAATAAATTATAAAAGCTGTAAATATTTAGCAGAGATCTGTTTCAGGTGAGCAGCTTCTATTTCATTTATTAGAAAAAGGATTTGAAAACTAGTTAAATGCTTTTAGATGCTACATATTTTAAATTACTGAACTAAAGAAAGAATCAAACCATATACATCTATTCTTTAGTATTTTTTTTTATCTTTCATACTTCATGTAATGAACTATTTATACAAAATTAAATTTAATCATTTTTTGACCTGATAGTTTGTAACTGAACTGTTAGCAGAGCTTTATTTGACAGAATGAATTATACTGAAAAAGTATATATAGGAAAAAGTCAAAATGTCTCAATCTTTTCTGAGTGCTGTAACACTTCTCCTCCAAATAGAAAGGACACATTTAATGGATATTTATGAAGTTAAACCCATAATTTGACTTTTCGTCAAATTCTGCAAAGGTTGTAATTTTCTTGGTATTTATAGATATTAAAGTTTTTTAATGACAGTGATGTGGTGATGTCAGAACTTCTGATTTGAATTGCAATTGGTTGTGGAGTAGCAGAAAGATTTTACTACTGGCTTCATTTATTTAAATTGTGGAAGGCCTCTGTAGTGATAAGTAAGTGTTTATATATTTTACTGAAAATGGAATTTTTGTAAAGCACAGCAGTGTATTGAGAACCAAATTCTAATTAAACTGGACAGACTACTGGTAAGCAAGTCCCTGTTCTAGAACATTCAGCATGTTTACTGTGTTCCAGGTGCTCATAGTCAGCTTTCGTTCTGCAGGCACGCTGCACTCCTGGGTTGAGATGTATACAGTTCTTCACTGCATCCACAGTCGTCGTGATTTAAATTAAATCTTTGCATCAGTTTTCTGAAAAGCTTCACCTTTATTCTAAGCAAACCTAGTGTAATCAGAGCTGAAAATATTCTTGGTCTGCAGAAGACCAGGTTACAGTAGCTCCCAAACAGAATTTTGCTTCTGCAGTCACGTCTGCTCTTACCTACATATAGAAGTGATATAAGACATTGTTACTAAGATTGATTTGCAACTCCAAGTATCTGAGAATCAATTGTTAATAGAAATTTGAAAATCACTTTTAATTGAAAATATTTTGAAATATTTGAAATACAAATATGGTAACACATACAGCACCAATCTTAATTAGCTTTGGTTATGACGACAAGGCACTGAGCATTAGCAAACCTGTGTCATAAGCAAAGCTAATTATGATTTTAGGATTTATTCCAAATTGGATAATGTTAATTTTCAGATATCACTTTCATCCCCACCTCCCACACGTCGTCACAGCACCTAATTGCATTAAAATTGTGATTTCTAAAATTAAAATCCAAATTCAACATTAACTCCATCTTGTGTTGCAGTTCATCAGTGGAGGAAACTCACTGCTCCACAGCCTGGGAGGATTTTTACCAGATACAACAAGCAGTTACTTGTCTTGATATTTAGGAAGGTGCAGTTATGTGTTTTAAATCATTAGAACAAATTCTTGCTTGAAGTAGTGAAGAAGGGGAAAGATCTAATCTTAATTTTTAGGCATCCAAAATAATAAAACTCAGTGTTGCCTTCTGGCTTTTTTCTTTCTAGTGATCAGTCACAAAGCGACTCCAGTACTAAGGATTTTTGGATGAACATGCAAGCTATAACTGTCTACCTCAAGAAATTATCAGAACAGAATCCATCTGCATCTTATTATAATGTGGATGTTTTAAAGTATCAGGTAAACACCTTTTTTTTCCCTTTTGGAATTTTTTAAGGAACTGGCAGATTTTGTATCTACACAGAAATTAAAAGAACTGTTCTTTGTTCTGGGTATGTCACTGTTTACAATACACAGGCTCTGCCCAGGCTTAGTGCATTCCTACTATGCTTCATGTCATTCCCCTGGACTCGTGACCTGTTTCAGCTTGCTCACACTTCACTTCATGTGTGTGAACTTCAAACACTGCTTCTTTTGGCATTTGTTAGCAAAGCCAATTTTTCCTTGAATTTAGGGAGTTTGGTGGGGCTTTGTTTGCAAGCATTTTGTTCATTTCAGTGGCTAATTTGACCCAAACCACAAGTCTGTCGCATTATACTATCTTTCATTTTGTAATTGCATAAGTTTTAGATGCTGTAGCTGGTGAACTGTAATATATGACAACGTATGACGTTCTCACCTCTCACAATATAATGGAGCATCTCATCCTGTAAAACATTTATAGGCACATGAAGGACAAGAAGGACATGAGGAGCAGTCAGCATGGATTTACCAAGGGAAAGTTATGCTTGACCAACTTGATAGAATTCTACAATGAATGACTGGTCTGATGAGGGGAGAGCAGTGCATATTGTCTGCTTAGACTTCAGGAAGGCTTTTTACACTGCCTCCCATAGTATACTCATAGAGAAACTGGTGAAGTACAGGCTGGACAAGCAGACTCTGAGGTGGACTGAAAACTGTCAGAATGGCCAAGCCCAGAGGATGGGTGTTCAGTGGCATGAAGTGTAGTTGGAGGCCAGTAACCAGCAGTATGTCCCAGGGGCCAATACTGAGTTTACAGTTCTGTTTAACATCTTCATTATTAATCTGAGCAGTAGGGCAGAGTGTACCAAAGCAAACTGTCTACCCTTTAGATACACCAGAGGGTCATTCTGCCCTCCAGAGGGACCTCAACAGGCTGGAGAAGTGGGCTAACAGGAACTTCAAGAAATTCAACACTTCTTGATAGTGCACTTGGGGAGGAACAACCCCATGCACTGATACATGCTAGGGGCTACTCAGCTGGAAATCAATTTGCTTGGCAGAAAAGAATCTGGAGGTCCTGGGGCACATGGTGTTGAACATGAGCCAACAATGCACCCTTGCTGCAAAGACAGCAAATGGTCTCCTGGGCTGTATTAGGATGAGTATTGCCAGCAGGATGACAGACGTGATCCTTCCCCTCTACTCAGTGCTGGTGAGGCCACACCTGGAGTGCTGTGTCCGGTTCTGGGTTGTCCATTGCAAGAGGGATACAGACATACTGGAGGAAGCCCAGCGAAGGGCCACAAGATATAGGAGCAGGCCTTTCCTATGAGGAAAAGCTGAGAACTGGGACTGTTAGTATTTTAAAATTAAAAAAATGTGAATTACTTTAGTCTTAAGAATTCTGTGAGAAGGATTCAGAGGTCTGTTGTTCTGTTGATCATTTGTCAGGATTTAGAGTTATATTCCTTACCATCATTCCCTAATTCTGCCCAAAAGGGTAATATCAATTAAGCTGCTTTCAATGGCTTGTTCTTTTACAGGTATCTTCAAATGGCATCCAGTCTACTCCCTTGAATCTTGCAACTTACTGGAAATGTAATGCTAACACTACTGATGTGAGAGTGGATTATAAGTACAACCCAGAGTCTATGAATGTGCCCAGTATGCTGTCGAACGTCCAGGTTATGGTACCAGTAGATGGAGGAGTAACAAACATGCAATCGCTTCCACCTGCAAAATGGTAATATTAATGCTCTTTTTATTATTCTAGATTCATGTCAGCGTGCTCATTAGTGTCACAGTCTGAAAAACCTTGCTGGATGAAACAGCTGATTCTTTTTTGTCTTGATAAAATGCATATTATCAGATGTTTCGACTATTCTCTGATCAGAAACGGATCATGTGTAGCCAATTCACATAAACTAAAATGAGACAATATGCATCTATTCCAACTACGTAGTAATACAAGCCTTTATGAAATTTCCAATGTTTGCTTTCATTTGGCCAATGGACAGGATAGACATTTTTAATGTAGTAATTTGAAATCAAAATTTCTTACTGGTTAAAAAACAGTATGTTTTATGTATGTGTGTGTACAAATATATCCATATATATGAGTAGAGAGTAGAAGAAACGCAGTTCTAAAAAATATAATTGAAATTACTTTAAAACAAACCTTAATAACTGAGGAGCTTTCCACAAGCCAGGCAGCATAGTCTCTCACTTCAAGCATCATGCAGATTATTATCTGACTAGTAGCTACCTGTCACCTCCTTACAAACCTGTGTTCACAGCAGCACTTGAAATTGAGACACAGATCTCAAGCAATTATGTTTCTACAAGCTTGTGCAAGCAGAGGGTAGTGGGAGTAGGCAGAGCAGCACATCCCTAGAGAAGAAGGTAACCAGAATTCAACCACTGTGTCTGTGGTTTGACAGCCCGTAGCTACTTGCCCAGCTGTAACATAATTTCCAGGATTGTTTATTTCCAAGAGAGTCTTTTTAATGTGAAGAGGGCAGAGAATACCAAGTTGCAGGAAATCAGGCTTTGTTAACCCTGTCTATCTATAACTGTCTATCAGTTGACCCTGTAAAGCAAGGTTCAGAAGATAAATAAACCTGATGCATTTATCAGATACGTTCTGATGTTTCTGGAGGCAATACATTTAAATGTGTTGTTTGGACAAACTGTGGAATCATAGAACAGCTAGAGTTGGAAGGGACCCATTCTAACACCCTTGTTCATGCTGCTCACAGCTTTAAGTTCTTGACTTTCCTGTGGAGGAGCTGCTGCAAGGTGCTGGGTGCCCTTTTTGCCCTTTCACAGCATCAGAAGTTAGCTTAAACCCTGTGTCACTTAGGCCATCTAGTTTTACTTGTTGGATGGAATGGAGATGGAATAAAGTACCTGCTGCTAGGAGTCTCACTCAGGGGAGAGCAATCCACATAGCTTTCCCTCATACCATCCTCGTGAAGCATACAGAGATGGCTGTCAAACTGCTTCTGGGACCTTTGGCCTTTCCTTACTCTTGGTGCCCACAGAGGATTTTAAGTTATGGAGCCACAGCCAGGGCTAGCACTAGCCACATAAAAAGATGGTGTGTACTTCTAAGCTGTGCTGCTGTGTACAGGTTTCCATGTGCTTCTTTGCCTGTTTGCTGTGTACAGGTTTCCATAAGCTTACTTTAAAATGATCAAGTGTATTTATAAACCTCTGTTTAGAGATGTCTGTGACATACTGGTGTAAATCTAAGGACTCTATATGCTAAAACTGGTGCTTATAACTAACCTACTGTTCTTTCATAGGAATGCAGACCAGATGAAAGCATATTGGAAAATATCTAGCATTTCAGAGAAGTCTGAGAATGGAGGCAAGTCACACTCTTTTGCTTTGTTTTCTTGTACAGAAAAATTGTAGTAGTAAAAAGGTAATAATTTTAGCATCTATGCCCTCGTGGTTGTTTAACACGTCTTCTCGTGCTGTATCCTGCTTCTTCTCAATTTCCTTCTGAGATCCATTAACAGTGTGATGTCAAAATATAGATTTATTAATCATCAATAAAAGTAAAAATAGTGAAGGCCCCTGAAGGCAGCCAGTAGCTCTAAAATAGAGTTTAGACTGTAGATTGGGTAGGAAATTATTGCTTCAATGCTATTTGGAAACAAGCAATTATTCAAAGGAAAGTACATTTAATATTTTTGTCTTTCCATACATTGACAATTGAAATAAAGTAGTAATTGAAATAAAGGTGTAAACGGAAGAATTTGGGGAAAGAAAAAAAAAGTCCTGTGTTGAGATGGATTCAACAATAGGTGATACTTTACCAACATTTTGACGGTCTTTGTTTTGACCATATACCACTCCAGGAAAAATACAAATTTGCACATCTGCTTGGAGTGGTAATTGAAACAGCATTTTGTAAGGTACTAATAGTTGTCCTCTGCCAAGCTGCGTTTCCCTGAAGTCCAGCTGATGTCACAGCCTTTGCAGCCTCTGTAAGCACAATGCTTTTCTGAAACAGAAAAACAGGAGCCAAAGGGAGGTATCTCATCCTCAAAGCCTCTGTGAAGAAATGAACTTGTGGAATAAAGGAAAAATCTCTAGGTCTGTTAAGAAGTTGGTGACAGGCTTATTAAAAGCACAGATTTGCTTGTAATTTTAACTGGTTTAATACAGAAACCACAAGCCTGGAAAGGGAATCACAGAATCATCAAGGCTGGAAGAGACCTCCAAAGGTCATCAAGTCCAACCTCCCCGCAGTCGCAGGGACACCCCCAACTAGACCAGGTTGCCCAGGGCCTCATCCAGCCTCACCTTGAGTATCTCCAGGGAAGGGGCCTCAAACACCTCCCTGGGCAACCTGTTCCAGTGCTCCACAACCCTCAGAGTAAAGAATTTGTATCTAATATCCAATCTAAATCTGCTCCTCTCCAACTTAAAGCCATTGTCCCTTGTCCTATCACAGCAGGTCTTTGTGAACAGACCCTCCCCAGCCTTCCTGTAGGCCCCCTTTAGGGCTGGAAGGCTGCAATTTGGTCTCCCCGGAGCCTCCTCTTCTCCAGGCTGAACAACCCCAGCTCCCTCAGCGTGTCTTCATAAACAGAGATGCTCCAGCCCCCTGACCATTTTCCTGTGCTGTCCTCTGGACCCGCTCCATCAGGTCCATGTCCTTCCTATATTGAGGGCTCCAGCCCTG
This sequence comes from Pedionomus torquatus, assembly GCA_013398155.1. Lineage (NCBI taxonomy): Eukaryota > Metazoa > Chordata > Aves > Charadriiformes > Pedionomidae > Pedionomus > Pedionomus torquatus. The sequence continues at coordinate 51,617 of VZRU01008307.1, forward strand.
CACACAGTACTCCAGGTGGGGTCTCACCAGAGCAAAGCAGCAGAATGCCCCCTCTGTCTCTGC
>VZRU01008308.1:0-62209 GCA_013398155.1 Pedionomus torquatus
AGTGGCTGAGGCCCCTTCCCTGGAGATATTCCTAGTGAGGCTCGATGAGGCCCTGGGCAACAGTTCTAGTTACAATGGTCCCCTCCTCAAAACACAGAACAGGAGGAAAGAAACTAAAATTTTGTGTCTGGAGCAGAATTAGTTTTCATACATGCTACATGTTCATTGCATAGCTTTTCTGTTGTTACACATTGCTTAAAAGCGACATCAGTATAACATACTCAATAATATGATTAAGATCTTGTTCTCAATTTTCTTTGGGAAGATAACAATATTATCATATAGCTAATATTTTGCATTCCTGTAAAGTTCTAATAATTTAAATCGAAACTATCCACATCTAGTATCTGCTTCCATCTTAAGTTTGTGATAGAAGTAGGAGAACACAGCTTATTTCTCCCATACTAATAAGCTTTTTATTGCATAACTTTAGCAACACCATATACTGAAGTAGAAGTTGAACCCTTCCAAGAAACTTGTCTTCGAACCATGGAAATATTTTCATTCATCCTCTGCAACTTCACACATATGTCATCAAATTATTTAAGGTTTTGAGTAAATCTGATATTGTACATACTAATTATATGAGAACTAAATTATCAAGATTTTCTGTGTGATAGAAATCAGTCTGTATTTTCCTCATTAGGTTATAGAAATCTTAAATTAAAAACCAAACAAACAAACAAAAAACCCAACCACGCACCCAATTGCTGTTTTATTTCCAGGCAGTTCTGTAGAAAAGTCTGGGCAACAGGAACAGATTTCAACATCACATTACAGGGCACTGTTAGTGTCTCATTTGCCACCTCCTTCCAAAGAGGTTCCAAAGGAACTCAAATTGAAAGAAAAAGCAGTATTTCAGGATTTCAAGACTTCTCTCATTGAAGTGCCCAAATGTGAGTGTAGCCTAACCTTTTACTTGCTTTTTGTGTAATTGTACAAAAAAAAAAAAAAAAGAGATATATTTATGTATTAATTGAAACATGAATCAATCTAAAGGGCAGAGCAACTGTAGGGTGCTCACCCTAAAATTACAAGACAGAACTAAAGATACAAATTAGAAATAAAATGAAGACTAGGTAAAACACAAAATAAAAATATTTAACTACTCAGATGGACAAAGAAAATAATTTGAAAGCTACTCATGGCTCAAAAGGAGATGCACAAAGAGCAGTAAATAAAAACTAGCATTGACATTCATGAAACAAGTTTAGTTGTCCAGTCCTGAAGACTACAATAATACATACATTCTCTTTATTACCTAATTATAACTGTAAATAGCCTGGTCCTTATTGTCCTTACTTTGCTTGCAGAGATTTCTTTCCTCTAGATCTCAAAGAAATTCTTTTAGTCTTTTTATCTCTCTGCTATCAATTTCTGACCATATAATGTATTTTCATCAACACAGACGAATAAAATCAGAATCCTTTTACAATCTTTCATTGAATCACACTCAATTTCTTTCTTGCAAAATCCATGGCAGGACTGACCAGAGCACATGTGCCCATGAAGTTAGAAATGCCAGCAATTGATTCAACCCTCATGAAAAAAGTTCTTCAGAAGCAAAGGAAGATGGTCAATCACTTGGATACACAGTGTGCTTTGGATACAAATCCCTAATAGCACTGATGAAGCTATCAGAGGAAGAAAGCGGATTTGTACAAGACGCAGAAAGAAAAAAATAGAGGAGGAAGGAATTGAATCAAGAATTAACCGAATTCAAGTTGACCAAAGAACAACTGTAGGTCATGAAAACTAGTAGTGCTTTCACACTCTGCTGGAAAAAGAAAATAAAACAAGGAAAGAGATTGGAGACAAAGAAGTTAAACAGAGCTTAATCCACAAAAAACAGAAATTGGAGCTTAAAACACTTTGAAACAAATACTGCTTGTCAGGACAATGTTCTTCTCAGTATTCAGGAAGAGATGAAAGGCCTTAATGTCTACATCACTTTACTGCACTAGTCATTGTGAACAGTTTTAGTTATGAAAATGTGGGCAAAACAGTAAGTAAGCCAAGAGCTCAGATGAATTCTTCAGAAGAAAAAAGGATGAAGTGCACTTGTCCCCACTGCAGTGTATGAGACATTTATTCATTTTAATTTGACCGAGATATGTCAGCATTATGTCAGAAAAAACGGCGTACGCACTGGAAGTAAACCTCCTGCCAATGGGTAAGTGCGCAAAACTCTGTTTTTACTATTAGTTATTTTATAATTTACTTGTTTTACTATTTACTTATTTTATAATAACTAAAGATATACACAAACTAAATGTTCAGTGAATATCAAATCAGAAGTTGCCTAATTTGTATAGGCATCACAGATTTTCAACAATGTTGAATTAAAACCAGTAATAACTTGGTCCCATCCATAGGCAATCCAGCCTCACTCTAAGGCGAAGCTTTAAAGAGGATCTGAATTTTTAAAAATCCATTAATTTCCCTGTTTCCAGGGGAAATTGAATATTCATTGTTTGTTGGAAACCAAGAGTACCAGCAGTTCATGTGGTAATATGTTGTGACTATTACACAAGTGGAGACTTTGTCTTTACTGTAAGTAAAATGAGAAAAAAGCTGTTCCATTCTCAGGATGATAACAGAAAGTAAAACCTCCATACTCATCTACAGTATACACTTGAGTCTCTTGTGTTTTAAGTTTCTTTTTAGGAACTGAGAGGCAACAGTTTAAGAGTTCATGTCTAATTCATTTAGGAGTTTTATCCATTATTATATAATCATAGAATCATCCAGGCTGGAAGGGACCTCCAAAAGGTCATCTAGTCTGACCTCCCCACAGTCACAGGGACACCCCTAACTAGACCAAGCTGCCCAGGGCCTTGTCGAGCCTGGCCTTGAATATCTCCAGGGAAGAGGCCTCAACCTCAACCTCCCTGGGCAACCTGTTACAGTGTTCTACCATCTTCAGAATAAAAAAATTTTTTCTAATATTCAACTTAAATCTACCCCTTTCCAACATAAATCCATTGCCCCTCATCCTATCGCAGCAGGCCTTTGTGAACAGTCCCTCTCCAGCCTTCCTGTAGCCCCCTTTAGGTACTGAAAGGCTGCAATTAGGTCTCCCCGGAGCCTCCTCTTCTCCAGGCTGAAAAGACCCAGCTCCCTCAGCCTATCTTCATAGCAGAAGTGCTCCAGCCCTTTGATCATCTTCGTTTTCTTATATTTTCTTTAGGGATATGGCTAAAAATGAATCCTATCATTTAATTATATTTGATTGTGAAATCCTTCCATTTCACTTTTTTTTTTTAATTTCCAAAAGTGAAAACTCATGCCTTGAAGTCTCATTTACAGCAGCTACTTTAACTGCTTAGACTTTCAGAAATTTCAGAAGCCATTGTGTGCTTATACTGCACGAGAAAAATTTAATATCGTGTAAGATATGCAGATAAAATATGAATTCCAGCCATGTAACAAAAATGCAGTTGACAACATGTATATTATGCAATTATGACTGTCATTTTATTACTGTTATTAATTTATTAGTATAATTGCAATTTTTTTCAATGTCATAATGTGATAATAAAGGACTTGTCATTACTACGTTAACCTCGGAACATCTCTGACCTCAGGGGAGGTAGCTGTACGCTTTCAGTCCAAAATGAGCTGTCAGTTACCACAACGAGATTTTGATGACTACATTATCTTGTAATTAAATGTCTCAACAAACTTCTCCTTTTGATTGACAGGTAGTTAAGACTATCTTTGACCACAGGGCAGTTTCTTTATTTTTCAAGAATAATTTTTCAGCAGTGAAGAAGAAAGACAAGAGTTTAAAAATTAAAGTGTTTTGAACTATATATTAATCTATATTTGGTACTTGTAAGAGAGTGAAAATTCTGCTGAATTGCATTATCCTCTGCCCATGCCACAGCATTTAAGTGACAACTTTGATTGATTAAAGGAATTTATGCTGTTCTTTATTAGCATTTAGGTCTTTAAAGAAATAAACTGTTTTGTTTCTACATTTTTCCCCTTCCATATTAATTTTTTATTTGAAAGACAATAAAAACGCTTAGAATCAATACTGTTAACTACAATGAAATTGCATCAGTAAGAATGTTTAAGGAGATATTCGTAAAAGTCCATTTCTGATGGTTTGAACCATCTAGCAGAAGACTCACTGAACTCAACAGAAACACTGTTTGTAGCAGGTTTAAAAGAACAGGCAACATAAGTTACCATCCACCTCATCAGAAGTCACCTTAACTATGCTTTTTTGACAAGGCAGATCCTCAGTGCAACTGAGAGTGAAGGGGCACAAGTGCCAAAAAGCTCCCAAAAAGATACTGAGAGAAGAGACAAGACGTAAAGCAGCAACTCTAGTCTTTTCACCAAAGTAAAGCTTTTTCTGAAGACAGGAAGGCGGAATGACCTTTCATGGACAACCCTCCACATTGACGCACTTTGTAAGTTGTCAGAAACATTCATGACCACTGTTGTCATCTACAGCTCTGCTCTCCAATGGAATCATGCAATAGGACAGACCCATCTAACTTGATCCTTCCTCTGCTCTGGCAACCTTTGCTCAGGAAGACAAAGGAAGCAAAGTGAGGATTACAGGTAGCCAAATCCATTTTCTTCTCCCTTTGAATGGGTTTTCATTTTATTATATATTTATTATATATTAAAGAACAAAAATAACAAAGGACGAACAGTGCACATTCCAAAATAAAATTTGACAAGAATACTACGATCCTCATACATCAAATTAAATTTCAATAAAACTTTAAAAAAGTCTTTCGAGATGCAGAAAATCTAATGGTAATAAATTAAAACAAGGACTACCCACAGAAAGTTAAAGGTCACAGATTTGGTACACCTGAAGCATGTCTAAAACACAGCTGGTAGGCAAATAATTTCTTTCCCCATGTGCTACAATTAACGCCAAATAATTCAATGGGACTGAGCAGCATTTAAGACTTCTTCAATAGTCATATTAATTGTCACTTGAACTGTAAAGCCTGTGGTTTAATCTTTCAGGAAGAATCCAATGAGTCAGAAGTTGAGACAATAGCATATGGTCACAAAAACAAGCAGAAGGTTACACTTATCTGTTAATACACTCTTTGGTTTCAGTATTTCCTAATTTCCTCCTATGGGTACACTGTTGCAATCAAAATCTTATCCAAGACTTATGTGACAAATGCTCAGAGTTTTTTCATAAATTTCACAGTATGGGGTGTTCTATAGAAGTTCTCAATTATAGCAACCAATTGTCATGTGCAGAAGGAAAACAAATAGAAGGCTGAAGTCAAATAAAATCTTAACACAGATTTTTATTAAATGTATGCATTTTTAAAAGTGCCTTTATTTCCTGACACCCAGTTCTTTTTAATCTCCCTTTATCCCACATTTCCTTACTTCAGCAACACATGTTCCTACAGACTGCTGCACTGAACCTCAAAATAATGAGGGCACATAATAAATGGCACAATGAAAAGTTGGAAAAGAAATCCACAACTAGAAAAATGTTGCCCAACATGTTATAGTCATTTGTGTGGGAGTAAGCTTCTTAAGTTTTCTATTGTATATGTAATTCCTCTGAACTGTTAAAAATAATGGTAATGGCTACACTCACTTGTACTTTTGTATTGAATTTCACGCGCCATCAGGAAAACTGGCTTTTTGAAATGTGTTCCATACTTTTAAACTTACACCGTAAAGTGTTTGAACTTTACAAACACCTATTCTTTCTGAAATTATACTAAATAGCTATGCTTGCACAAGGAAAACTGTAGTTGCAATTGCACAAGGAAAACTGTAGTTGCAATTGCACAAGGAAAACTGTAGTTGCAATTGCACAAGGAAAACTGTAGTTGCAATTGCACAAGGAAAACTGTAGTTGCAATTGCACAAGGAAAACTGTAGTTGCAATTGCACAAGGAAAACTGTAGTTGCAATTGTTTTGCTATTAATTACATACCAACACAGCAGCTGAGAGCTCAGTATAAAAAGTGAAAAGCTTGGACAAAAGAAAACAAAATATTATGTCGGTAAGTGAAAGAGGAACTTTCCAAATTCATGACCCATCAGGATGAAATGACACAAATCAGAAAAATAATGTAACTCAGAATTATGCTAGAGTAATAAAGACATTAAAAGGTTATTTCTACCTGGAGAGTAAAGCAAATGCAATATATCTATCAGCACACAATCTAATGTTATGATTAGGTTCAAGTTGAGATGTCTTATTGCTGTATTTCGTTCAACCACTGAAATGACATAAAAGCTCAATTATAAAATAATGCTGCAATAAATTCATTTTTAAAAGAAACAGTAAACTGCTTATTTTGAAGTTTATTTAGTTTTAGAAAATTTTCATTTCAGTTTTAGAAAATGGAAGTCAGAAGCCCAAAAGCTACCTTCACACACATCAATACAACAGGAAGTCGGAATAGGAAGTCATAAGCCTTATTACAAATTACTTATGCTCAAGAGTACCACCATTTGAAAGATCTATTGCAGTTCCATATTATGAACACGCAAAATAAAGCCTACAATGTAGCCTGTTCAGTTTCATAAAGGATTTACACAGCCTATCCAGAAAAAGCAGTGCACGCTCTAACCAATAAAAACCTGAGTTCCAAGGTATTGCACATCACTGTCATTAAATTCAGGGTACTGTACAAATTTTTTTTAATACGCCCATTGTTGTGTCAAGCAATGAAGTCTTAAATTTCCTTAGCAATGAAATTACTACTCCCCATGAAATCAGTCATCAAATCAAGTTGTGGAAATTATTAGTATCACAGACACCATAATGCTTAACATTTTCCTAAGTTCCGAAGTTTTGGCCACAGTCAGTTTATATTTGATAACACACCATTGATAAATTTGTATTAAGAAATAAGTAAGGTGGCTATAAAAATAGTAACTAAGATCCCTATATAAAGTATGTTTTATATATTATCAATTTTGAAGTACGTATACACACACACACATATATATATATCACTCTGTGAAAAATAAAGCCATTGTTTCTAAACTAGCTATGGTCTATCTGAGCCTGCTGATACAGCCTGTATAGAATTGCAGCAGATAACCTCTGTGGAACAACCCAGAGTTCAGAAGTAGTTTTAAAACAGATCTTCTGAAAGGTAACATATTAGTTACCTTCCAAAAGAAGTTTTTAAGAGTATTCAATTTAGAAATGACATTTTAAGATACCATTCAATCAAAATATATTTTACAGTCCCTTAATCTTGCAGAAGAGTCTAAATCCCAATGTTACATTGATTGCTCATACAAAAGACTAAGAGATAAAATATATAGCTACAACATAAGATTCTTTACTCTGACCCCCCAGTGATCTCAATCTGACCTTTGCAGATCACATTCTCCGGAATACTGCTGGAGTATTTGCAAAGCCAAATATCTCATTTAGTCTCACTATGCCCTGCTGTGCGGGTTTGAAGTGCTCTGTAAGAGGATTATTTGCAGTATTCAAAATATTTTTAGTGAAGGAGAAGATTCTGTATTGTTTACAGTGTGGCATGTTTGTATTTCTCCTTTGACTGGAAGACAGAAAGTATGGCGTACTAAGGAATATTGAGACCAAGTACTGTTACTGCTGTCTCACAGATACTCTCAAAGAACTACTGATGCTTTCAATCACTGCTACCAATTAGTTCAAGTTAGTGGAAATGATTTTATCATAAATGCATTTCAATGTAACCAGTATACAAGGGACAGGTTTTTCACATGAAAAGGAATGGGAGCTTTGTTCCCCATTACAGCTCTAATGTACCAAATTTGTATGTTCGGCTTTATACTTATTTCTATAAAGTCTGAGAACAGTATTTCCTCTCAGTTATTCAAGACTGTATCAGTCAACAGGCATGATACTATGAGCTGCCTCCGACTGGAATATGTTTCCTTCATTTAGGAAAGTGCAGTAATTCATCAGTGATTTAACCTATAGACATTTGAAGGTTGGAGAGCACCTCAGAGGGGCTGTTGACCTTCAGCAACTGAAAGAATTGAAGCTCCAGCCTTAGTCAATATATATTTATCTTTCTGTTGGGACTATTACAACTGTTCAAGTAATGCTGACCTTGAAACTTCTGCACACGATGCACTAGAATAATGATCCCTGAAGGAAGAGTATAAAAATACCTAAATAGGATATCTAGATCCAAAATGCACATAAAGATAAAAGAAAGCATTTCAAAATGTGAAGTTGCTCAAGAAGATGCAATATTCTTGAGGCTCCTATTAATTATATTTTGAATAACATTGCTAAATAACATAATTACACATTTCTAAATATTTTAATGATAAGATATAATTTATGTCAAAGACCTTGTTTGTTTCATTGTGAAATCTCTGCCTATTTGCTATTAATTTAATGTCTGACTGACAGCCTTGTAAACTGAAATCATCTACATCTTGAACTTGCTCTGAACAACTGCAAGAGCACAAAGACTTCACCCCATTTCTTGTGGTTTTTTAAACTTTGCTGCAGGCAGAAAACTGCAAGAAATAAAATGGTCAGCTTCATGTAATGTCACAGTTCCTTGTTCCCTCATGTTCAATGCAGATTTTTCATTCAAACTTGAGATTCAAGCAGCAGCCAGGACCAACTCCATTAATCAAAAATATTATGGTACTAGAGGTACTAATAAAATGAATATTTCCTTCATTGCACCACTTATAAAACAGTCCTCTCACAGCACCAATCTTGCATACATTTCCCCTGGACCTGGTGGGCACTGCTGTTTGGCAGCTAGGCTATACCTGCCTATCCAGTGACTACAGCAAGGAGAGGAAAAGAAAGGAAAGACAGTTTCCCTCGGTCCTCTTCTTTTCTACAGCCAGTATCTGACAAGAGATGACTGCAAAGGCCTTTTCAAGTAAAACCCATTCTTGGAGATAGGTTCTCAGAAAAGGAAACAAAAACTCTTTGGAGATGGCTGGAGTAAAGACAAAGATCGTAAGAAGTAAGCTACCATAAAGACCAGGACTCAGTTTTGGGCATGACATATATTGACTTAGTTTCATATAAGTTCTTAAAGTAACCATATCCTGTAAGATTATTTAAAAAAAAAAAAAAAAAAAAAAACAACACACACCACACAAACAAAACACCAAAAGAAAAATATACCCCAAGTCTTTAAATTGGTCGTTTGACTTTTCTTAAGGCCCTCTTTGACTTTGCTTCCCACCATCAACACAAAAGTCCTTCAAAGTCAAATTGCAGCTTGTATAATTCTTTGACACATACTGTCCATAATAACCTGCCCAAGCTATTTACAGGCCTTAATAACAGAATTACTGTTTAAAAAATTCTCATCAAGGATCACTTGTTAGTTTTTTGGTTTTTTTTGTTTTTTTTTTTTTTTTTTGTTTGTTTGTTTGTTTGTTTGTTTGGGTTTTTTTGGTATCCACTATTCTCCTGACTCAGTCTCCTCCATTCTCTTTTCTAGATAGCACACAGGATTACTAAAATGCCAAACAGTGGCAGCAGAGACATCGGTGCACAAGGAAGACCCAAAAACACTATTATCAAGCAATTAGTTTGCTTATTGGCACGGGGTCAGTCTCATGCCCTCTCTTTGGATTTTTCCTCTCACTTCAAAAGACTCGATAGCTACTTGAAGAAAACCATCACTCTTGTACACTTGTTAACACTAAGTAACTCACTCTCTAGTGCAAATGTGACTTGATGCAACTGAACGCATAAAATAAACACGTCTACATCGTACAAATCTTTTTCCAACCTCACCACCAATTTCATAATTGTGTTTTCTAGCTGTCTAGAATATTCTTTTTTTCTAAAAGAAATGATCTTCTGTTTCTAGCTGTCTAGAATTTTATGTTTTCTAAAATATTTACAAATATGAGTTCACCTAACCATCTTTGCTGTACTGCCAACAAATTCTGAAGGAAAATACTGAAGTCTCCACATATTTAATGAAATTACATATGAAATTGAAGCACCCTTCTACTTAGCCACAGTATGAAACTAGAAGCTGACATTTTATAGCACCAACAGAAAACACAGAAATTAAGGACACACACAGAAGATTTTTCCACTGCTGAGCAGAAACAGTGCACCCAAATGCCCCCCTTGAGACCTATTAGAGATACTGTAGTTTTATGGCCCCTTTTTTTTTTTCTAACTTTCTGAGGTAAAACAAAGAATAAAAAAAAAAAAGATAAAAACCCAGAGACCACATGGCACATACATGTACACTACCTACAAAGAAAAACTAAACTATGAATTAGCAGTCTAGAGAGTCCTGAATACACAAAGCCTGAATCAATAGAATTAGCATTATTATTTCTAAATGACCTAATAAGGTCTTCTTATTCAAGACTGTGAAGAGAAATCATGCTCTAACTCCTGCTCTAATTCATAATTTGGGGTTGTTTTTTTTTCCAAGTATGTTCCCAACACTTGCAGCTGCCAGGACACAAGGGGCTGGGGGAGATGGAGCCGGCGGGGGTGGTGGTGGCAGCGGGGAGGCGGAACTATAAAGCAGAAATTTTAAGTCTTTGTAGCCAAGTCCAACTTGCAAAAAATATTTTTGGTTGAATGAGGCTTCCAGCACAGGCACTGAACTCTTCTTTAAATGGAGATCAACTAAAAACCTATTTAAGCACTGCAGTGAGATGCCTGAAGTAAGAATAGAAGCTTGCCTCCAAAAGACTGTGAGGGCTGGATATCATGCATGCACTTGGGGAAGTACGTTGAAGACTCTGCAGGAGGGAGGGATAAGATCTTTGTAAGAAAGCGGAAATGTCTCTTTTCGCTTTATAAATCATTTCAGATATACAGCACTCCTCTAGCAAAAATCAGGAAAGGTCTGCTATTTTATTAGTCTCATTAGAGATTGTATTCATCTATTACGAGGAGGTTAAGTACCTACAAGGGAGAACGAGCAGTATTAATAGCTCCGCAACCCATCTTCCTCTGGCAGGTTCCCTATTGCCTATCCCAAAGTTCTTCAGCTGGTGCTCGCCAGTGGAGCAGAACAATGACCTTCCCCCTCAAACCCTGCAGGTCCACACAGTCACTCTGCACTCCCCAGCTGCTGGCCAGGGCCCTCCAACAGCAAGGCCTGGCACCTCAGTGGACCTTCAGCTCTAGTACCACACTGCTTACACCAGAAACAAATTATGGTTTCCCCACTAAATATTCAGTAGAATATTTAACACACATATGGACATCAAGGAAGAGTGATTGTCAAAACTCTGTTGAGGACAGGAGCATCACTATGGACACAGACACGATCGTGGACAGCATCTAATAGTAATTACATGAAAAAAATTTTGTTCGCTGCATTTTATTTGGACTCAAGGGAGTCAGTACCATTTTATTTTGCCTGGTATTGCTCCAGATGCTATTGTGTCTCATTTATTTATACATTTCCCACTGTAATACAGGAATCCATATGAAAATATGACCCCTCTAAGCAAATATAAGTTTTCCCACAGAAGCTAATAAAAGGCTACCTTAAAATAAGAAAAAAGGTAAAAACTAGACCTATACAATACAAGTTAATGTGGCACATAGCATTTTATTTTATCCATATATTGCATAATAAAATAAAGCTTAGCAACATTTACTATTATATTAACTCTCTTCCATGATGTCCACTATATTTATTTTTTTAAAAATAAATCTGCTGGTTTTGTAAACACAGGGCTCAGCTGGAGATAACAAGAACTTCTTTGTCTTCAGTATCAAATCTGCTTAGTGAATTAGTCACTTATGTCTGAAGATTGCTTGGTACAATGAGGGTAAAGAGCTTCGGACACCTTCTGCCCAACAGCATAATCATAAATTTTGCCTCCAGGAGATCGCACAAGTGCTTTATAGAAGGATATCCTCCCAGACAGCCTGGAGAGGCCTACTTTAAAGTCACCTTTTTTTGACAAAGAATTAATATTAGACTGATTTAGCAGTATGCCACGGAGATCAGCAAACCTGGATGCAAAAGGAGACCAAGTTTGACAGATTCTGTCCAGCTTTTTCAAAATTTACATGAACAGAACCAGTGCTAACCTAGCACTGTTACAGGCAGTCTCAGAAGACAAGCCAACAAGAGAAGAGCTCTTAAAGCATTATAGGTATCATACCATGAAGTACAAATTCAGTTTTTTCTTCCAGGTAACGAAATCACTGCCACTCAGACTGTGGAAAGAATTCTTCAATACTTGGTCTTCTCTGAAAAGACAAAAATAATTTCTTGATGCCACTTTTGCAAAATATCAAACTACCTTTCCAAAAATCATTGAGCACATTCTCAAAAGACAAGCAATGTTGGTTAACCCATGACATAAATATTTTTTTTCCAAATGTGGGCTCTAATTATCGCACATTTTATATGTAATTTAAATCAGAAGGCGTACAATAAGGAAGCTATCTTAAAAACATAAGTAACAATCTTATTTTATTCAGTCTGCAGGAATATCAGTTTTGTTCTATGTTTTAGTTTGGTTAGCAGAGGAAGATAATAAAGTTTAATGGGTACAATTACTTGCTCAAAATTCAAGGTCACTGGGACTTTGGATTGAAAAAACAAGTACATAAACCATTTACTTTAATGGTATTCCTTATACCATACATACGCTGTTATATTAGGACTTGATGCAAAATGTTGACTCAGAAGAACTATATATAATCCAAAGCTACCTTATATTCAGCCAGCAGAACATATTTTGATACTATTCATAGAATGCTTCAAGTCTTGCAGATTTGATAATGTTACACTCTCTCTATATATTTTAAACCAGTGGATTACAAAGGTAATAAAGGTGGGACAGGAAGTTATATTTTATGCATTTTAATTTCTCAAGGATAACAATTAAAACTGTACCAACATATTACCTTTGTTACACTAAGTTTATACAGAAAAAAAGGGGACAATGAAGATTAATCACCACATACAGGCCTGTCAACTTGCTCTAAATCTATGATAAGACCAGTTTATTATTTAGAAATGACTATCATGTATGAAATGTACTGGGTTAGACACAAAATGTTCCTCAGTCAGCAAATCTTTGTCAATATTCAAAGATTGTTTAATCAAATGATGAAGCAAGCAGTAGTACAGAATTTTAGCTGTCATGGACCTTTTCATATACCACAAGAATTATTTTAAATACGGTTGCTAAGGGATTTATTATTTCTAATGAGGTCTAGGACCAACTATGGATGGAGATTACCACTCAATCTGTTTCCATTTTTGGATTGGTTCCAGAGGGCTAGTCCCAAAAGACAGCCCTCCTCTCTTCCAAGCTGGACAGGACAGGCTCTGAAGTCAGTTCTCGTGAAGCACATCAATTTCAATGGACACAGTCTCCCTACAGAAATTATGTGTAACTCAGGAATCTGTGGAAGAATATCTGCATTAAAAAAAAAAAAAAAAAAAATTAAAAAAAACCCAATGCAATTACCTAACTAGTGTATGAAAAAGGTCCTATTTCCCAGACTTGGTACTCACCCAAATAAGACCTTTACTTTCCAATCTTAACATTATCTTACTGGAGATATTTTTTTTAATTGAGGAAGATGGAGTATTATCTCTGTTGAACTCCAAATGGCTCTGGAACATAATGCTTTAAACAAACTTTCAACCAACATTGTACAGATGGTGCATAGCCTCTCTCTCCACCTTTATTACAACAAATAAAAATGACGTATAGTATAACAAGGAATTATTCAGCAAGCAATTCCCAGGGATCATCTTTACTGCATGGTACCAAAAGACATCTAGATCTCTTTACATGATGTCAGAGTTTTACTCTGAAGCAGAAACATGGTAGATACAGCAACTCACAGTTGTTATGGAAATGATCAGGCTGTAAACAGATGTATGTTAGCTCTGCACCCAGCACGTCAAGGGAAAAAAAAAAAAAAAAAAAAAAAAAACAACAACAACCAAAAAAAAAAAACCAAACACAACACACCACACAAGGCAAGGCATGTGACATCTATCATCCTTCCCTTCCAGCACCTAGCTTACATGAAAGTCGTTCTTATTTACTTCCACTATTAAGGACACACATTTACCAAGCTACAGATACAAAATGTCAGGCTCATCACAAACTACTCACTGGTGGTCTCCTCTCAATGCCTCTGGCACCTCCCACTCTACATTCTGCTCCTATAAACTCAGTAAATCCCTCCTTTTATATCCTTCAGTAGTATTTTTCCCACACACACTTTCATCACTTTAAAGCCTCCTGTTTCTCCTCCACTTCAGAGTTTCATCATGAGAATGTACCATAATCAAACCAGGAATGACCTATAAACAGCTGTGTGAAGCTGAAAAAGAGAACTGTTTTTTGAATTAATAAAATTATTTTCTTATCATATCCTTAGCAGTCAATGTCTCTTGCTGTCCCTGTGTATCTTCAAGAAATTTCTTAAGGTCTTCACTTAAAACAATGACAAGAGGATAAATTAAATGCTACAATTCTTTTTCAGTAGTGACTAGAACTCTGTCTCCGGAATATTTTTGCTCTGGCCCTGAATTTGGTCAGATGACAAGTCTTTGGGAAACTCAAAGTCATTCTTAATCTCATTGCATGAGATTAAGAACTATAAGAAATCAGAAACTGCTCAAGTGTATATTAAAATTTCAGAAAATCCCAACTTCCCTAATCATGCCTAAGTTTCCCATACCTTCTAGTGTTGAGACTGAAGAAGCAATGTCCATCCCCACAGAGCCACCATCCGCCTCCTCCAGACCACGGCTGGAGTGCCAACACAATCTGCCTGCTCCTAGCCATGAAGGACTATTGCTGTAACATCATCAAGACCAGTCTGCATCCCCTGAGCTGCTTATAACCTTGTGCATAGGCTGCAAGTAGGAGCAACATGTCTACATAAAGGAGTTTCCAAGAGAAACAAAACATGGCCTCACTGTAGAGATAACTGCATTATCAAAGGGGATGATTTTTGTTAAACTTGGGTCGACAAGTTCCTAGTTCACAACTATATAGCTTCCTGTTTTATAAACACAATCAGAAAATAAAACTCCCAAGCCCTACAATCTTTGTAAAGCTCTTCTCATGGCCTCCACTTTAGAATTTGAAACTGATACTGAGCTCGTAACAGATCCACTTATTTTATTATTGAAGCACTGGAACAGGTCTCCCAGAGACATTCCGGATGACCCATCCCTGTAAGTATTTAAGGCCAGGCTGGATGGGGCTTTGAGCAACCTGCTCTAGTGGGAGGTGTCCCTGCCCATGGCAGGGGGGTTGGAACTCGATCTTCAAGGTCCCTTCCAACTCTAACCATTCCATGATTCTATGATTCCTGACCATTCAAGTTATTTCTATAATTTAAATGGGAAACTTTTGCAATGTATTTTCCTCTCCAACTATTTTTGAATCTATTTCACATAAATAAGATGAGGTCCCTTTTAAAAACATTGGCTCTTTAGGTGTTAAACACAAGTAGTACATCCACTTTGTCGAATTGCCCCATTTATAATATTTAATCTTTCTTCTGTAATCAGGAGAGCTGAAGTACACATTCAGAGTTGCTTTCCTTTGACACAGTTCTTTTATTACTGTCTCTTTTCCTCACATAATGTCCCGCAGCAGCTGTGCCATTATGATGATGCTTTCTCTTTTTTTTTTTAAACAGCCTCTCTAGCACAAATAATTAAAACATGTATTTACCTTCCACTGCTTGTCTGAGACTAAGTGCACATTTTGGAGGAGGAGGGAAGTTGTTTGTTTCTTTCTATTTTATTTCTGAGCAGTGACATATTGATGTTTCGGATAATAAATCATTCCAATTTGTTCATCCCTGCCAACAATGGTTTTAATCTTCATTTACGACTTGCAAAGTCCGTTTTGTTGGAAGCATTTGATAAAATACTCAATTACCATTTCTTTTGCACCGCAGTTCAACTGCTGTGCTGATAAAAGGGTATAGCTCAGAAGATAAACTGCAAATAATTCCTGAAGAACAAATGTCAGAGGCAGTTTACAATGAATGGGATTTTTTTTTGAGCAGATTATTCTCCCACGAAAGTGACAGGGCAGCTCAATATTTATTTTGTTGAGAATGTCATTTAAATATTGTTTGACACCTGCTCCTTGCAGTCAGCTACTCAGCACATTACACTTTCAAGGGGTTTAGAAGTGAGGTTCCAGCTCTCTGCATCTACTAATATATTTCAGGGATTCAGTTCGGAAAGCAGAAATGGCTGCTTCAACACATACTTTGCAAGTCTTGTCAGGTAAGTAAATGGAAATGCAACTAAAACACATGTGCTTGCACACATCTGCATACTTCGGTACACATAAGAATTCACAAAATAAATGTGAGTGTGGACCTAAGAATAAGACTAAAGTTTTCAGCTTGTCCCCATGAAACTTCTTTGACATTTAATTAAAAGAAAAAAAAAAATCAGATTTTTTTTTTTTCCCTTTTCACTTGACTTTGAAGGGGAAAAGGCATCACGATTTCTGTGTGAATCGTCCCTCCTGGGTATACTCTAGATGGCACTGCTCAACACACTGCTACAATTCCTTGGAACAAAATGGAATTCTCGCTGTCCGCCAAACTTTGAAGGTAAAACGCTTTGGACTGATGGTCATTATTACTCCATCACCTTGCTATCTCAAAATGAAAGAATCATTCTTACATTGTTTTCACTTAATCAGGAGCTCTTTTCAGTCCTTTAAAAAAAAAATAATTAAAAAAAAAAATCAAAGCATTCTCCCAATAACCATTCTCCCGAAATGTATGTGAACACGCAGGGAGGGTCACTCAGCACAGCAGGGCCTGACAGAAAAAAAGCCAAGGATGTATCTAGAACATTCCAAGGGAAAAGGTCCCGACCTTTTCAAAACGCAACTAACAATGCGCCGTTTATCTTAATGAATTAAAGGAGTAATCACATCTTCTGTTTCAGGTTCTTAATCTGCTTTCAGCTACCCTGGTTTGTTTCAATTAGGTTGGGGTTTTTTTGGCACTAAACTTCAGAGAACATGCCAAAGACGAAGCCTCCCCTTTCTATCACAAAATCCTTGGCAGAATAGGCACGCAGACAGGATTTACACCTACTGTACTGCAAAGGAACAGGAACTAAGTACAGGACCAAAATGAGAGATACTTTAATTCAACACTGCTTGAAGTGCATCAAGTCCTTTTAAAGGCCATAATCTGCTATATTAGGTCAAAGACCTATGTTCACTTCAGACACTCTTACAATTCCCTCAGAAATGGCAGCAAGGAAATTGACACCAAAAACATGCTTTAAGTTAGTACATTCATAACATCAAATACATATACATGGGTGTGAACTTAAGTAGTTATAAACCTAACTGTATTTACAAAGTAGCTCCTCTACCAATTTATATATCCATGTATCTATAACAGGCAAGTATAAAATTTGGGAATTTTCTGAAATTCTCATATCACCTACAAATACGGTGCTCTTCTTTCACTGAAACAGACAATTAAAACTTATGGATTAAAAAAAAATACTTTTTTTTAATAGATAGTATTCATTAAACTCCCTTTTTAAAATTAGCAAAAATATTGGAGCTACACTGTAATTAATTAAGAGTTATTGCAAATGTTTTAACTACAAGAAATAGATATATAAAACTGAAGCTAATAATAACAAGCAATAATAGGCATACACTTAATTTTAAGTCCATATGCACATAAGTCTGAAAAAAACACAATCATATGACACATGCAGTATGATCCCTAGAATGAGATGATGACTGATGTCCTGACTTCCAGGGTTAACAGAATTGGGCACAAACCGTCATTTAATGATAATATGCAATATTATAGAGACAAGATAGAGCACCAAACTCTTCAGTGTATATGTATGTGCATGTGTACATATGTATATTTATCTGTATATGCATGCTTTAGAAACCTATTATCGCTTTTCACTAGCCTCTCAAAAAGTATTGAGATTAATGAATCACTGGGTTTTGAAATCTCTTACTTGTCCTCTTTGCTTTCTGTTAACTCAATACAGACATCATTACTTCTCCGTCAGTATAGTGATTCTGTTCGTCATGCCTGAAACAACTACAGCACAGAGATTAAATACAATCTATATCCACATAAATCATTGAATAAATGAATCATGAAATTAATATGTAAATTGTGTGTTTAACCTCTATTTATACAGCACTGTCTGTCACCATGTAGTAAATCTAAAACTAATTGCAAATTCACAACTCTGCAAAAAGAACACCATGGTAAAAGCTTGACATATTTATTAACTAAATGTTGAACTACATTGAGTAAGTAATTAACAGTCACGCCAGAACAGGGAGAGGAAATTATATTTAAGCACAGATGTCACCTGTATGAAATGGCTAAAACTATTTTAGATTAGATTTTGATATTAATCAAAGAATACTCCTATTTAATTTTTGACAGACAAATCTGTTTCCATTTATTCATGGTTCCATTAAACACTCCGCTTTTAAACCTGAATGTCATGTCCATTCTCAGTCTGAGATGTTCCTTTTAGTGTGTCTCAAAAGAAAACATGAAGAAAAGACTCAAAGGTAAGGTTGAATGGTAATAAAAACCTTCACACAGTCTACACTAAGCCCCCTCAATATTAAATTATTTTCCTGGTCTATTAAGTCAGATTCTGTAATTGAGTTCTTTGATACATAAAAAATTGAACATAACCCTTAAAACACTATGCCCATTTTCATTCTTATGTATTTCCAGTCCTTTCTAATAAACAAAAAAGCACCTCCAACTGGAGGATCATGGAAGTTCTCCAGCTGCTAGCACCAATGCAGAGATATTTTCCAAGTTTAATTTTGTTCTAAAATAGAAACTGATTTAAAAGACAACCAAAATAGATACCACATGAAAGCACAAGCACAAATGTGTGCTTATAGCTTCCAATAGACTAGCAGTAAGGTACTAACAAAGAACAAAAGGGAGACATTTTACCTTCAGACAGCTAAGACAGATATATCAATTCCACGGCACAAGCTTATTAACACTCCTGAGGAGTATCTGTTGCTGCCAACTCATACTTTGTGAAATTCATAGTATTAACTCTCCTTTCTTAAAATCTTTGGCCATTGGAACTGAGCAAATTTCATAAGATTCAAGAAAAACAGAAGAAGTTTTATTTCCCTGCAAATCTTAACGGTCATGTTTCATCTGCCCTCTTTGCTTTTTTACCGTCAATAGGTCAATATAGGTAGTCTACGTATACAACTCCCATGCAGGATGTGAGCACACGACTGGTTCATAACTGTGGAAAAATGAACCCTTGCTGAATATTAGAACAGCAAAGTGAAATTGATTATATAATAAATACGTACTTTAAAACTCAGCAACTGGCCCGTTGGGCAAATCTGCTTTCTTAACAGGCACTATAAATTTGAAAAATAAACCAAGTACATTCCAGTGGATTAAAATGGAAAATGCACACTGCAGGCGAAGCAAGTGTCCGATTCCAGGGCAGAAAAAGGACAAGATCCTGAAATAGCCAAGACTGATCAGAAAGCTCACACAGAATTCTATGCACTTGTTTCCAGGCTCCAGTAAAGATAAACCCAAGTAAGCAGATAAATTTTACTTCATATGAAATTTATAGACTTAAGCTGTCCCCTCATGGCAAATTTATTTTGTACACAGAACTCCTCACACTGTACTTGATGAAGCTACATGAGCACTAGTATACCCATTTCACAACCAGCAAATCAGAGGCACAAAGAGATTAGGTGATTTGTCCAAGGTCACAACAGGAATCAGTTATAGAGCCAGCAATGAGACTTAAGTTCCTTGACTCCTAGTTCTGGCAACTAGACCACAATGCCTTTAAACTGTATTACAGCAAACTATTTCTTGTGTCATCAATCTCAGACCCAGAAGCACTTTAAATCATTTGAGGTTTATGACATTTTTATGTGAGGACAACACTTCATTGCTAACCAGAAAACTTAGGGGGAAAAGCAAGAAAACCTCCCAAAGCTGGTGAGAAAGGACCCACGCAGAAGGAAAGCTTCTCTGCTACAACGTAACATATGCTGGCAAACAGAGAGGTGAATAAGATCATCCAGTTCTGCTTTACTGCCAGACTAGATCAGAACAACCACCAGCTGTTTGTAAATCTCAGAAGTTACATTAATGCTTGTTAAACAATTGTCTAAAAAGATAATACATGAAAACTGCTGTTTACTATTCAGAACTTCTTACCCATTTGCCCATCTATTATCTCCAGTTTTAGCAGTTTCAGGCACACCAAAAAGAGAAATTACAGCCTGCAGCCCATATCCTATGGCTAAAAGAAGGAGCAGTGGACAGAGAACACAGCAGACAATACGCAAACAACTTAGAAACTAAGTCTGAACAAACGATTGGAATGTTTCTGAATGAAACATCTATAGGTGTAATTAAGCACAATTTTCAGAAGTCTTTTTAAATAATTTAAAAAGATATTTTCACTGCAGATAATCTCATTGTGTGTAGTTCAGAACAGAATACAACTGAACTACAGAATATGCACGCTCCTAGTCACCAAGTTGTAAGTCATTGTTACAAAGGCACTTCAGGGTGTTGGGGAATTTTTGGTGGGTTTTTTTTTTTTGAGAAATCATACAAATCATTACAATGTTCACTGCAAAACTACATTGTACCATACTTAAGCAGAATTACTGCTTGAAACCCTGAAAAAAGGAAACAAGGAAGGAGATTCCTCTCCTTCGTGGAAGAGGAACCTCTGGGTCTGTTCCTCTCCCATGAAATATTTGGGACATAAGGCCTCCTTTGAACTATACACATAGTCCAAGAATAAATATGGGAAATTAAGAGCAACAGTAATTGAGACACAACTGAGAGACAATAGTAATTGAGATCTAAAAGCTGTCTGGAATGGTTCTAGGTACCCTGCTATAGGTGACCTTGCCTGGGCAAGGTTTTGGACAAGATGACATCCAGAGGTCCTTGCCAAAATCAGCCATTCTGTGACTGTTTTTTCCTTTCCCTACACTCACATTTGTCTGCTGGGTGGCTTTAAGGAACCTATTTTAAGTTCACTCTCACTAAGTTGCAAGTGTCTAGAACTGTAGGGCTGTTACTTTATTTGTACACCGTGCAGCCGCCACCACAAGAATCAACAGCTTGCTTGTGAAAGTATGGTCTTGCTCTCACCCTCCTGGGATGCTGCCCAATTTGAACAAAGTTGTCCTTTATTTCAGTACAATGTGAATGCTTCTTCCTCTCTTTTGCAGGTAGAAACAAGAAGGAAAATAAACACCACAGTGCTAATACTCTAATGTTCACCAAGCATAGCCTGTTCTTCTCCTCTATTGAACACAGAAGAGTGAAAAAAATCCCTCTCCAAAAAATCAAAGGTCACCGAGGCCTGTACAGTTCAGTCTGGAGACAGAAGACGGTGTATGTGTTAATGCCTAACGCAGCTGAGCATCCCACTGGGCACAGAAGCGATTCAAGAGATTACTCATGATGAAATCAGAATATACAGATAATACAAATGAAAAGACAAAGTACAAGGTAAACATATTTGTATTTTTTGTTCTACATGTATAAGAAAGTAACAAGAA
Source organism: Pedionomus torquatus (assembly GCA_013398155.1). Classification (NCBI taxonomy): domain Eukaryota; kingdom Metazoa; phylum Chordata; class Aves; order Charadriiformes; family Pedionomidae; genus Pedionomus; species Pedionomus torquatus. Next base: position 21,559 of record VZRU01008308.1, read on the forward strand.
ATGAACACATGAGAAGGGTTACAAGAATCTGAAATATTAGATGCTATAATGACAATACAGTCGATTAAGAGACTAAAACAGAAGTTATACACAGTTCAAAGAAGGCAGAAAAACCTTTAAGTAGTGAAGAAAACCCAATAAGGAAACATACCTGAAAACATTTAACAAGATGGATTAAAGTAGTTAAGGTTGAGTTACAACCATTTTAACAGAGCGCTCTAAGCCCTTTCAGAGGCTTTCCACTGCCTTCATTGAGGAGCAGATCATCTGTTACTGACTGTAAATTGACAACAAGTCACCAATGCAAGCAGAGCCAAATATAACTCAAGGTAACAAGAATTACCTGCATAAAATAATAGAGGAGCTTCTTGTAGGGGCACAAGTATAAATGTTCAAGATGCCAGCAAGACCCTAACTGGAACAGCTCTGATCATCTGAGTTTTAATAGGAGCCAGCTGCTTTCCCTCACTTGTCCATATCATGCCTTCTCTTGGTCTCTTTTATAGCCTTTTTCTTTTAATCAACTATATTACTTTGTCTGGCCTAGTGTTTCAGATTGAGCAGTCCTCCACAAGGCAAATAATTCACTCAATCTACTAATTTTCATCCCATTTCCATTACTCCGGTCCTTCAAGACACTAAATTTTTCTTTTTTATCTTCCTATATATTGACAATATCTTTTTACATTTCTCATCAGCAAACTGCACTACCACACTCCTCCTACTGACACTTTGTGCCAAGGTGATCACTAAAAATATTAATTAAAATCAGCCACAAAAACCATCTGTGAAAACTCAATCACAAACCTTCATTGAGCCTATCAATTTCACATACATTTTGCATCCTTAAGTCATTTCCATTTTTACCAACCTCTATCAAGTCAGCTTAGCATGATCTATGCATGGAAAACCGCATTACATTGTATGTAGCTATCTACTTTTCTGCCTGGTTTGAACTATATTTTTAAAAATTTTGTTTCAAGTTCCTCTTGCATCCTGGATAAATGACTTGATCTAAATTTCCATGTATTCTACTACAAAATCTATACTGACATGTTACCTAAGATTAGTATATAAGCTTATAAATTTGCCAAGACAAGTTAATTTAAGTTGCGTTTGCATATCTTTACATAAGAATAAGAAGGATCCAAAGTACTTATGTACTAGGGCAATAAAAACCTAACAGTTCACCAGTTTTGCCTCCATCTGAGAAAGACATAACCACAACCATTATTTTCAGGACTCCCAAAGCATTCTGAACACAGAAGGACTTAAAGCAAAACCTGTTACTGAGTTTGCGTGCACTTAGAGCTAGTTTCATAGGCAGTCCTTATGTGCCATAGGATAGTCCTCAAATTTCTCAAAGACATCCAAGCAGACAAGCAAGTACATGGCAAACGTGCCACAGTATCATTTTTTACTGCTCCTGGGTCCGCTTTAGAAACCACTGCTCAGGTGCTTCCCTTCTGGGGACAGGAGGAACTGGGTAACCACACCTTGCTCACTCCTTATCACAATCTGGAGGCAATGACTAGGATCTCCTTTCCCAACTTTTTTTACTGCTGCATAGGTGGCAGTGCCCTGAGCTCGCACTATGTTGGACTTCACTTCCCACACAAAAATTTAGAGCAGTCCATAGCTACTGGTCCTAGATTAAAAGCACTGGGGAAGGGAGAGAGAAGCCATAAAGCAGCTTGTTTCTTTTCATGTGTAAGGAGAAGACTGGCATAGTGCCGTTTTTCAAATCACTAATGGGTCTGATACTGTTTCCACTAGAGATTTATGTTAAAAAGATAACTTTCCTCACTTTTCGTTTTCATTTCTGTTTCTTTCTCTACCCGACATTTCATTCTAGGAAGGAGAAAGAGCAGCTCATTTCTGCGGCAGGAAAGAACAATCTTAGATTTATAACATGTGAGGAACCCATCACCGTGATAGAGCAATCTTTCCACCAGACATCTCTCTATTACTGAAGCTGATGTCTCCCTGCCCTGATGCCACTTCTGGACTGATCTGTCAGCCCCAACAGTGGGGCTAACAGCACTGCCATCTCACACAGACATTTTTCATCTTTATCTCACCAAGCTCTGCAGTTCTTCTTAAACAAACTCTCCAAATGCAGTTTCACCATTTTATTTTTTGTAAGAAATATATTTGAATGAAAGTGCACATTTTCAACAGTAAATCATATGTGACTTCATCTTCCATCTTATTTCATGATGGAGTTATTTTAGTTTTTATGAAAGGAAATAATGGGTAAAGATGAGGGCCTCATTACACTGCGCTGACAACACACTGGTTGGAGAAATGGTGTGGTTAATAATGTAAACTTTATGTACATAAGCACAGCTGTTTTGAAAGCATCTTTCAGTAGCACAAATTTATATTTGCTTTAATTTTTAGTTTGGTTTAGGATTTTGATTAGCCACTAGAATGAGCTCTCTTAATTGCTTTCTGCTGAACTGCTTCTAAGCAAAAAAAAAAAAAATTTAAACCACACGACTTTTATTAATTTATTAGACTTCTACTACACTATTAGTTTTTTAAATATGAACACTCAACCTAAAAGGTTGTCAGGTACCAAATGAGCAAGAAAGAGGATGGGAAATCATGAGCCCCTTACAGTACTTGCTCATTAGCCATTTTCAAATCCTGTATCACAGTAACTTCTTCCATTGATCTAGTTTACTTTTTGCCTCTAAATCCATTGTTTTAAATGCAAAATGCATATTACTACCAATATTAAATGTCAGCTCCTTTCATTTCCTGCCCTCCCAACACTTCCTAAATTCATTATAGATTTCCTCATCAAAAAAAAGTCAAACAGTACAAGGAAGACGGGAAAAAAAAAAAGTGGCAGAAGCCTTTGAGAGTCATTAATTAATACATGGTTCTCTTTGCATTCCTGAATGGACACTATAAAAATTTTAGCATTTACTTTTCTGTCAAAATTGCTTTAGGACTCTATTTTCTAGAGCTACTTAGATTTTAAATTTGAATTTCAGACTGTTATGAAAAACTTTCAGAAATTTCTGTATTTTATCAAAAGCATAGCAATCAAATAGAAAAAACCCACATGCAAACTCTTCTTTTTGTTGAAACCAACAAATAAAACTCCTGAAAGACAGTTAAAGTATGGGAACCTACTAAAGCTATGAAAACTGAAATAAAATTTGCAGAATTAGAACTATATAATTAAGGTAGGACAAAGGCTTCCACCTGCAAATAGTAGCTTTTAATTAAAAAAAAAAAAAAAAAAACAAACTTGCAACACTGGAAACAGTGGAATCTTCTCAACACTTTCCACCTACAGGTGCAAAACTTGACACCCCAAAAGCCTAATCACTTTTTCTTTCCCTTAACAAAAGAGATTGGTGTCAGCCTGTGACATTTCCAAGTCAGTTTCTGACAATTTTTTCCGGAATCGGGTAATATTTCTGTTCCTACACACCAGTTTCTGAAAGTGGTTTTCAAATCAACACCTGAGAAAAGAGTATACATCACAGGAAGCCTACTTGAGAAATCGTTAGCAATTCAAAAATACCCCTCACCATTGCTGGTAAACTCCCACTGAATGGTCAAAACAGAATTTGTCAATCTGCCCTTTGTTGAAACTCAACTCTTCCAGCTTCAGCACAGGTAAGCAAGTTAATCACCTGATTTAAAGTTAGACTGTGTTTTATATTATCTCTGATGTAAACTGACAGCCCTTAGGCTTTTACAGTGACAACATTATGATCAATGTCACAGCCTCGGGTGTTGATGCTTCAGCTACCTTTTAAACCAAATGTAACCCAGAAAGATCAATATTTTAAGTTCCTTATTCCATGTTAAATTACTGTGAATTAATTGCATTAATATAGAATTTAATCAGTGACATTAACTGTTGTCTAAAAATGTTAATGCTGAACAGTACATCACAGTTGTCCTTATTTACAAACTCTCAAACTCTAACAACAGTAAGAACTTACCAGAAAAGTACTTTGGCAAGACTGTTCTTATCTGTGCAAAATTCAACGACAAAATAGCTGAAAAACTAAACTGGCTCAGGACAGTGAGAGCAGAAACCAACCTCTCACCTTAAAATTACTGGTTTACAGACCATACAACAGCTGTACTAGCAATAACAGCAAGCAACTTTAGGGAAGCACACAACATCCTAGTCTTTTTTGTTTCCGAAAAAAGGACAACTGTAGAAAGATCCAAAGTATATGAAGGGGGAAAAAAAAGGTAGAGGCAGAGAGCCTAATACATGTACTTTTCCCTCTAAGGAAACCCTCTAAGGGTTTTACTTAATCAAAATCAAAGTATGAGTTGTTGTATAGTACTACACTAGAGTACGGGACCACTAACTGTGGTATACTACGATATTAGTTGCTTGGCAGTTTCTAGAAAGCTTTTATTCACTTTTATTTCTGTTTTAAAAAGCACACAAGAATGAAACAGCTCCAGTTTTCCACTACTAACCATTCAGAACATCAGCAGTGACTTTCAGCTACAATTGAAACCGGAAGACCACAGTCTGCTTCAACATCCTTCACTTAGCACCAATAATCAGGCTAGAAACTCAAGAAACCTAACTCATAGGCTACTATTCTGATTTTCATCAGCCTTCACTATTTGTCACAGCTTCCCAAAGTCATATTTAAGCATCATAAACGTATACTCTTATACTGCATTCTTCTCATCACTAAATAATCTTAGCAGTTTTCGCATGTGCTCAAGGGGGAGTGGGAGGTTTTTCTGTAAGGAAGAAGGCAATCTTTTTTTAAAGGGAGGAAAAAAAAAAAAGAGGCATTTTAATATTACAACCTATTTTGCAGCCAACTCAACTTAATTCTGCAAGAAAAACATTTAGTCAAGTATTAAAAAGCACAAAGCACCTTACATTTTGATTAATTTGATACTCTTGTATTATGCATAAAGCCACTCATTCATTTTGCCCTGCAAACTATTCTTATCCAAGAGCAGATATAATCAGAGTGAAGCAGTGAAGAATTTTATTAAAGTAAACACAATCCCAATATAACATGCTCATTATGGAAATACACTAGCAGTCAGTAAAAAATGGGCCATTTCATATGGATGTAATAAATATTTTCATGGACACACATCTACTGTTCTTTGAAACTTTTAAACGCGTAAGTAGAAAAAGCTTTTCTTGGTGTCTGCCTAAGCAGATGTCAGTCACCTACCAGATTTTAGACATGTAAAAAGCTTCCCAAGTAGGAAACAAGAATCCTACTATTTGGCAACGGCAGTGACCATGTGTGAGCCTTCTTACTAACTGAACACAAAGAGAATACCTCAGTTTGGTGCCACGTTCTCATACTTCCTATTTATGGTAAAGCATCTGAAAATAAATACCTTACATATTAACTTAAGAGGAAAGGAAACAACTACAAACAAAACCAGGTGCAGCACTAAGTGTTCTCCAGTAACAGATGAGCAATGCAAAATAGCAATTGCACAGCAAGCCACAGAGTAGAAATTAATCCATCTCTTAAATCTTCCTTAACATATGATAAAACTATGAGTGCTGCTTTCTATCAGAAGTTGTGCAGCAGTTTCATGCTTGCAGAACACTCAGGCTATAACGAAGATTCCTGCCTCTACTTCCCAAATTACTCTCTTCATGAAGCTCTAAAGCTTATCATACGTGCTACTGATAAAATTGGATAGGTCATCCTAACACAGTCTTTGCCTGTGAGAAGCTAAAAGCAGTTCATTAGCAATTGAATTACGTAAAGTGGGGCACACCTCAACTCTCACCTAGCTTACCGGTCATACATGCCACAACTGCTCCTGCTTCTGTGTGCCTCAAAGTTTGACTTGAGGGTTTTGCCTTCTTTCTTCAGTAGGCTTCCTTTAGCAAAAGACGCAGTGATAGGGTATCGGTCCTGGTTGACTCTCCACCTAATATGGATATACTTGCACACTCTGGAGATGAAAAATCACTCCCTGGTGCCACTCATCACACCACAGTCTCACAGGACAAATCTCACAACAATCATGATTTAGTAGCTCTCTCCCACAGCTGCTTTTTTTTTTTTTTTTTAGTACACATAATACTCTTACAGGAACTGTATCTGCACTGCAGTGACTCCACTGTAATTGTATAAATACCCAAGGCAGCTTTAATCCATCCAATGCCAGGAGGCAGCAGCCTAAGCATACTAGGAGGGAGCTTGACAAAGTATAATGCATCTTGTCCTCCACAGGTTTTGCAGACATGAGCAATGAACTCTTTTAGGTCAGCTGCTACAAGGAGACAATCTAGCGAGTTCAAAGGTAGATTAGCTAAGGCTACAATTCAATAGAGACAGATACAGTCACTATTAAATACACAACTATTAAAGAAAAAAGTTTAGGAAAAAATGTCTTGACTTCTAGTGCAAGAAAAGGTGAGGAAAATGTAAGCCCACCCACTCAGTTAAGTGACCTCAACAGCCAACAAAAAGCTGGTGCCCATGTACTCCAGTGCAGAAGCTCAGCTCCAACAGGATGCATGGAGATCAGCTTGTTCACCTGCAAACCCCAAGAAAAACTGAAACACAAAGGCACCTCACTGGCTCTTCGACAGGTAAGCTGGATCCAGCCAGTCGCCCAGCAAAACCGCTGGAAGAAGACAATCAATTCCCTTTGGAGCAGAGACACACAACAGTTAGTCAGTCTGGGACCGACAAGGAGAGCTGTGAAGCTTCAGAGGTCCCAACTTGTCAGGCATAGATAGGGAGAGCCCTGGACTCAGCGCTGCCAGTTTCTCGTGGAGTCTTAACTGCAAAAAGGCTTGAGAACTATTGTTTATTAAAAGCCCAGGCTCTATGCTTTGGTTCATTGGGTGGCAATAAAACCAGTACTTTTAATAAACTTTGCTGCCTGCAAAGTAACCAAGTTCTCTACTCTTCACCCCCTAAAATGCCTTTCACTTTGTATTAACTTGTAATATTTTAAGTTATCTTCACTATCAATTTATATCCTTAAGCTAATGTTGTAATCATTCCCCCAAGAGAAAACTAAAACCAAACGAAAAGCCCCAGACCTTTCACATAATATGAACTAAACAGCAAACATCCACTTTCACATTATGGAGCCTAAGGCCTAGGCACATAAACTTTAATAAACACATTAGGTATCTTTTTTGCTTCTACATAAGCTTGTAGTAGCACACACGGTCAAAAATGATCTCACACTGTCATGAAAATTTCTAAGCCTTTTTTACCAGTATTTTTGTGAATGCTGCCTTTGTGAAACAGGTATAAGAGTAAAGCCTCAGCCAGAATTTCATTAATCTGTAGTCACTTCTACAACAGAGGGGTGGACCAGAGAGTATAATTTGCCTTTGCTCATCTCCTGTGTTGACAATAGAAATCCTCCTGTTAGTTTTTCTTTGACAAATGTGACCCCAAAGTGATATGCCACTTTATTTTTTCAGCTGTGTAACAACAGTCTTAAGCCAGGTGCTTTCTTAGCTGTATTATCCCATTTTGGGAAACTTTTTTGGTGCTATCAGCAAGCTAATACATTCTTTTTTTGTTTCAGCAAAAATTTGTAGGTTTATAAATGAAATACTATACACCAACTTCTGGACATTTTCACATTTTCCCATTAATAAAAATATCTGACTACTTCATGTTTGTTCCACACTTTTAATTAAAATTCTTCAGGATGGATTTTCAGGCTTTTAGGAAATATTGGTAACATTCCAGAATATATTGAAAGCATTAACATGTTTAAAATATTTGTTTTCCTTTAAAAAAAAAAAAAAAAAAGGAAATCATTAGTGTTTTCTTGAGTTTTTTTGGTAGGGAATACATATATTTTCTCTTGGGTTTATGTTTGCATATTCATCAGTCTAAAACAATTTTAGACCCCAGCCTCTTTGGTATTGTCTTTTAGTACTTGCTAACACTAGAATTTTGCACCATAGCCTTCGATTTATAGCCCTCATTTAGCCATCATGCTATTCAAAACCCTGACTTTAAATATCCGCCACACAGATATGAGTAACAAAAAGAGACAGAGTATAGCTATTGTGCCTTCAAAGAAAAGCAATAAACCATTCTGCTTGCTCTCCTTCATGTTCTTTAATTCATTTCATTTCATTTTAACTACCCAGAACAATTTCACCAGCCATTAGCTTGGAATGAAACCTTACAAAGGCTGATTGTTGTTATAAAGATGGGTCCCAGCACTCCCTCCCCCTCCTTTTCATAAGTTTTAGGACAAATAGGCTACTTCATAGCTACAGCTTTGTTTTTTAAAAAGCGAATTCTTGCGAAGCAAAGGACAGACAAACTGCTTCACATCCACATTCAAAAGACTCCAAAACAACATCCACACTAAGCTGGTCTGGCTCAGAGCCCTCAACTCAGACCCTGTTAGGAGGAAAGGGACAACAAAGGAAGAATCACTCTGGCTATTTTCTAACCTCTAACCGAGGTCTACCAGCGTATACCCTATACGCAAATACTGATGTACTTGCTCTCAAATCTTCAGGAAGGAGAAGGGGGAAGAACACCAAATGCTCGACTGTACTAAGGCCAACTCTACAAAAATAAAGCATTAAATTTATGAGCACATTAGTATTTTGTGCAGAAATATAACCTCATGAGTATCATTTCTGACAGCCTACACCAAGAAAAAACCTACACATTTTTGTCTTCACCACATCCATATTTGGAAAGCAATCTTAAAAAGAAAACAAAACAAAACAAAAAAAAAAAAACAAACAAACAAAAAACCAAACAAAACAGACATTTTTTTTTTCCAATTTGAAAAGAACGGCAGACTTTACATTTTTATGTCTTCATGGAAATTTGTGAAGATATTATTTCTAAAAATGAGCTCAAGTGTTGGATTCTGCTTTTTCTAACTAGCTACCACCATTTCATCAGGCCTGGCCCGTCTATCTGTTTAACATTTAGGCCCTGAAGAGCTATACCTCAATTTAGAAAGTATATATATGTAGCAACATCCCCAACAAAACGTTCACAACCCTGTCCAAATCAGATGTATTTTTGATCGTACCCAACAAGCAGATCAGACAAATCTTTTCCAACAAAGTGTCAACAAACTGTCTGCACAGACAACTCCTTCCTCAGTTTGTGTATTATGTGTTTTGTATTATTTTTATTCCTTGGTTAAGTGTCACACTTGTCAAGAGTGAACACCACTTTTCCATAGTAACATCGTTTTGTGATGGAAGTTGTGAAACCTTCAAGACTTACAGATATTTCCACATATATCCAGTATCTGATCAAACGTTAACACCACAAGCTCATAAATCAAAGGAATGGATTTCTATGTTTTCTTTTCCAGAAAGGTATCTAAAGTGCTTCTGATATTTGGACATTTTTCTCCTCTTGTAAAAACAGACAAAGTTTAACTATTCAACCGGTATTTCTTTCATGCTACCACAAGGAGGGGGGGAAAAAAAAAAAAAAAAAAAAAGACTTAAAAGAAATCCAAAGTAATGACACAAGTGAAAAACAACTTCTCAAGCAGTGACAAAAAAATTGGAACATAAGATTATGTTGAGTGTGAGAGTGTCTATAAACAGAGCTGCTTTATCCCATCTGAGCTGTTATTGGTCATGCCAATAACATGAGTATTTTGAAAAAGATCTCTCCAAAACCGCATGTTTTACTATTCGCTTCTAAATTATGTAAATGAACCCCACATTAAACTACATGATTTTAGAGATATACTTGGTTAAATAGACTGATAAATAAATCTTAACATAATTAAAATTCATTTTCATACGGCATAAATTGATAGAAATTTATCAAAATAAAACCTAAAACATCTCCCTAGCTTACACACCTTTTACAGATACTGTAAAGACAATTAAAGCACCTCTAACCCAGTTCTGCCATGCATTTGTGTTGTTTACTTGCCATGTTCTCGCCTTCAAGGGTTTGAACATTATTCACTTCAAACTAAACTTGTACCTAGATTTTCTTAGTTTCCAGGATATCTCACTAGGCAGCTATGTGGACTACAATGGTATTATTGATTCCTGACAGCGCAACAACCTATTTCACAAAAAACTACACATGCTGGATCCACACCATTTTATATCAGGTCAGATATGTACAGAGCAGCTATGAATAAATGCAAGCTTCATGTGGAAAAAAGACAGAACATAACGGCAGACACTCAGGCATCCATCATCCTCTAGACTGTAATTATCAACTGTATAATACCAATAATCAATACAACACCAAGAAAAAACACCAGCTGCAGATGCCTACCTTTATGGAAGGTATAAAAACACAATTTCCATAACACTTAAAAATAGAGTTCTCATATGAGTTAACAGGAGAGCAAGAGTAGGACTGCAAAATCAAGGAAATATTTACCCTCAATTTCAACAGAAACAAGAAAGGAGCTCAAACCTGAGTGCAGATATACCATAAACAGCTTTTGTGGTTTTGTATAGAGCCACACCTTATGAAATCCAATTTCCACAAGCTCTGGCTACTGATTTAATTTATGTGAAACTGGCTCTGTTCTACCTATATAATACTGTAATTACTTGCCAAGTTACAGAAGTCAGCCTTTGGAAGTGCAAGCAAGTACTGCCGCTTAGTTTGAGATCAAAAAGCCGTGGATATTGCAACCCAGCTCCTCTCCCTACACTTTGCAAGGTCACTATTCCCTTCAGATGTCTTGCAATGATGAACTTACAGTAAATTATTTCACATTCAACACTGTGTTGACTTAAATACACAATCTAACTAAGCAGATTATATCTGATTTTATTAATTAAGCAAATGAAAATATTTTAGAATTTCTACAAAACAACAACCCACAGAGTAATAAAACACAACAGGACATCAGGTATTGCTAGAAAGCAAGTAGCCCTCCTGTAACCTTTTCTAATTATACCACTCACAAATTACAAAAAACCTTGACAACAATAGCCGAGACATTTTTTATTGCATTAATAAAACTCCACAGACAACATGAGCCATATTTGCTCCATTCTACACAACTGTAGATTTGATAAGCCACCAATGACTTTAGAGTCACACCAGAACTAGTTTTAAGTGTGACTGGAAGGACAGCCCAGCTCCTCATTTTGGACCATGTTCAGAGCACATAGCACCTTTCAGATATTACCATGCTGAATTAGAACATTTGTGCCTTGTTATATTGTTATATGATCAAAAGTTTGCAAGACTATTTACAACTTTTTAAAAGGAAGTATGTTTAAAGAATACACATTTTAACACTTAAGTACTTTACCTGACATTTATTTAAATATGGACTTTTCATTTTTGTGCCTTGCAACTACCCTGCTTCATACTATCATGTCAGATATTTCGATTAAACAGGATCAGTACTTTCCATTCCAACTAGCTATATTCTCACCAGCCTCAACGAGAGAAAATACTGTTTGGTTCCAGTGGTTTTCATATAACTACTGAGAACTGTTAAAGTGAAATACTGTTTCATCCCACAGGATAAAGGGATAGCCAGGAATAACTTTGCCCTAAATCAGACTTGGCTGTTTACATTTAAACAGCACTGTACAATCCACCAGATATTAACAATTAAGTATGATTTAACATCTCTAGCTTCGATACACTTTAAACATCTTAATTTCTGTTCTGAGGCTTCTCCGTTAATTATGACAAATGCAGTAACTCTAACGGCTGTACACAACTGGATGAGGCAGACAGGCTCATAATCTGTCTTGCACTGAGCAAGACCTCAGCATTTCTGAACTACACATCCAAAAAAGAAAAAATAGTGCTAATCTTTTTATTCTCTAGATTGCTTTAAGTGTGTGTATATACATACACACACATACATGAGATTGCCTATAAACAGTAGGAAAAAATAATCTATGATGCAATACATGTTCAAATCAAATAGTAAACCAAATACTTTTAAAATAATTATCATGATTCATAAGAGAATATTTTAGTCCATTTACAGACTCTCTTCAAGTACAATACTGCTACCAAGACTTTAATATTCAAAATAATTTTTATTATCTGCCTTACAGGCCCTCTAATGCATTTGCTAAATCCTGCATGTTGTCATGCAGTAACAGCAGAGGGCCATTCAAATAATCAAGTTTACATATTGTTACAGGTCTCTCCACAGCCTAGCAAACAAAGGACATGCTATATATATACATATATATATATAAATATATATATATGTATATATATAAATGTAANTACACCTGAAAAGGCCAGCCTACAAAGAAAAGCGGGGTTCAGCATTTTAACAAAATATTTTTCATGGAAGATAAACTGGGATTTTTTTTGGTGGTTGGTTGGTTGGGTTTTTTTACTTCTGAGGAAGTCAATTTCTAAACACAGAATGGCACATTCAATCAGAGGGTTGCCAGGAAATTTTACTGGCAAGTAGCAACATATGGCCATCTCGGGTCCACTCCACCTCCACTAAAAAATAATTAAAAAGCCAAGAATACTTATGAAACACAGACTCAAAGTCAGATCTGAGTTTGTACTTCCTTCTCGCAAAGACAGCTTCTTGTCACACCTCACTGAGTGGCCTGAAATTCACAAGTTCCACTCACTTTACTGACGGCATCAGTAATGAATGAAGCTGAAGGTATTAAAAGCTAAACACAAAGTGGCCACACAGGAATGAAAGGGGAGTTAAAGCAACAATTCCCTTATACCAACAGCCTGGATCACAGGTATTGACACAGAGTAAAACAGCTTTTACAAAAGTGCATGGAATTAGGAAAAATCTTGGCTAATGTACAGTGCCAACTTTATAAAAAGAAACTATTTTCATGCACACAATTATTATAGAACTTTTTCTATGACAGTAAGAAGAAATTCAGAAGAAGACTGCAGTCTTAAAATAAAAACTACATTAAATATCCATGAGGGAAAAGGGAAAGTCAAAAAAGCTGCTCTAAGCAAGCAGCGTTTCTATACAACAGCTTATTTGTCCCATCATTGCTACTTACAGTGACACAAAACAGAGTGGCACATAGGGAAAGCAATAGTAAGGAATGTGTGTTCTGGAGTATTGTTTCCAAGTTCAGCTTAGTCCCACAGAAGCTGTATCTGTTGTATTTATTCCACATGCTATGATGCTACATAAGAAGTGCTTTTAAAAAACATGTAAGTTTTATAAATAGCATTGCTATTGCTTCAACTGTGGATGCAGTCATCCTTTGTCGTGATCAATGACAAAAATGAACTGACCTGCAGGTGCAGGCCTCCTACCAAACAAAATTCAAGCTTGCAATCACTGTATGTCAATGCCCAAATCTTTCCTGGAAACCCATACAGAAGATACACCTAAAGTTTATCAGCATCGAGGAAGTCAGAAATAATATTCTGAAATAGTATTTGACTTGCTTAAGAGGATAATTAAGACATTTTACAGACCTGTGCTTCTCTGTCAAATCATCATCCCTGTGTCCCAGGGTATCAGTGTGGACACCGAACAGCATCAAACCAAGAACCACCATAACTCCAGATCACACAAAGCTCCTTAGTCTCACAGTCTCGCTAAAGGTAAGACTGTCACAATATAGAGTTCAACAGGAACTTTACATGTCTGGAAACATGATTCTATCTCTTGAGCCTATATGTATCTCTTGATCTAATATAAAGATTTCTTTGCAAAACATACCACAAATCCACACAACTCCCATTAATTTCAATGCATCTGTCAGTGACCACAGCTCCTTGATGCCATTATACCTGGCAAAGCAGTCCCTTCTAACTGAAGAACTGCTTTGTCATTTGCTTCAAGGAGGCTCTCCAAAGGTGTGAAGTCATTCTTCATACGTAAAGGCTGGGAGACACTTGATACAGGAACAGACAAAAGCCAGATTTATTCAATAATAATAATAATATTAAAATAAAATCTGAGGAGGCAGGGGAACCAACCAAAAGCAATAATCAGGCAAGTGAAATGGACAAAAAATGGCTTAATGATACGTTAATCCTATGTTCAGCTACTAACAATATAAGTGTTGACACTCACTGAAAAAATAACTAGCATGTAAACAGCAGCATATTACACATGAACCTCTTTCTTAGTGAATAAATAAAATAAACATTGTTACCTCTTAGTGAACTTGGACAGTGCAAGGTCATACATTTAAGCTCTTGCATAAGCCTAAAATATGGTACTTCCACTACCAAAATACACTAGCACATTTTAATGCACAAAGTAGTCTCTGAACAAACCAAACCAAGTCTCACAAAAAGGGTGGAGACAGGTTTTTGTTGTCATTGTCACTTAAGCAAACATTGGATTTTACAGATCCTGAAGCATACTTATTTTAAAGAGACATATTGCATTTACAAAAATACCTAAAAGAAAATAATACTCAGTTTTACAGACTTAAGACTCTTATTAACTGTAGTTTACTTAATTGTAATATTCAAGTCATGAATAGATCTAAAATTGTCAAATGCATGAATACTATCCCTAGAGCTAAACACCGTGTGTTTTTATAATTAGATATGTGTTATTAATGAATAGCTAACTGCTCCCCTTTGATGGGAAAGTCCACAGAAAAAGGCAAGTGGCAAGGGGAGAGTAAAGGAGCAAGATGACAGTATGGAAGAGAGGGGAAGGAGAGGTATTTGCTATAGGGGGGCTGGGTTTTTTGGTGGGCTTGCTTGGGCTCTTGTTCCGCATTTAGTCAAGTGATCTTTGTTTTTTCTAGTATCTCAAGAAATAATTCTTCATATAAAAATGAAGGAACATTCTTCCTAATACTCCTCACCTTTCCCTCCACGGATATTTCCAATGTGATTTTAATTAACATGAGAAGTTCAAACAAAATTCAAGTCAATCTAAGAAATACTAAAAACTGAACAAAAGCGCTTTTTGAAAACACATATTTAATGTTCTAAAAAAGATTTTTAAACCCCCTCACAGTATTATATAATGTCATTATTTTACAGAGTTGATATTGCTTTATTTCAGCTCACTATGAAACTCCTTTAGCTTATACTATATGGGCTCATGAAGAGTGATACTTTTCTGTTTATAAGTTTTGGAACTCCAGCCAGTACTAGCAGACCAGCTATTTCCCTATTTCTTCCTTCCACCTCAGAAAATTTCCATTAACTTGCATTATTTTACTAAATGTTTCCTTAACCTTGGATCAAAACAGACTTTACAACTGCCTTCCACCTCTTAGCTGGTGATTCCCTACTTCAATAAATGAAAATAATATCTAAGTAGTTTGAATGGACTTCAGTGTAAATAGGTCAAATGAATAATGGTGTTTGGTTAGGTAAGACAGAAAAGTCTCTTCATTTCCAGCAAATATATTGAATGTAAGCACTAACTTAACAGCTTTCTCCTCATTAAAAAATTGTTGACAGTAAAGCAATAAAGAAGAAGTTACTGGATAATACCACCTTTATTGTGACGCTCAAGAAAGAAAAACAAAGAAGATCTTCTAATTCCCTGATCTAGTACCTAACTCTTCATTGCAGAATGCAAGATTATTGTATATACTCAAGCATCATCTACAAAATGCTGAGTACAAATGGTTTCCTATTTGGCTTTTTTTTTAATATTTAAGAGCAAGTAGTATATACAAACTGGAAAACATCTACAACACCTGCACACAGTTCTGACACAGTTTAGACAGAAATGACTTTGATTTATCCTGATGTTAATATGCTGAAATTCACAAGTGCAATACAGAATTAAAAGCATAAGCACAAATGTCAACACTCAAACTCTCTTGTGAGCACAGATCAAAAATAGAAGTATATTCTGTGGGAAAAAAAAAAAAGTCGAATAAGTGTACAAATATAATAGGTATGTCAATAGCATTCTGCCCAACAAAACAGTGTCCTGACAAAAACTTAACTTCAGGCAGAATGCTATTTAAAATAATTAAGACAATATATTTACCAAAGAAACCCAAAACAAAACAAAAGACAACACAAATGCTCTTATACCTTCTATTTTTTAGGGTTTTTCCCCCTTGTAGTGGTCTGTAACAGTAAGAGTAATACATGCTGAATAAGACGTTTAGTTGAAAAGCTTAACAACTTAGTAATATATACTTGGATAATGTGACTTTCTTACTTAAGATCTCTACCACAAAAGTAACAAACAATATATTCTTGCTAACAGTGATATGCACCAAAATTAATCTCTCTCAAGTAGCAAATGTAGCATACACGACAGTCTCAATGGAAGAGGCAATTAAAAACTGCTACAAAAAATAATTATATATAAAGATGGTTTAAAAGACAATACTCTATCTAAAATGACCTCGCTGTATTCACAGCACTGATAAAACAGTTTTCCTTTAAAAAAATGCCGCTTTTTTATTCATCAAAAGAGAAAAGCCCCAAGGTCACCTGTCAATAACAGAACAAACCCTCAGTAAATCACAGTGCTTCACAAATAAATTCCTCATCAGTAATTAAAACCAGGCCTCTCTGGCCCTGTGTTATCAGCTCATCAAATTCATTGCTCATCTAGAATAACAGATCCACATCTGCAGTCATTACAGCATGCCAGATAAATCAATCCTCTCAATGATGCTTTGAGCCATCTCTGCTCCCTTTTAACCAGCCCGATATTTATTTCCCCCTGACACTTCTGACATTCTATTTACTGTAGGCAAATGGAACTCATACGGCACCTTGTAATGGCTTTACCAAACCCCATTGTGGGACATATCTTCGAAGACTGATGGTCGCAATAAACAAGGTTTTATGGTGTAAGTGTGAGCTTCCAACTTCTTTTTTTCCAGGAATTTGACTTCTGCAGTGAAGAAGGTTTATTACATTTGATTGCAGGTGGAAAAAGCTGTATCCGCTTAGAGACCTGTCAGCTAAAAGCAAGCAGAAAACTTTGGAAATAATATTGGTTTTGTAATTTCATTTTTGCATTGATAAAAATACAGAATCTCAAAAAGCATCTCAATGTCAGGACTTGGAAAGCAAGCCCATAGTTTATCACTCCACTTCCACCCTCCCTCCCACCAAATCAAACACGTCTCTTCTTGTAAACTTCAAAAAAGGTACAACAGCAATATGCAATCACCCACATGTACCAAGTACATGCCAAACCCTTCACAGGATTGTTTACATTCAGTTCTGAAGTATGCGTGTTTAAGTGGATACACATATATTAAAATATGGAGTGAATTGTAGTCTTTGTACTATCTGAGCCCAGTGAAAAATCACAGGTTTAAATTTACTGGAGCAACCAAAACTTTTCACTTTTTGCTGCATTTTCTGATAACACATTAGGCTGTGGCTTCAAAATAAGAACATAAATTGTTTGAGAGAAACAGCACAAAAAAAACTACTTTTCAGCATAAATTTTGATTGTTTGTACACTATGACAGCTGCTCTATTTAAGGAAATTGAGTGAAAGCCTGTTTAAATTAAAAAGAAAAACAATTTCTAGAGTCTGAAGGAGTCTCCCACAATCTAACACGTGTTAACAGCTCTGAGAATTTCAGCAATTTCTTAAACAGCAGATACATCCCTTCTTACGCAAAAGTGATGTGCTTACATGTACATATATACATTTATACAGCATATACCTAAAAGCAAACACTATCTGTCCCGTAACCTAACTTTTGTACTAGAAATCTGTAGGTTCTGTTCTACAAAGAGAATTATACTATGTAGAATTTGACTACCGAAACAAATTTCTAGTGTAGGAGAGAAGTCAGTGAAGAAAGACAACCCAGACTACCCCAATGTGCCAACCGTACTGCAACTGGATCTGTGTCACTCTACACAAACCATCCCTAAGAACGAACAGTGGCCCACATCATGCCTGTAATTATGCATGGCTCAAAACTGACTTCCATTAAATTACTGGTCACAGTGTTAGTGGATATCTCCTTTAGCATATATTAAAATTTTATTACTGTGTGTCAATGATGCCTCACAGTAATATGAAAAGGCTGTTAAGCATTTTTTCACAACAAAAAATAAAGTTAAAGTCTATAGGATGCTATGAATTCTCAGATCTTCTTTTGAACGCTGATTCAAAAATGACAGGATATAGTCTCTTCCTTAATGAAAAATCTATATTTATCACTCTATTGTTCTTGTGTACTGATCCTACAGCTCTCTAAGGCCAAAGTTTGAATATATTGGATTTTGAAATAACAGCCCAAGGCTCCGAGATGCTGGGTCATGACACATAAGTGATGAGAGGGCTGTTCCTTTCTTTTCTCTGCTTCTCATCACAAAAAGAAAATACAAATTCCAGGTTGAAAATCTTCAAAAGTCTACATTATCTTTAGAGTGGACATTATGTGGGGATATACAGAGAACTATAAAAAATAAAATTTGAATATATTGAGAAAGATAATTTGCCTGTTCTATGAATGAACAAGTAATTTGTTTCTTCAATATCATAAAGTACTTCACCACAGATGTGGCAAGCTCAGTTTTTTCGTTTGGCTCAACCAATTCTGCATAAAATAAAGAATCAAAATATTTGAAAATACTAATTCAGGAGGAAGATTAAGGGGCTGAATTTACTAAGTTGCTACAATTCACATTTAGATTCTCAGGTGTAAAAGAGGTTGAAAAAGAAGAAACTCACAGAATCACAGACCATGCACAAAAAACCAAACCCCACAAAACAAATCACCCAACCTAACAACCTCAGCCACTAGAGCATGCCCTGAAGTGGCACATCTACACGTTTCTTAAATGCCTCCCGCAATGGTGAATCCACCACCTCCTTAGGCCATTCCATTGCCTGAGCACTCTTTCAGTAATTCTTCCTAATATCTAATCTAAACCTCCCCCTGCCACAACTTCAGACCGTTTCCTCTGATCCTGTCATTAGTCAGTTGGGAGAAGAGGCTAACACACACCCCTCTACAAGCTCCTTTCAGGTAGTTGTAGAGGGCAGTGAGGTCTCCCCTCAACCTCCTCTCCTCCAAACTGAGCTTGCCCAGTTCCCTCAGCCTCGCCTCACAGGACTGGTTCTCCAAAACCCCTCACCAGCTTGGTGGCTCTTCTCTGGACACGTTCCAGCACTTCCATGTCCTTATTCTAGTGAGGGGCCCAGAACTGAACACAGTACTGGAGATGAGGCATCACCAGTGTTGAGTACAGAGGCACAGTCACTTCCCAGCTATAATCTGTTATTACTAGGAGAAAAAAAAAAAAAAAAAGAGTTAAAGCGTTTTGGTGTTTTTTGGTGGTTTGTTTGTTTATTTTTTTACTTATAGTAAAATTTAAGGCTGCTGTTATGATGAAAACAAAGAGAAAAATCTAGAAATTATTACATTATGGGATGAAGTTGCGAAAAGTTGCTATTATATAGATTTCTGTGAAGTTAAACCTTCTACGTCACTGTATTTTCAGTGTATAAACCCTTCTAGATTTTGCTTCTTCAGAGTGACTATGGCTTATGTTTTCAAAACCAGCCACTGAAATACACACCTTGCCCCAACATCCAATTTAATTTTGTGTGAACCCAGGGATCCGATCATCATGCTTTTAGCAAAGCATCCGAAAGTTAAGCTCTGAGATTCATAAACTACTTCAGCAGTTTAACATAGACTATCTGGTAAGAATTAACACCTCAGGGAAATCCCAAGATCACTGCAACAGTCAAGTGTGATAGAAATGCAAATTAAACTATATTATGTCTCATGAGTTTTTTAAAAACTGTTTAAATTATATTATTAATTATACCTAGAAAGCATAAATATAGCACATATGTATAAAATTTTTAAAAATACTCATTTATCATGCAACAATCCATGCTATACCACTTTTTCTAGGCATGCTACATTTCTGGGAATTTTTACAGATAAAAAAATTCTTTGATTACCAGATTCAAACGCAATCTCAGTTTTACAAATCTTAAAGATGATACTTCCATTAGCCACATTCCATAGCATCAAGCAAGACTGAGTCTGCATTGATTCAAACAAAACAAAATCACTACTTCCTGCCAGGCACAGCACCTCCTTACAAGATTTTCAACCAAGAATTAGACTAGCTCACTCTTGATTACCTGTGGGTTGACAACCAAGCATAATTGCACTAGGTGTTCAGTCACATAAATGCCTTCTGTACAGCCTTCCTCAATAGTATTCTGAGCTACTGAGTTCAGAAACTCAGCATCAAGGAAATGATTTCACGAACACAAGGCTATTAGATAACATAGACAGGACAATCACTCTACTGAAATGAGTTTTGGGTTCTTAGTAACTCTCCAGTTTCAAAAGACTGCATTATGGAAGACATACCTTACTTTTCTAGATTACCATGTGTATTATATATTATAAACACACTAGACAGAGTGCTTGTGTGGTTGTTGTGTTGTTGGAGGTTTAATTAACTTTGATAATTTACCCAAGGTTTATATATTATTTAAATGAGAATTTTCAGTGTTGGCAGGTAATAAAAAAGGTAACATTTTCAATGCTCCCAGACGGCTTTCCTCCATTTCTTCTGAACTTCTTGCTACAGTAAAAACTAAGGCATTCCCTCTTAAATAAAATGGGAATAAAGACAAATTCAAACATGTTACTTGCCTAATAAATATTTTTCTAATAATGAAAAAAAATGATTCTGCTTGCCATTGCCAAAACTGTAACCCAGTCTGTTCAGATAAAACTGGAAAATGCACTGAGTTATCACTGACTGTCTGCTTTTATCTCTAAATAACATCTTACAATTTAAGATCAGTATTTTCCAAGATTTACAAAGCTATTTCCTGAACAGCTACCAAAATCCATTTACCAAGCTCTCTGTACAACTTTGGCCCATCTTACAGCCATAATACTCTCTTCTCACACCACAAAGGATGTAAAGCACTGAAGAAGCCCAAATGAAGAAACCATGATCCACAGCCACTACCTCCTTTGTCAGCCTCCAGAACTGCTAGAGTTCTATGTTTTTATCACCTGGGTTACCCAGCATTCCAGCTCTGCTTTAGTGCTCAACGGGTGCTTCCAAATCCCCAGAAAACAGAGGAGACCAAGAAACACAAGTTACAAGTTTTTTGTTGCAGTCATTACTTCCTTGTCTTTACTTTCATTACTTTCAATTACTTTCATTTTGATTTCCAGATTGTGAAGCAGTCTAGAAATGTTTTTCTAATTAAAAAGGATCTTTGGATCAGTGTTCAGTGTTCATTCCAACACTCACCTGGGGTAAGTACAGCTTCTTGCATTAAGGCCTTAAAAGATGGTGTTTAGGTTCTCCCTGCCACAAACTGTGAATGCAAATACTGCCTATGGAGGGTCTCAAAACAGTTTCTACATGAAATGAAGTTACTGTAGTCACTGTAAAACACAGGACTTGGAACAGTCTCATTATTTTTAATAGCTCACTAGTGAAGTTAACCTACTCCTTACAGAGGAATACATTCTTAAAAGGGCGGTCAGAAAGCTTTCTTGCTTTTAATGAGATGAGTGATCCATATGGACCTCTCATTACCAAGACAGGGTTTAACTTTGGAATAAACTTAAATAATGGTTTCCCCCCAGTAGTGAAAAGTATTATATTTATCAAGGAAAATTCTTCTGAAGAAGGGAGAATGGAAACAAGAAGGAAACAGAGGAGAAGGAACTGAACGGGAATCCCCAAACCTCTATCTGCTCACCAGAGAGCACTACACCGCATCCTCAAAGACAAACAAAGCTCTGGCACCTGAAGTGCTTCATCTCTCCCTTACAGCAGATCTACACCCATACCACACTTGTGCTGCCTTTATTTTCATCGCCTGTCCCTCCCCCAACCCCACTTCCATTTATTTTAAGACTGAAAGTAGAATGTCTCATTATATAATAATGAAGTTTCATTAGTAAAGTCAATTATTACATTTTCCAGCAACAATGAAATTCTATTCACCTCCACACCACTTGTGATTTCACACAGCTTTATACCACCCTTCCTCACTATAGGTGTTATGCTTCACCCATCATCATCATTCTTCTATTCTATCCTCTTTGATGTTTTTGTGTCCTTTGGCAGACAGCTAGAAGGAGACCAGAACTGTAACACATTAAAGATAAAAGTGCGCCTCGAATCTACAGTCACATACTACTTTTTCTCTTTTTGTTCTATGCACTTCTCCAAATAATTCGTAACAATCACTTTGTTTTGGCTGCTCCACATTAAGAAATGCTAAAACAGATTGTAAATTATGTATCTGAATAATTACCCAGCTAGCAAGGATATACAGGCAGTCTGCCTATCCAGGTTTACAGACACAGGGACACAAGTCTGATCTCAAAGGTAAAGAGACAAGATTCTGTTACAGTACCTCTAATACCAGTATTTTTTGAATAAAAATAGGTACATAAAGAGCCCTCAGGCAATCTGTTTATATTTAAATAGATGTGAAATTGATGTGCCCTATTTTATTTCAACCTGTTTACTGGCAGAGGGTTGGAAGGTTTAACAACCAATTAAATAAAAGACACATGTAGCAGCATGCTTCATAAAAGTGAATGCAATTTAAGCACTCCCACTACCTCCCCAAACAATCAATCTGTCCACTGCCAAAATTAGATATTAATATTAATTACCAACAAGGGTTTGGTAAATGCCAAAGTCCAAAGCACTTGCAAAACCAGAATGATTCCTAGAAAGGTACTGATGTGTCTGTACAGCCTTTCTTTCTTATGCTTCACTGTATTATTCTAATGACTACTTATTTCCCTGGCTTTTAAAACATGCAGAATATGACCAAGAGAGATTTGGCAAAAAAATATACTCAAAGGGTAACTATGCACAATCTCTACAGTTTAGATAGGATATGCCCTCTAAACCAGTACTCCTATACTGTATTTTTTTCTCCTCCACTTTCCCACATTTTAATACAGCTGCACTCCATATTCCAGTTTGAACAACAGTGTCACAGACAGCTAATCACAGGTCCACAGTAAATAAAGTTGACCTCTTTTATGTTTGTGAATTGTTAAAAGTAGAAGTTCAGCAGTTTCCAGAAAACCAAGACCAAAGATTATACCCTTTAAGAAATAGTGGAGCTATGGAAATGTATTAATACCATCACACAAATATGCTTAGTGTGTCATTCCACAGTCATTCACTATTAGGTTCTGAAAAAAAGATTAAGAAGTGTGCTTCCTACAGCTGTGGAAAACATGATATTGTAATGCCTTCAGTATCTCAAACTGGAGTTTCACCCATATAGGTGCAAATAAATTGATCACAATATCCCTATGAAGTCAAGAAAATCTGACATAGGTTTGTACTATATTATCTCTGATCCCCAGAAACCATGCTTCACATGCTTACTGTACACAGTCTGGAGCCATGAATATCTAAATGTTCTACTATTCCTCAACATTTGCTAAGCACTTTTTTCAGTGACAGAATTATGTGTTTCTTGAAAAATATTCAACTGCTCCAACCCACAATAAGACCACAGAGCGGAATACACTTGGATTTCTAGACCAAATTAATTTGAAAATAGCAGGCAAGCCACTACCATACTCAAAACCATGTCTCTGCAAGAATTCTCATTGCTCCTCAGTGTCAACATTAGCTTAGACCTTACCACTGATATGAGATCCTGCTCCAAGATCATATTAGTGAAGCTCCATGACAATTTAGTGTTTTGTGTAATAATCTGCCTTAATTTAATATGTAACTTAAACTTCATTAAGATTTTAAAAGAGCCTTTACCTTAACTGCTGTTAAGATTACTATATCTACCTAACATATAGGGGCTCCATTAGTACAAGACATAAAATTCAGTGGCCACTAGTGAGTAAATCTCAAGAACATCTGAAAGACCTTTTAATTAGTGGTTCTATTAAAACATTTCTTTGGAGGAACATATGTTCATAGATGTAAAGACAGCTTATACCACACAGCTTATACCACACAGGTATACCCTCCTCAAAAGCAGTAAGCATTCCAGGAGGCATGAACAGTACATGAAGCAAATCTCTTTTACAGGCTTGTGAATTTATGTAGCAATTTCCACTTTCCCCTTAACAGTCACCTGAAAACTACTGCCTGCAGTAAGACCACTCATTAATATGCAGAATCACTACCACAGAATGAAAACAAAAAATAGTGCAACATGGGAACACAAAGTCAGAGCCATGCAATGGACTCTCCCTCAAAATATTCATCATTCATACAAAATGAACATCCAGTTCAGGTGTCCCATTTTTCAGCACCAACACAGCTGAAGATGGGTTACTTCAGGTATCGGATTATTACAAAACAAAGGAAAAAAACAACAAAAAAGTAGTAGGCATTCGCTTTCCTCCCTTTTACTTGGGTACAATCCTTTCACTAGTACAGTACAAGACCAATTAGTAATTCTAACTGTAACACATTCAACAGAACTTTTCTAAATACGTCACACATAGGCAGTTTTGATAACTTACAGAAGTCCAGATTGGCTAGAAATCTGTCACATTTAAGAGATTTCACAAATTGATTACGCGTTGCTGTGTTAAGAAAGGCTACTAGATATTTTAGCAACTATCATCTATCTCAGCATAGAGAATTAGGCATTCTAAATAAGTGCAAAATTTAACTACCTAGAGAAGGAAGTCAAAGGAATGTACTTAAATGATGTAATACTTTCTGACCACAAACAAAAAATCATGAGATGGCTCCACTACTGCATCTATCAAGTGAATTCTTACAAGAATTCTTTCCAGTTCAACTTCTTGCAAGACCAACAATTTAACTCACAAAATGATTTGAGATCTACCATCTGTTGTCACATAATATTTCCTCAATGAAACCTGCCCAGTGGATAAATAAGAAAAACATCTGAATCAACAAGCGGATAAAATAAAGACCTGAGCATGTGTGGACAGAAAGAAGAGATATCTTAATCCTTACTGCAGATTACCTTCTTATTTGCAAATCCGTAATAGACAGTATATACAGATCACAGAAGATTTTGGATTCCTCACTGACTCTTAAAACCTTAAAGGTTAGCATCTACAAACAGTACTTTCTATGAGATCCAATGAGGTATTTCAGTAGATCTCCATCCCAGCTGACCTGATCTTTATGTACTACAGTCCTACCATAGTAAAACACCTCAGCAAAAAGCCACCCGCGTTAGTAAGTTTAACCACATAAAGAACAGTAGCTAGATGCTGCCTACCATTCTTCACTGACTTCTCACACAGCATCAGCATAAGTACAAGGCCTCTGTCTTTATTTCTATTGTGGTGAATATCTGGATCCAGCAAATACAAAAGAAAAAAAAGAGTAAGTAGACTAGGACTATTTGCCCCTTAAGGATCATAGAATCACCCACCCTAAAAGGAAAACCATTCTTCTCAAAGCCCTCATTGCTATTTAAACCCCCAATAAATCCCAGAACCTTTTAACCCAGTGAGAAGTCCTTTCTTCTTTTTGAGTTTCCCGTAACTCTGACAAAATATACTTAGGCACTGTGAACTGAAGTTACTCATACAAATGTTTGTAGTGCAACATGTTAATGTACTACAAAATGTTTTGTCTACAAGTTCTTCAATAAGGTCTTCTCATCTTCCCTTTTGTGATGAATTTTGGGGTGATAATGATGAAAACGCCTGTAAAGACAGAAGTCAACTAATTTAATTCAATCACACTGCTGGAAGGTAGAGAAATGCAGCCTCCCCATCCATAAAATGCTTATGAAAAAATTCCAACAGCAATTCACATCTGGGTCAGATAAACGAAAGCAGTGACAGAACTTGCATTCATTATCTTGAACCATCCAAAAAAAACCACAAAAAGCCAGTCAGCAATTTAACTGCTTTCAAATGTAATTTGTGTAAGGATTTTTCTTCCTAAATTCCTACAACATACACCTACCCACTAACAAGATTATTTTGACATCATTGCTTTTGGCTTCTCAGAATTTATGTGGGATACCTTCTCAACTTCCTGGGGAAGTTATTAAGCTTTTCTCAGATTATATCAGTAAACCCCCGTGTATGTACATATGTATATACATACATGCACATAAGCACAAGCCATACATACAGGCAGGGAAGCTGAGGTTCCTCAAATAAGTGAGGCAGATGTTGCAAGCAACATGTCACTCATTTTCAAAATTCATCATGCCATAAACAGCAAACCTTTTCCACTATTTCATATATTTACCTCTAAAGAGCAATTGCTGAGTGAAGGCATTTACCAGACCTGTAGAAAACACAGTTGGATTTATCTTGTCTGAAAGATTAGTCTGTACCTTGCTTTTAGGGTATGTGGACCTACTAGTATTCTATTAGCATCCTATGAATTCATATATTTATGCACGAATGCTCTCTCATATATTTATAAAGGAAGCAATACAGTCATGTAGGAACACCTGAAATTTCGGTTAGTCTCTGGAACACTCATTTTACTGGAATACTGTACATAGTTAGGTACACTAAGTACATCAATAACTGAGAAAAGAGAAAACGTAAGTAATGTGTTACCAAACTCTCAGTATTATCACCCAATAGGAGAGTTCATTTGTTGTACCCTTAGCAACAGTAACAACACACTGATAGTTTGAACCCACTGTGGGAAAGAACCTTAAGAAGAAGGATCTGCTTATAAAGGCACAACTTGCAAAACAGAATCTGCTTACAAAGTAGAAAACACAGAAATAGAACTGTAAGCTTTTGGAGAGTTCAAGGCATGACTTATGTATAAACATGTTTAAAATATAAATTTATGACCATCTAAACATCTGCATTTAAACAGAGCCTCACTCATAACTCAAAAGGAAACTCCAAATAAGGCACAGAACTTTACTAAAGAGAGAGCCATTCTCTGTAGTTGAGCGCTTAGGTTTTCATAATAAAAGGTAAAGCTTTTGTTTTTAACTAAAAATTAAGTATTCAAGAAAGACTAAGATACTCAAATAGAACTGACGGGCTCAGGACATCTAGTAGTACAATGACAAGTGCTCTTACAAAAAAAAAAAAAAAACCACACACGCAAACAACCTACAAATGTATGTCTTTCAAACCATCTTGTTAGTGGAGATGGTTTGAGAGATGCAGACACTTGCCAAATGGAGATACTTGCACTACCTTGGTTACGAGAACCAAAGAGAAAGTGGTGACTCAATTCCTGAACTTCAATAATTGAATTTAAAATTAATGTGCTAAATTATGGGCAAAGATCAGACAGAAGAATTATCCTCCTACAAAAAAGCTCACTAACGCAAAACTACAAATAGCAAAACAAGCCCTTATTATTGCTTTATGAACAAATACATAGATTTATCTTCTACCACAATAGTACTTTCAGCAGTTTCATTGTCAAGTCCCATTTTCTGCTTCCTCCATTCTCCCCTTCTCCTGATTCAAAACCATCCCTTTAACACATCATTCCTAATTAGATGATTAGTGCTTGGAAGGGCAGGAGATAAGTCATTTGCATAATTTAATCATAAAAAGAAGTTAAAGATACAGATTTTGCTGTTCGTTTGTACAATTATCTTCACCAGCCTGGGGGGCTGAGATATTAATGTGATTAAACAGTATTTCTGCAAACAGGCAACTGTGTGTCCTCTATTAAAGCAGAGCTAGAGGCAAATGAAAAATTAATTTTAGAAGACAATCAATTTTATTCTACATGACTGTAATAAATAACAGCCCATCTGCAGACAAGTCATTAGGCCCTGGGAGGCTACATGTGTCACAAAGTCTAAATGACACACAAGGCCAAATTTTTCACCAAAACCAGAAAGAGTAATAAATAGTCCACCAACTGCCATTCCTGTTCAGAAAGTACACAGGACTTCCCAGAAAAATCAGACACAAATGTATAGTATTAATCACTGAATGTGATTCAAGCTCACAAACTATTCAGAACTATTCAGGTACTTGGGTGGTTTACCCTTCTTCGTGTTTTCAGTCTCAGCTTGAGTGTTTCTTTTTCCACCTATATTAGTAAATACAACTAATGAACAATCCCTTGCATTTTGTGAGATGGCTATTGCTTTCAAATGCAGAATTAATACACCTTGAACAGAATTAAAGTTTCTTCGGCACTAGTTTTCCCAATACTCTGCTGAAATAATTTTCATTTGAACGTTGAACAAGCTGTTTTTAACATGTCCAAAATTGCTTTCTGTGCTCCTGATGCAAACCCACTGAAATCAAAAGACACAGGTTCTGCAATGGTTTCACTGCAAAATTTCAACTGCAATGGGGTCAAAAGGACAAAGCAATCTCCTTCACACAAGATCCACAGCCTTCACGTTCATTCAGTCTCCTCCATAGTGTTGCATAGAAAGCTTATAGCCAAATATTAACACATTCTTAAACTGAGTTAATAACATTCAAAATACCTTCAATGTTAAGTCTCCTGTAGTGTTTTTTAATTTATCCCACAACTCATCTGGATTAGTTTCTGACCACCACTATCTGTTTTAAGACCCTCAACAGCATCACTACAAGATTACACAATGAACCAAATGGAAAGATTCTATTTGCTTTGAAAAAAGGATGGTTGAAACCAGTGTTTCACAATGAGGTGTTATGTTGTGAAAAATCAACAGTAGAAAAAGTAAGGTTCCAGTTTTGCCCATGGTCATATAATAGAACTAAGTAACCATCTTAAGCACTTAAATGAAAATGTTCTTTGCCCACTTATTGTCTGTAGTTTCGTTTACTATCACTCAAATTCTCACAGAGTGGACATTAAAGTGGATTATTTTGGAAACAATGTAACATCATCAGATAAACTACTTTGTGTGCATAAAACACTAAAAAAGATCTTCTTATCACAAAGCAGCAAAGTGAACAGCAGCATCAAAAATCCTTCCAAACAGACTTCCCCCAAAACAGGTGTTTAGAGGTTAAACTTTTTACAAGGCCAGAGAATCCACTAACCCTTTTATCAAAATATGGAAAGAGTTTCTTAAGACACTATTTAAACTTGAAAGATTTTTTTTAAAACTCAAAAGACAGCTTAATGACCATGTGACACAACAAATCACATTTGTTGTCAACAATGGAATGCTATATTTGTGTATTTAGTTATTGCATTATTATCAATGACAGACCAATCTAGATAACAGGGCAAAGATGATGCTGTGTAGCCACACAACCACAAGTACCTGAAGGTGTCAAAGAGAAAATCCAGAGCAGCAGACGATGGGGATAATGGTAACTGCAGAATATGCACAGCAAGAAATTCTGCAATGAATTCAACGTACTCTGCATGCAGTGCATAGCTTATCATCTCTCTTGCAGCAATTTTAACATGCTTTTGTCGTATCAGTCTACCACACACAACACGTAGCAACTTTACCCTTTCTTGAGCTCCTTTGCCTGACTGTTCCATATGTTAGTGTACTTCAATAATACAGTCCTTTATCTGCAGTCCAGACCTTGTAACACCCAGAAACCCTAGACAAACATACTGCATCCACCAACCCAGACTCCCTGTTTCTCCTTTCTTCTCCCTGTAAATCAATAACCACCTCCTATTAGGGGTTTACACTTCGTGAGACACAACTTCACTGTGAGCTAGCAGCAGGTGGGCATAAGATATGGTGATGTTCTTTTGTCTTTCCATTTTTTTTCCCTAGAAAGCAGGTGTATGGACCAACTATTACTACTTAACACTGGCAGGACAGTAACTTAGAAATAACCAAATCTCCTGAAATCATCCAGCCATCTCAAGAGGGCTGAGTGGCACTGGGAGGATGGCTACATAACTTTTGTAACATGTAGGTAGACGGCCACCGGCATAAGCAAAGTTCCTACTTTTGTTTGGCTGACAAGCATTAGAAAAGCAGTTACACAGAAACAAACAAACTTGCTGTAGGTCCAACAAGACCTAACTACATTCAACAGATGTAATATAAAAACATGAGTTATTCAGACCATAATACAACACACTACTTAAATCAAATGCAGTGCTGGTAGAATACACCCCTAACCTAGCTGTCTTACACGCCACACTTAGCAGCAGAGATGCTCAAGCCTGCAAGCCTGCCAGGTATTTAGCTTTCTGTTAATAGGTAAGTTGGGAGGGGGTGGGGGTGGGGGGAACCCACACCAAAAAAGCTTACAAAAAATAGCTTATACTATCAAAAACTTCACATGGACAGATAAACATTTCTTATAAAGAGTTTCTATTGGGATCAGAATACACTAGCATTAAGAACTCTGCTACTCAACTTACCTTCACTCATAGAACATGAGTTCTAAAAATGCATTTAACAGTCTACTAAGTAATGCAGTGATTGTTGTAGAGCACTTCAGAGTAGGACAGTAAAGATGCCTACAACAAAACATACCACAAACATATTTTTTGTTTTGTTTCCACACCGACATGAATATTCTCCCAATACAATAACTGGTTAATTTTTTCAGTCAGTAAGATTAAAAGCTAAACTTTTAAACCTTTAAGGATGAGTAACAAAGAGGATCGAACAGTTTATTGGGAGAGTATTTGAGATTTGATGGTTAGGCAGTAAAATTTTGCAGAAAGCATACTAGAAAGCACAAGAACATGCAAGAGAAAGCTATTTCATGAAATTGCAAGTCAGAAACTTTGTTTCTTAATTCTGGAACTCAAAAGCTTTGTTTGAACCAAAAATCAGTTGTGCAACAAGGCAATTTATAAAAAACAGCAGAAAGAAATGACAGTGATTATGGTTCTGATCCAAGATAAGCAATCTAGTGTATGATAGCGGGATCAATTAACCTTCCTAAGCATTTCTGACTACAAGAGAGAGGAGGTTTACAGCATCTTACAGTAATCATTCTGGCCAAACCTCTTCTGAGTGCTCCTTTTAAGACACATCCTAACTGCACAAAGAACAACAGGTATAATATTTCAAAGACACCAGATATATTTCTGATTAATTGTTATAGAAAGAGCTTATTAGCCATCATCTAAAACTTGTACTACACAAAAACAACTGTTACATGTACAAAAAAAAAGCATAACGCAGAATGTTTTAAATACACTAACTCCAAGTTCTAAATTAAACTCAAAATACTTCTTTTAACTAGCCTGTCTCAATTAGCAATTTTTATATTACGGTAACATACAAGTAACTAAATCCTGCTATTGACACAGTGTCTGTGCTAAGAGCTTTCTTATAGCACTCCCCCTTCCTTTTTTTTTTTATTTAATTACAAATGAACAAACACTACTTTTCAGGTAATAGCAGGCAATAAGTCAGCTCAACAGCATACACATATAGGATTTCAGGAAATCATTTGACAGACAAAGAAAGAACAATCTGCATATGACATGGTCGATTCATAGAGGATTAGAGGGTTACAACTCAGACCCTGCTCCAGTAAGCACAAACACAGTAGCAGAGTATTCATGTTGGGCTGCTTGAGCAATTCGTTGGAAGGGCAGTGATGACATCAGGGGCTAGCCATGACATCTACTCACAGCTTCAGCAACTCCCACATAATCCAGTCATCCCAGTGAATGCCAATTAAAAAAATTAAAAAAAAAAAAAAAAAATAATCTTTCTTCCACAGCAAAGTTACTTCTGTAAATTGGTTGCTCAGAGAGGATGGAAGTCTCTGTCCTTGGAAATACTCAAAATCCAACTGGACATAATTCTGTACAACCAGCTTAGCTGACCCTGTTTAGACAGAGGGGCTGGACTCAAGGTCATCTCAAGAGGGTCCTGTCAGCCTTAACAACTCTGTGCTTCCACAAAACACATTATATGTGCAACTCTGTACACATATGGTGTAGAATAATGTTTATCAACCTTTTAAATAAAGCAGTTTAATTCCACTGTCCATACAGGTCCTGAAACAGAAAAGCAACTCAATGTTCTGTTGACTGGAAGTACCACAAGGGCATCCCAAGCTAAAAGTTCTCTTGCCACAGACTTGACAGAAATAAAATTACACACTGAGAATATTACTCACATGGCTATGAAAAGTATAAAAAAATTAAAGACTTTTAGTAAGCACACCAAGATAAATCTTTTACCCATAAAGGTTAATTTAGGAAATTTAGTTTGTGTCCACAGAAATGCAATTTCAACTAAATTTCTGGGTTATTCCAAAGTCTCTCTCATATATAAATTTGTATGCAAAATTTTCCAAAAAATAAAAGCTAGTGTTCACAGTTTGTGAGAGACTTTGGGATAATCCAGAAATCTATATTAAACTGCATTATATGTGTGTGCATATATATCATATCAATCAATTTGTGTGTGCATCTATTAATTGCATACATTTAATTCCATATTAAAACTGTCTTCCACTTTTATTTACAGGGTAGCTGGAATGTGTTGTCTCGTATAATATGAAAACTGTGGTCACAGGGGTTTACAGCTGGTAACAAGAGTGAGGAAGATTACTAACAGTTGAGTGCAAAACAATGTAGAACAACAGTATCAAAATCCTTTCAAGGAAAAATCAGAGGTAGTTCAAAATGCTATTAGGACTTGAAGGGGTCACAAAAGTCGAGGTGTCATTCAAAAGACTAAGCACAATCTTCGGACATGAAGAACATTTCTGCTTCTTAGCATAGGAAAACCATTAACAGTCTTCAAGCTGATAAGATGTATCAGGTCGAGTCTTGAAAAGAGTAACTGAAAGGGAAGTTCACAGATGATGCAAAACATTACATATTTCAGTACATTCTAGTCATAAACAGACTAGACTGCACACACTTTTAAACTAAATAAAATAGATAACACCTTGATTCTAAAAAAGTACTTTTCACCCAAAGCTCCCAAATTAATTTTTCCTTTGTTTTGATGTATTTAAGCAAAATTATTTGTTTTATAGAAGGAGCACAATCAAAAAAAAAAAAAGTTCCAAAAATCACTAAACAAGATAACCTCAAAATTCTAAGTCTACCCTACACTTTCTGTCACACAGAACCACAGCTGGTGTTGAGGGCAACCAAACTGGAAAAAGATTTCAAAGTCCTTAAAAGTTCCACCTGATTCACTGATATGACACATCACAGAAGCTACCTAGCTCAAGGACAGAAATCGAGTTGAATTGCTGGGAAAAGTCTGAAGAAATATATATTAAGGATCCTTTTAAAACTTATATTCCTATTGCATATTATAAAATACTTTTCCTTTTAATACATCAGTATCTACGTGCCAAATTCTTAACTAATACTGTCACTAGAAACCTTCGATTAATGACAACAATAATGGAGTTTTATGTAGCATAGATAATAGAACACATGCATAGTATAGCTAGGTACCTCAGGTTTTACACATTGCTAGTAAAACCCCATTAATAAAGAATACTCCAATAAAAGCACTGTTTGTGATGGCACTACTGCACTTTTTAGTATAAGTAAAAAGAGTCTCCTTCCTAAATAACTACTAAATGCCTCGGGTTCTAACATATTGCTGCAAGCTATAATGGTTATAACTGTTAATCCAATACACCTTTTATACAAACCCATAAACACACGAGTGGAAAAATAGCACAGATGTTCATCTCTAATGCAATTTCCATTCAATTTCCTAAGTGCAGTCCCTGTGTGCAAACTAGCTTAACGTTATGTTTAGCTTGCAAATTCTTTTAATAAATAATGAATACAATAAAACTGGTAGATCAATGGCAAGCTGAGAAATCATAAAAAAAAGCCTTTTGCATTCACGCTGTTGCCGATTTCAAACTTTAATCCAGTGACAGATCAATACTACTTTTGCTTTTTAACCCATCACATAAATAGCAGATAGACTAGATGTAGGTTAAATGCTGTTACCAGATATCAATTTCCAGAAACATGATAAGATCAGACACAATTGCAATCGAACATTTTATACCTTAACATATACATAACAATATACACTGCTAAACATTACACTTTAGGCCACTGTGTGCAATAAAGCAAACACTATTTGTTTGTTTTGTTTTTTAACTCTTTGGGGAAGTTGTATTTGTAACTGAGTCAAGAAAGGCTCTTGACACAATATATTTTAATGAGCAAAATGGGCTTAGCAGGTCAAGATAGACTGACAAGGAAATACAATCTCCCAATCTCCTCACACTTGTTAGTGGCAATAAACTTTATACGCACACACAAACAGCAACATAGCTGCACTAAAAAAAAAAAAAACAAAACACAAAAACAAAGCCACATTGGATAACCATGCTTTACCAAGAGGGAACAAAGATCAAAAGCATATAGCCCCAAGGGACAGTTCTAATATCAAGCAGGCTAAATCCAAATCACCAAGAATCATTACTAACTAATGTATTTGTGATTGGTAATGCATGTTTAATCATAACATAAAAATCTCACTTCAGCTTACACCAAAGAAATGCGTCACGGCAATAATACAAGGACAGCAATAACCCAGTACCGTATGTTTGATTTTGCTATTAGTATTGTTTAAATAAATAATGATTAGAATGCTGCATTTCCATACATCTACAGGATTTTGTTACACTAATAATCACAGGAAGGACTTATAAGAAAAACCAGATGGGAACTTCCTAGGTATGTTAAAGTAAAGATTTGGATAATTTTGTTCCAAAATTCAGAAAAATCAAAAATGACCAGGAACAGGAACAGGCATAGAAAAGATTAAACATAATACATTCAGCAAGAATAAGATCAGACCCAAAAATCTAGCACCTGTTTGAAAAAGCCATCTATGCATGTTTTTTTCAAATGCAAGTTTTAAGCAAATGTCCCATCTTTGACAAGAAGTGCTCAGATCCTTAGAAATATCTATT
Source organism: Pedionomus torquatus (assembly GCA_013398155.1). Classification (NCBI taxonomy): domain Eukaryota; kingdom Metazoa; phylum Chordata; class Aves; order Charadriiformes; family Pedionomidae; genus Pedionomus; species Pedionomus torquatus. The sequence continues at coordinate 56,195 of VZRU01008308.1, forward strand.
AAGTTCTTTGCCTTTGTTCTGGAAAACTTCCACTGGCATAAAAGGGAGGTTCACCTCAGCAAAACCAAAACAGCGTCTTTACACCCCAGTTTCAGCACCATTTTTAATACTGATAGTGACATACAGCTCTTACACAATGTAAATTCCATCCTGTAAGCAATGAAATAAACAAGATACAATTCTTTAAAATATCTCAGAATGCTAATTTTAAAAATTTTTTGCAAAATTACTGAAAGTAAGTAGATACTAGTTTCTTACTCTAAGGCCATTGCCATTCAAAAAAAACATGATTTTCTAATTCGGTGATTTTTGCCATGCTCCTTGGTTCTACCAAAGTTGATTTTCACCTGCCTTTAAAACAAATGCATACACACAAATTGCAGCTGCTTGTCCAACCACAACCCCAGTGTGAGAATAATTTCCCATCTACAGAGCTGGTCCCTTCTGGAGGCTAAATATAATGCTATTGCAACACATTGATATATTGGTGAAAGAAAGGCAAATATAACAATGCTAAAGCTTAAACTCATTTGAATAAACTGCGAGTTTCTATTACATATATTGTTTCCTTTATCAAATTGGAACTACTGGAGCAAGAATACCAAGAATGCCAACATAAATTTAGATCCGTTACAGCCAGTTTCTCTAATTTATCCTCAGCAGCTTTAGTAACAAAAAGTCAAAGTTCTTCTGTTTGGGGGAGAGATTAGGAAAAGGAACATTTGTGGTAATTTTTTGCATTAAAATAAAGCATCATAGGGAAAGAGATCAGTTCTAACAAAATGACTGAAGCAAATAACAAAGCACCATTTTATCTTCTAAAGAAAAACAAGGAAGACCACAAGTGGTTTATTAAAAACTAAAGAATAAAAGCCAATAAAATCTGTGCATAGCCTACATGGGAAATAGATCTTCATTACTCATGGCAGAGTACTTTACACTTTGTACAATCTTTTCCAGAATTTAAGACTGTTCCACAAAGACACATTCCAGCCTCTTTCATGGTTTGCATTCTGCAGGTTCTGCTCCAAGATAATGGATACCAGACTACACAGATCAGAAATTAACCGTGGTCAACAACTTTTCTAACATATCTGGCACTACATTGTAAGTAGTAACAGAAACATAATAACAAGTGCTCATACTTTAAATCTAACAGATGTTGAATACAGAACTTCAAAGGAAAATTATTAGTAAGAATTAAAAAAAAAAAAAAGGAAAAAGAAGAAGCCTTAATCAATTTGGACACAATATTGTACTTATAGCAACACTTTTATCATGTTCTAGTCTTATATTATTTATTTAGATCAGTCCTATTACAATGAAATATTAATGTTGAGAAAGTGGTTATTCTATTAAGAGGCTATCCTATGTTTAGATTTTAATATTGATCTATACTATTTTGGAATAATTAATCCTTCTGTATGAAACTGTATTTGTCTGACTTTGTATTATAACATGATCAGAAGTTTAGCATCTTCCCCACAATGATGCCATGATTAAATTTATATTTTGACCTATTCCTAAAGGCAATTTAGTTATTCCAACAGAAGGGGGAAAAGGGGATACCGCCACTTTAAAAGCTTCAATCTCTTTGACATTGCTGGCAGTGTATGGGAACATTAATGCATCTGTCATGATAACAAGCTAAGAATAACATCTAGACATCAAACCGAGCAGAGAATCCATCTGAAGTGATTCATTCAGATCTGTCTCATTGATTTATTAAACACAGGGCAACATCTGCAGCCTCACAGAGCCGCTTGGCAAAATTAATGCAAGATCAATTCAAATGGAAAAAAGTGCAAAAGAGATAAATCAAAACACAATTTGCATGCAGTTCCACAATCAGGCTTATTGGGTGCAAATGCTCAATTTCCCTCCCAAAGCAAATGAGTTTAAATGTTGTTTTATCTTCGTAGAATTGTGTGATTTGAAGTGACAGTGAAGAGTTCTGCAGGTTGAAATGGTGAAAAGAAAAAAAGGAGAAGAAATGCTTGCAAAGACCTTTTGAATATGCAACAAGAATATCATTAATACCTAATTGTTTAGCTTTTTTGTCTTTGCTACAAAAACACAGTATTTTTCAGTTGTAGAAGTCTCAGTAGAAAATTACATATGTATTATGCATATACACATGTAGGAAACATACAAATACTCCATTTTGGAGGAAAAGCATGTTACACTTCAAATGGGGAGCTCTATGGCTACAAAAAAAAGAAGGGAATAATAATCAAGGCTTCTCCAGATTAGATAGGCTTCTGATGAAAATATTCAAGTATCTCAGTAGTTTTGAACAAGCACAGACTTTCAAGGTGTCCAAAAAGAAAGATATTTTTGCAAAAGTATAATTAATCTGCTCAGAAAGTGCAAAAATTCCTTTCTGCATCAACTATGCTAGTGATCTCTCTTGTGAATGTTTTAAGTGAGTCTCCTCTCTGAGGAAGAAAAGGAAGCTGAGAAATTGATCACTGTTTTTATTTTAACATGCTACCACCTCAAAATACACAACTTTGGCCAAGGCTGAATGCATACTAAATATTTACTTAGTCAAAGAAGCTTATATAATCAGATATTCACATTTAAAATCAATATACAAGGAAGCTCTGTGCAGTGCTACATGACTGGATTGGTTTAATTTTAATCTTGCCATCATTCTCCTAATAAAAGACAGAGTATTGCTGACTATAGGATAGCTTTTAATAGACAACATGACTAGACCCTCATTATCTCATAAAATAAAATGTCTGCATTTATTGCTTAAAGTCATTTCTAGAGCCTTTTATTGTTTGTGAATAGCTGAAGTAATACAAAATATTAGCTTAACTGGATACTTTAAATCGCAAAAAAAATAAGCCATCTACTGAAACACTGCTTTCTGGGAAGGATTTTCACTATTCACTGACTAATCCAGACCAACACTATGCTTTTTCAGTAGCCAACAGGAACCATCAAGTACAGTAACCCTGTAGAATAGGTTACGATCATACTCATATAATCCTAATTTTAAGGACTGATACATTCACAATCATAAAAATGTTTTTACTACAGTTTTAAATTTCAATTTTAAATGAAGCTTTGTTATAGTTTTCTACTTCAATAAATGTTATGCTTTGCTACTAAAGTTAAACATGTGTCCATAATTTAAGCTATCTTCTAAGGTATTGCGAATTAGTAAGTAAATATGTTCTACTCAATATTCACTTGAAGATGCTCCCTGTAATGACATGAATGGTTCGTTTCATTTTACAAACGTTGCTTCCAAATTAGATTACAGGATGATGGCTAACAACAAAGTTAAGCACTTCTATACTTTTTTAAGCAGTTCATGCATAGTTTTTGTATTCATGTGTTTAACAAAAAAAAAAAAATAATCAAAGATACAGGTAAATATAGGGAACTAGCATTACATACACAGAACAAACATACATGAAACTTTAACTTACAGCTACATTTCTCTGCAGTTCTTATGACCTGTGTAGACAAGCTCAATCAAAAAAAAAAACCACCCAGAACAAAATAAACAGGAGAGGCAGAATTTCTCTTTGTTTTTTTTCAATTATTTATAATTGATGGCTCGATTTCCAATTAAAAAAATTATTTAAAGTGTACACTAACATAAGAAATGTTTACTTTAAAGAGTCAACTAACACTGAAAACAATGACAGCCAGCGTTTCTTATTGCTTTTTCTGGCAGCTGTTGAGTAACCTCAAGTATGCAGTATTTCTACAGTATTCAAATATATATATATCAAACTTTATAAATTAAAATATACACGTTACAAAAGCAACACACAATATTCCAAGTTAGAAGCAATGCTTGAGTCATGCAATAGAACAACATATATCAAAGGGTTTGCTTCTAACAGAAAACATTTTTTGAAGACTTTACTTCCCAGGTGCAGAACCAAAATGGTGTATATATATAGCATTTATCTAGCAGTTTTACTGCATTTTATTTGCTTGCTACCACGCACTACAGTGGTTCCCGGATCACTTCAGAGCAAACAATTGGATCCCTCACACATTTAGCTATTTTTGTCTAACATGTTTTCCTGTTATGTATAGGTTGTTCAAGGAAAAAAATATGTTAATAAAATTACATATATAAGTATATAGTTTGTATCATGGAACACAATCAACATTGTTAAGTTACAATGCTTGAGAAAAAAGTTTTGTATATGCTAGTAACACTTATCATACATTACACCTGAAACTGCATGCAAATTGCTTCAAACCAGTAGCATTTTCAAAAGATACAAAGGTTGAACAGTGTTCCAATAAATAAGAAACATTTTAGGAAATGTGAAGTGATCTGCTATTCCTGAATAGGTAAAAATATACAGTGTTTTCATAACTAGTCAGGGAGAGCTTGCGCTTACACACGTGTTGAATGTACTTTCTGAGTTGAGAGCTTCGACTCCATTCAGACATGTTTCTGCACTATTAGAACCCCCTCAACAGTGCTCTTGCCATATATTCAGCCTTTGACCAGGTCTTCATTGCACTGACTGCTCCTTTCACACCCTCTTAGAGCATCACTTGGCTCCTTACAGCTTCCCTGGCCTCCCTGCTCAGCTGCTCCTTAAATTACTTATTCCTTTATCCTATCACAGCCATAAGTCTTTGTTAAAGAAANCATTTTAACACTTCGGCATTTCTCTATCTTAAATCACAGCTTGTATGAGAGTAGAAATTGTCAGCTTATATCTAAAGGCTGTATCATCAAATCAAGATCCTGTATTTCCCTAAGGAAAAAACTTTGGCACAATCACTGAAATTAAAAAAATTTATTTCTTCAACAGCCAACTTGCACACTAGTAGAGTTTCAGAAACATTTCAGAGAAGCATTTACATGTTAATGTAGAATTACTAAGGGACACATTTAATTTTACTCAAATATATTAGTCTCAGAGCTTATTTATAACACCATTTTACTAAGGCATTAGTTGTGATGTCAGAGGTGCATGACATTGAAATAGACAGCAGGAAAAGGTGTTAGAACAGGAACGTAAGGAAGAGGAAAAAAAAACATACTTCAAATAAACGTATCGAGGAATTGACTGCAAGTATCTCTAAAATGTCACCTTTAATATAAAGAAATTTTGAACAAAACCAATACTGTTATTCAAGAAAGGACGTCCGATCTACTTCAGCTCAAACTCACAGCAGCAGGAACAGGATCAGGCCCCAAATTAACGCGTACTTAAGGTGATATTTGAATAAAATAAAATTAACCCACCCAACACGTTCAATCCTAAACGGTTAGAAATAGTGACACAAAAAACAAAGTCACTAAATATTTGCATGCTGCAAATCAGATTTCGCACGCAAAGCTCTCCGAAACAACCTCTGTGAAAAAAGTTTCCTGGCAGACGGAAAGCAGGGGAGCCCAATGAAATGTAAATGCCTCTGAAGAGGTACCTCACGAACTGCTAAACTAGGAAATGTCATCGCCAAACACCCTATCTTACATCCTACGCCACCGCACTATGTATTTCTGTTAAGTCCCAACAGAGTTTTTATGTTTATTAGATCATTATCATTTCTAAAGGCAGCAGCTATGAGGTCACAAACCGGGATTATAACCCGAAGGACCCAGCAGGGATCTCCCATGAATTCAACCCGCTCTGAGCGCAGAGATTTAAGCACGACAGGGTAGGCAGGGGCTACGGCCACACCAGCCCTCTCCATCGCACGACGCAAAATTATTGCGGAGCGGTACCGAGCAACAGTTTGCCCGGCGGCCGCTCAAGCCCCCCCGGCGGGCATCTGCCGCGCCAGCCTGCGCTCGCCCGCCGGGAGCGAGGCATCCCCAGGAGAGCCCTGAAGTTTCAGCGGAAGGGAAATAACGGGGAAAAGTCTAAGACGTCTTTTTTCAGGAGCGTACACGCGACCTACCAGCTTTCCCGTCTACTAGAAAAAGTTTGCGGACCGGCGGGCGGCACGGCCCCTCCGCTCGCCGGTCCCAGCCACTCGGCGGCTGGAGAAATCCTGGAAAGTTTTCCAGGCCAG
>VZRU01008308.1:64146-82083 GCA_013398155.1 Pedionomus torquatus
GCAGAAATGTATAAAGAAAACTTTTCAAGTGGATACCAAACAAGCAATAGCAACAGAGCATTTCAACTGTTTCCATGATAGCACTACTTGTGCATTCCATCTTCTTTCTTTTCTTAAGTTTTCTTATTTAGGCACCCTTTCTGCAAAGCTTAATGTTTTTGCATTATGAGTAATCCCATTTTACATGAGGGGAGATGACTGTATTGTAACTAAATTGCTGTAGTTGTTAACTTAAATGATTTAAATTACACTCTGGAGGTACCTCACTTTCTCTCCACTGATCATATGTGGGCTCTACAAAGAGTAGCCACTTGTTTTAGGCCCCTCACATAGCTGCTTAAAACTAAGGCAGTATTTCAAATAAGTTAGGTTTTAATGAATAGCTTTCAATAAGAATGCTTATGTGTCCTAAACGGCTTCATACATCTTTCCAGGATCAGAACTTTATATTCAAAGCTTTGTGGGGCAGGGGCCATTTACTCAGCAAAGTATTGAATACAATCAAGCCCTGTACTCATCTGAGATTTTTACATGTTGGAAATGATAGAAATAACAAATAAAACTGACTTCAAATAGCAACTTTGGGGGGTTAATTTACTCGACGTAATTGCTATTAAGAGATGTAATAAATCAGATTTAAACATTTTGCATTGGCTTTGCCCTTTTAAAGACATTTTTTGCTTTGAGATTAATGTGACAATCAAATTCCACTGTGAGAAGTCTTTTTCCTTTTTGACTTTAACGTCTTCCATAAGCTAAACATATTTCTAAATAAGACTGAATTTTTGCAAGGCCAGAGGAAGCCTTGCGCATCAACACCCAGCAAGTTGGAGTGGCATGAAGCAATATACAATCATAAAGACTGTAGTAAAAACAGTACCCTTGAGAGGTGACTATCCATGGAGAGAAGAACTGCTCTTAAACTAAGAAAATGCTCAGAGTTTGAGAATTAATACCAGCAGCTGTCCAGTTCAACTAAGCACATACAAATCAACTATATTGATGAATATTACTATTTTTCTGCAATTTTATTAAAGACAAGGCAAAGTCGCTAAAGCTTAACAATCATACAGTAATATCTTGTCAGTTATAAAGTATCCAGATGGTTTATTTGAATGGAGTCCAGCAATACATAATTTGTATGTGTGCAAACTTGTAAGCCTTCCTATAGCTGAAATATGTATTTTAAAATATTTATTTAAAATTAAAGCATAGATATTTTTGTTCCTGTTAGAGTGGCCTGCAAAATATTGTTTTCTTAACACCATCAGCTATAGAAATATTGGTGTATTGTATATTTGTCCTATATAAAAATTGGCCATGTTTGTATGGCAAAATGTCAAGCAAAGATGCTGTTACATTTGTTTGGGTTTGTTTTTATCATCATTACATATGCCCTATTGGAGTGAAATGCAAAAGAGCTCTTTTCTGACACAGGAGAAGAGAGGAAAGCCCCAGTCAGTCCAGATAGGGCCAGTCAACAGCTTTCTGTAAATTACTTATTGCCAGCTGGCATAAATGTGGTTACTGGCGCAGAGGGATCTTATAGAGAAAATGAGGGGTGACACAATTGACTAGGAGGAGACAATGATAAAAATTAATGACAGCTTTTTAGTGAAATGGTAAGGAATTAATTAAAAATAATAATAACTTTGTTTTAGGATACTGGAAAGCTCAACAGTGATGTTTGTGTAGCCAAATATGAGGCAAGACAATTAAAAAAAGGAATTATGTAGATTTTGCAATGTGATTTTTGATATTTTTTTTTACCATAAAGAAATTTTTTTATAGACTTAAGTATGTCCAATGTGACTAGATTTAGGAGAAAATGTTAATTTTTCATTAAGAACTTGGGACTTCACTAAAATAAATGTGAACATAGACAAGAATCAGAAGTGACTGTGGGGCCAAAATTTAGGATGAAAAAATAACTGAAAGATGCATTTATAATGCACCCTAGTCATAACAAAATGAAACACCATTTTTTTTTCTGAATTCCAGCCTAGCTGGGGTTCTAGTTACAACAATATTCTCCTAGTTCTTAAGAACAAAAATTACTCAGGGCCAAATCTAAAGCTCTTAACTTACCATAGTCATCTTTGAATTTATCTCATGAGCATGCAAACCACTGATATTGCTAATTCTGAATAAAGGCTTAAAAAGGAAGGAAGAAGATTATTAATTTTTTGCTAGTTTAGTGTTTAATGCTTTGGTTTACTTGGGAAAACGTAACCATGATTATATTAACAAATATAGGCCACTAGTGTGAGAAAAAGAAGAGACTGAAATTAGTATGTCATTCTTATTGTCCCACATTTTTCTAGACGCCTAGTACTTGACACTTGTATTCAATTTATTTCTGACATTTCAGTAAAGGTTTTTTTTTGAATTGTGGATTAAAACTTCCTACCTAGACATCAAGGATTTTAAATAAAACTGATGAATCTAAATGTCTAACTATCAATAGAAAAATGATCCTTTCTCTTATGTAATTAAATGTATTGTATTAATGTGTGCATAATGCAAAATCAATAAATAATGAATTACCACTGATTGTAATTGAATGTTTTCATAATTCTATTGTCAGCCATGATAAATAATCAGTACATTTATACTGCATTAAATTAATTAGTGTGTCATTTCTATTACATACATCAGCAGTGAAGTAATGCAGTGACATCTGTTTCTAATGTTTAAAAGATGTGGTATTCCTTATTAAGTAAAAGGAAGAGTTATTAGAGGTATTTTTTTGTGATTGACAGTTATACTGGTACAGTCAAAGAGATGAAATAAAGGAACTTGCACTCTTCGCAAATGCTGCATTTCAACCCCTAATGGTATTGAGTAACAATGATTAGAATAAATTTTGCTTCTTTGGGCTTTCAGAAAATCCTACCCACCTTTCTAGAGAAAGTAAGAGTGGATCTTCTCTCCCTAATACAGTCAAGGAAGATTCTAACATGCAAAATAATTAACTCTACTGAAGAACCAAGCATCCACATCCATTTCTATATCCATTTTTGTGTCTCAGTCCTCTGCATGTACAAAGCGATTCTCCCACTAAGCGGTCATTAAAAAGACACAGATTAAGTATGGTTTTGGCTGTGACATTCTTATGTGGAAGTATCTGTAATCTTTGCCTGGAGGTCATAATAATTTGGCATATCTCGGTACTTTGATTCTCCTCACACTGAGGTACATTACTAGCAAAAGAAATAGGAACTTGAGTAGATGTTGCAAACATGGGAATTGAAAAGTGAAATAGTAGAATAGGAGGAATAGAATAAATGTAAAGAAACTTACAGCAAATAAACATGAATCAAAATGTACCAGAAAGAGGTCTTTTTTTTTAAATTGCTCTAGGTACTGTAATTGGGTGATCACATGGGAGCACAGTGTTGTGAAGTAAAATACACTGAACAACAATTAAGGACTATAATAGAGGTTTGAGATTCTTAATTAATGCTGTCTTTTCCAAGGCACTTACACATATCCTTAACTTTTCTGTCCCATTACATGATTTTTGAAAAGAACAATTAGAATGTTTAATGTTTGGGCTTCTCTTACCAGAGTTCTTCATCTATAAAACAGCTTTTAATTTTAGTCTTAAATTTTTCATACTGTGAATGTACATCATAATACTTAAGCAAAATTAAAACTATTCAGAATTATTTTACTCTTTTCAGTGCAAGTCTCATAAATGGCTTTCAACTGATCACTGACTACCCTTGCATGAATTTGAGAGAGTGCTCTGTGGAGCTGCCACGTGTATACAGCAATTTGTCCACCTGGCTTGCCATGTACACAGGAAACTCCAGGCTGGCTTTGGACTGCCTGTCTGGGCATGACTGACAACTCCCAGGCAATGGTTACAAATTTAATACCCTGTATGCTCTAACATCACGTTCCTGCTATGTGTGAGTGCGTCTGTAGGCTGCTTCTCTGTTCAACAGCTGAGTGTGATTTTCAGCCTACTCTTGGGACAGTCCTCAACAGGCAAAGCCTTTGAGACAAGCTCTCCAGTTCACAAAATCTGCTAAGAGTTCAACAGTTTAACTGAGAAAATCAAAGCACAAAAATATTCTCTAAAACAAGGTCCTATCTACTTTTCTTTTAAAATTTCACTTTACTTTTATAATTGAAGAGATGTTATAATTGAAGTGATGCTTAGACACTCTAATTGCCTAAATAATGTGTAAATACCTTTCTCCTTGAAGTAAGGAGTACATTTGTTGGATAAAAATGTGAGTAGTACTTTTAAGATCATTCCAATGAAATATATGAATACAAGATGCAGTTGTTGCTAATGATTCACTACTTTAATCTGGATTCTGATGTTGATTGAGGATAGCAGGCAGTAAAATTGCAAAGCCAGGACCTTAGTAATAAGTAGAAAGTCTGTATTACATGAGATACAATCATCATTAAGGTTCAATATTGTTTGTGCCTTTTCTTCTTCAGGAATAAATATTAATATTATTAGATGTGTATTGAGGTTAAAACACACTTTATAGCAAACTACTATGAACACAATAGTATGTACTCAAATATATTCAGTAAGTCATTATACCTGTATGCTTGTTAATATCCCCAGAGGAACAAGATTAACCTAATCTCCCACTCTATATTTTCAGGTCAGCTAAAGAAGGCAAAAGTTTTCCTGTTCTGTCTGTTTGAGCATCTCAGTCCTAATCTGAAGGCACCACCATCTAGTGGGATAAGAAGGTATTTATTTTTTCTTTACATTTTTTGGGATTTTTAAACATGGACATTATATTCTACCTTCAAGCATCAATAAAAAATAATTTTTTTTAAATTTAAATGTGTAAGGTTCATGTGGACCTTTCATTAATTCTTGTATCTTCTGTTTAACTGCAAAGCATTTTCCAATAAAAATCTCAAGAGTAATTTCCATGAAAATAGGTTTTCATAAACAGAATATTATCAACGACAAAACAATTTATAGCTATCCAGACTCACTGAGAAGTGCAATTGATTCATTTTATAAATATTTTTAGTATTTTATTGAATCTACTCTCTGGAAATCCAATTGGTGGAATTATTAATATTGTAAGAGTAATTATCTTGAGCTCATCTTTAAAACCAATATGTATTTTAGACAGTAAAGATAGGTAGTTGCAGTTTTCCATACAGTCATTAAATTTACAGCAGTTGGTTGTAAGCATACTCTGACCATTAAGTCCCATCAAAAACAAATTTCGAAAACAAATGCAAAGCATTCATTGTTCCTTGGCTTACTCTTAAGTAACCATTTATTGTACTTTGCCTGTACTGATCTATGGATTCCTACCTGTTCTTATTTGGTTTTGTGCACTTAACAATTGAAAAGGATAATGGCAAGGGTTTTATATGGGGGAGGGAGAAACATAAAGGTAAACAGTGTGCATTTGTTTGTTCCCAGAGAATGCATGCATCTGCAGCTGTTATCCTAAGATGCCTCCTTGTGTTCAGGTCTCATTGATCTTGTTACAGCATTTCACACATACAGGAATAATTGATTTACATCATTCAGGAGTACATATCTTCTATAAGTGCAAGACTAAGTATTAAGAAATTACCGTATTTTAAAATTCCATAGATATTTTGATATTTTTCTATCTAAACCAGTAATTAAATAATAAAAATTTAAATATTTCATGACACAGATAATATTTCGGTGTTCTGAATTTGCGCCTGCATCTGTTTCCAAGGAAGTGAATGGTTTTTTTGCCTCAATAGTAATAGATATTTCAGTGTTTTACTATCTTCAAAGTACAGAAATCTTATTGACAGAAATTGGCATCAATGGGCACTCTGTATTGTACAGGAATTTTGCAATAACTGTCTTTTAAAATATTGCATGTCTTCTGAAAGCCATACTGCAATATCTGTGCTGCCATTTCTTACTGAAATCAATATGGAGTTAAAATCAATGGACCTGGTCCAAACTGGTTGAGGGAATATATGCCATTTTGACCTTGATCCCTAAACCACATGCCTGAGAAGGTTTAGGGATCATTTAATTGAGAATGTGAATTAATAAATTTGTAAATACATTCATTTGAAATACTATTTTCAGTTGCTAGAGCCCACTCCCTTAGAAGAAGAGAAATCCTACATAACTGTTTAGGAGACAGGCTAGGATGTATAGGGATACTAAGGCCAGTAATCTGTACAACTACCAACTCCTGATTTCACATAGACTTTGTAAAAGCCTTTCTGTCAGAATTCTCATCTATTTTTCAACACCTAAAGAAGTGAACCTAGTCCTGAAGCCTTACTGCCACTGTCTACTAGCTCTTGGTCAGACTTTTTAACAACTCTGAAGGAGGCTGAAAGGAAAGCTAATGAATGTGGTGCATTTTTTTTAAATAAAAGTAACTATTTCATGAAACTAGCTACAGTATATTCTATAGTTCTTTATAGGAAGTGGAGGGGAAAAGCCTCGTATTAGTCCACATTACATTATTCACCATTACCGGGACTCGTATTCTTTAACCATTGTCAACAAAGTATGATCTGGAGAGTCTGAATCCATTGTAGAATTGAATCTTTATGAGTCTTAGTCAAAGGAATACACAGTGGGATCAGAATCAAATATTCTGGGTTTGTTTTTAACCTGACCAATCGTCTGTGCCTCAAAATAATTCTCAGTATGTTTTTTGATAAAGTGAAAAAGAGTCTGAAAAATAACAGCGTTTTTCTTCATCTTTAGGAGACGTTATTGATTTTCTCTATTGTTTTTTCCTCTTCCTTCCACGTAAAGGTTGATGTGACATATATTGATAACAAAGACATACATGATCCTATGTAAAACTGACTTTATATACTTTAACTTCATTGACTTTCTGATGGAATTACTGATGACTTGTAGAGTTGTAAGGATGATCAGGCCATGAATTAAAGGTACAAGTTGAAACACCTGTGATTATTATTTAATGAATAACCCTCTTCCTGTAGTGTGAGTTTTTAAAAATTATCCTTACTCATATTTATAATGCTGGAACTTTTCAGTACCTTATGATACCACTACTTATATCTTTCAATAGTATTATGATGCTATGAATTTTAGGGTATTTTGCAGTGAGGAAGACTGTAAAGCAAATAAATTTCTTCAGAATCTTTTCTAGAGGTATGTTTTACCCTGCTATTAAATTATACCCATCATTATTTTAAATATACTATGACAAGATCTGCTGTATTTTTTCACAAAGTCTAAGAATATAGAATAGAGCATAGTTTAATATAGACCTTGGAACCTCATTCTTTTTTCCAAAATGTAAACAGAGGATATAGTTTTAAATATGAAAACAGATTTTTGGATTGTAAGTTCTTTTATATTTTAGAGAGTTTAATTTTCCAAGTAAAGATATAAGTGAAAGAATGAAAGAACGCTGTTGAGAATCAAAAACATGCTTTAGCTTAGAAGTGATAGAGCAAGAATTACCTTGAGACACCAATATTCTTTGCTATTTTCATGATTAATGTTGATTGAACATATTTTTGTTACTTCAGTGCATGAAGTTAGCCAGGAATTCCAGTTTTGATAGATATTTTTCAGTAAAAGTAACTTAGTTGAATCCACTATCTTGTACAGTCCTTTTACATACAAATATTAAAAATTCAAATTCCTAGGCATAGTGAGGAAACAGAAGGCTCTCAAAACTTCAAAGGCTGTCTTTTGGCCAGAGGTGGTACATATCTGTGCTGCAACTCATCAGTTGTCAATCTTCCTAATAGGAGGCAGTTCAGGGAAATCTATACAACAGGTTAGCTTTAACTTAGTCTGTATCTTGGACGGTGGCATCTATTCTGAAATTATTTACAGCTCAAAGCATGTCTTTTAAAAGTTGCTAGTGTCGTTATGTGTAGTGGCATCAATGTACTTCTGTTCATCCCAAGGAAATAACGAAGAAGACACCATAATTTAAGAAAGATAAATAAGGCTTCTGATAGAATATATCTTCCTTATTCCTATTTAGGGAATTCCTTGTCATGCAGGAAACCATCTGAAAACACACTATCAGGAAACTGCCATCTGCAAGACTGCAGGGAGCAATTGTTTTCACAACTCTCAGTAACTCTGATCAGAAACAAGATTTTAACGCTTGGCTTACTAGTCCTTGTGGAAGAGGCTACCCATGCTAGCCATTATTCTATAGAAGATTGAAAAGCACTATTTTTGAGCTTGGTTTTTCCAACTTAAATCTTTCTTCTTCTTTCATATAACAGTACTCTCTTGACATTTATGTACTCTTCAGTATTATTTAATATTGCACCTAATTCATTGTTTACTTACAACCTTTTTAAGACCGCCCTAGAAAGATGTGCACAGTACATAAACAATTGTATAACAAAGGCTTAAATCCTTGATAATAAAGATGTATCCACCACTCTACACTTTGTGCCTCATACTGGACAGCATAAAGTAAAATGCTTCCATATTTACAGAGGGCTAACAACTACAGTGATATAAGACAATGGAGAATCACATTGTTGATTCTTTGTGCTAGGAAGATAGTTTTAGTTCAGAGGAGTTTTTTTCTCTTCATGTTAACAATAGTTTCCATTAAAAGTCTAGAGGGTAAAGGAACCAAATAAAATTAATTAACACTGAAGATTAAGATGTGAGAAAACGAAGTCCTGTTTTTCAAAGATGGCAGATACCAAGAATGCTAGCTATCACACCAACTATGATGATCCCTCTGTTGCAAAATGCATTATTTTCCTAGTAATTTCAAAGTTATGAGGGAAATAGGAATTACAAAACTTTTATTTATTTTGCTATGCACACTATAAGGCCTTTGTAGTCTTGGTTGCTCATCTGTGTTTTGACATGATATGAACTCAATAAAAAAGAAACTGCTTTCATCAGCAGATTTTGTGGATCTGAACTCTTCATAATTGTCAATACTGATAAACTCACACAATATAGATCTACTAGCAGAATGTATGCTTTTTACTGTAGCAGTAATAATATGGAATACATAATTAAGTATCAACTGTATTAATATAGATAGTATTGAAATATTAAAAAATCAGTAACTTTGAAAGCCTTTAGAAGTGTGATGTCTACATGCAGTTCCAATTTATTAACTGACTTTTTGAAGGATATCTTCATCTGAATGCACTACCACTTAGTTCACCTACTAATTTGTATGTAACTATCACTGTGTGACATCCCTTATCTGGTCAAACAGTTCAGACTCGGGTAGAAACTTACTATTTAGAATCTCTTTCTTAAGAAGATTTTGAAGTGCCATCACACAGTATCTATGTATCAGTTTTTCTGTACAATTTGATTACATTTTATTGAAAAAAATGTACATATGTAATTCTTCTAGACTTGGCTTCTTTTGAAACATTTTTCCACCTTTTAAAAAGATTACAATAGCTTCCATGAAAAGTTCAGCCTGAAAAAAAGCAAATGAAAAACCCCAAGCTCTAAAGCACATAACAGAAAAGAATTGCACTGACATGTGAAATGTGTTAAAATTCTTCTTTGAATCAGTCATTTAGACATACAAAGATAATGATGATGATTATGATGACAATAATTATAATCAACCAAAATTTAAATTCATCCATTTTCCTCTATGCAAATACCAATTATATTTCTTTTCTTTAAAATGAATGTGACCATTTTAAGTAGTTATTCTTGCAAATCTTTCTAATAATCTGCCTCAACATATACAATGGCACAGCATTCTTCTGCAGTGGGGGAAAAATTCTGTCTCTTCTGTCTTAAATTAAGGCTTGATATAAGGGTCTATATAAGCTATATAGAATTAACATTCATATAGTACCCTCAGAATGTGAGGAGCTATGGCCTATTCTTTCCTTTTGTTAACTTAATCAAACAGAGGAGGCAGTGCCACGCATAAGATGCTAAGTAGATATAAAAAAGGGGAGTGGACATCATGTTCCCATTCGTTCCGCTTTAGAGTTTCTGAGCTGTTTTAGGCACACAGCCTAAGTAAAGTGTAACAACTCAAAAGTCTTCCTCCCTACCCTTAGCGAGTCTGTGATGCAAAATGCGTCTGGCAGAGGTGGTTACAGTTCTAGGAATAGTCAAATCTTGGAAAACAATGAGCAATTCTGCTATTGGTGAAATTACCTTATGAAAGAACTGTATTGTATGTGTTGCCTGGATCTATGATGTACATTTGCTAAGGCTCACAGCCACTAAGCCTAAAACTTACCCTAAAAAGATAATGCTAAGACTAAAACAAACAAGCCTTCTAATCAGTACTATACATTATGATTTGTTACACGCAAACCTAAATTCTCACTCAGACTACAACCAGATTTGACCTTCTATTATTTTCATTTCATACATTATCACTCTATGAACACATCAGCTGGAGGATACCCTATTATCAGTGCAACGATGTTGAAATTCTGGTTTCAGATATGCTAGAATGCTCAATTTCATCATCCCCTGAAACCAGATTAAAATGCAAACATCTTATAAAAAAACATTAAATAGTTTAATGCGTCTGACCCACATAATGTTTACAATAGGAACATTCTTTTCATAAACATATACAGTTTAATTAAATTTTAATAAGTACAATGTGGATATCTTATTTTCTGCAGAGGAAAGGCTAGCATTTAAATGGAGTGTACTGTGTTTGGATTAATGAAAAATAGATGTTGAATCATAAGTGTCCTTTTGGAATTCTCAAAAGCATCACTACATATCGTCTGGCATCACTTCACAACTTTTGAAAGAAAAACAAGAGCTATTCCCATTTCTGTGAGGCAAGCTGGGCATAAACTCATGTAAAATTTCTTAAAAATTTAAATGGACCACTATTGCTACTCTCTGACTTTAAAATCCTAACCAGAATGTTTTAAATAAAAAACATTATTTTCCTGTAATGTTGTGAGTGAGATACTTAATAAGGAGGCCTTTCCTGTATATGGCTTTACTAAATGTACTTATTAAAAATAAGAGGTGAACACATATATTCTTGTTCCTTATGAACAGGACTGGAGGCTGTAGAGCTGATGGCTTTCTTTTTCGTCACAGCATTTTACAAAAAAATTACTCCTGAGCTTGCACTCCTACAAAAGACATATTTTCATATATGCCCTTTCGGAGGAAAAGAGAGTAAGAGGGTCTGGCAGATCCTCCATTGGCTGTACATACCCTCAGATAACACTAACAAATTTTTGCCACTGCAGCTTTAAATGAAGCACTGATAGACTGCAACTGGGGCAAATTCAACCTCAAATACAGACTTTCTCCAAGTACAAATCATAGAATGGTTAGAGTTGGAAGGGACCTTAAAGATCATCGAGTTCCAACCCCTCTGCCATAGGCAGGGACACCTCCTACTAGAGCAGGTTGTTCAAAGCTGCATCCAGCCTGGCCTTCATCTGCTTACATGATTTCAAATGTAGTTGTTATCCTTCATTTCATCTTTTTAGCTCACTGTTAGCACTGTATCTTGCTGTACCTGAAAATTGGTTCCTCACTTCTAACTTTTAGATGTCTCTTGGATACATTTTTGACACGTTTACATTTATGTTTGAGTCCTTGGTGGCAAGTGTGTCTTCACAAGAATCCAAGCCTTCAAGAACTCATTTCATCCGAGGCCTTTACAGTCTTTTGTTTATGGTTTCTCTGGTGAAGTTTAGGTAAAAATACTGCATATGAGACACATCAATTCACTTAGCTTTATGGATGACTTTAAACCCTTTTAATTATGTGATAATATTTATGGTGAGTTTCCTAAGGGAGCTTTATCAGTTTCAGAACCTAAAGTCTTGGCTTATCCTCTCTTTTCTTTTCAGCCATGTGTTATTTATTATTTTCAAGATTGAGAAATGCTACTGTTATTAAAAAAAATACTCAAGGCTTGCACTTGGTTACTCCTTCCACTCTGTGGTTGGATGGGATTTTTTGCTTCATGTGATGTATTATTCATCTCCCAGACCAATTGCTCTTTGCTTCAGTATTTGAATGGGCAGATTTTTGAATACATTTATACAGTGAAATAACACCTATCTCAATACACATTTCACCTTTAACAGTTATTATTGTTTGTTAATCAATCAGAAAAGATCATGATGTAGAGGCTGAACTTTGCATGGTAAAATCTCTGTTGACTCTAAGGAAGTAAGAGTATGTCCTAATGGCTAAAGAATCTGTTTTCATAAATTGGCAACAATTCCAAACAGATTAATAAAAGAAATGCAATGTATAAAAGAACAGGAATATTTCCAGAGAAAAGAGATTAATTTCTTACATAAACTACAACCTCCAGATGTTTCAGAAAAGGTATGTTTTTGCTAGATCTTGTGAACGCAATCTGAAAACCTCTTACTGTGCAATAGGAACTGCTTCAAGTAACATTGCCAATGAAATAAGGCAGTAACTGAATACCATTAGACATACTCGTCCATATTTACTAATCTTGATTTATTGTACAACTTCATATTGCAGGCCTATATATACAATCAGTTTCTGTCGTTTACCACAATTGACTGAGACTTTTAGATGTCAGAATATGCAAATAATGGAATTGCTAGGAAATAAAGCATTAAACTGCTTTGTAACATTCTGTTTTACAATGGCATCAGTTCAGTAATTCTTCCCAGTTTATATTGATGTTATTGAGACCAAATTTTTTTCTAGCAAAGGCATTTTCAGCAGATGAAAATAAACTATATGCCAAGCTATACAAACATACTTTATATGTAATTAAGAATATGTAATTAAGCAATACAAACATACTTTGATAATAATGCATATATTCTGTGGGAGTTTATAATTTAAATCCTTACTTGCATAGATAAGGTTCAACTTTGTATCTCTGAGTACATTTAAATTCTGTTGCTTGCTTTCTCTTATAACTTATCCTGCATTAGTCCACAGTACTTCTAGATCACATTTTTGCCTTTAATGTCAGCCTCTTCATTGACACTGCTGTCCATTCCTATTTATTGTGACATCAGCATAGGAAAGCACTTTCCCAGGTAACTGACTTTTCCATCTTATTGACCAATCCTGAATTTGGGAGTTCTAACACTTGGAAGAACTATTTAAATTTTCATTTACAGACTGATGACACAACAATAAGTTACATATTTTTTTATTTATTCAAATAGAAAAAGCTGGTAATCCATACACAATGTAAAGTCTGAAATAAAAAGTGTTAAAAAGTGATGGGCAAACTTCTGCCAGAAGAAGTTCTGCTTTGTCTTTTCAAGGATCTCTTAGATACCATGAACACATGTCAGTCCACCAAGGAAGTGAAGAAAATGTCTGAAAAGGAACACATTCCTTTAAAAATTTACAGCGTATTAAACCCAAAACAAACTCACAAACTCCTGATTATTTTTTTTCCTGGATGTGCAAGGAAATTTTTGTCCTTTGTTTAAGCATATTGACATTACTTCAGTTTCAAAAATAATTTACACCTTTCTGTCTATCTCAGTATTCCTAAAAAGTACTCTTTTTTATCAAGGAAAAAAAAAATAAAGATACAGAATGAAAATTAGGAAGGTAAAAGGCTGTTTTACAAACATGCCAAAAAGCTACCAAAAAAGCCGCCAACTCTACTATAAAAGAAGATACAGCAAAAATACCTCATGTGCTATACTGCAGTCTTTAATACACTGTTACAGAGTACTGAGAGAAGTAATTTAATGAAAACAAAACTGAACTGACGCTATATATTGCATATAATGGAATAATGCACTAATAACATGGGGTTAGGCCAATGTAAATCGAGATATGGTCTGATTTGACTCCAGGCTTCCAATTCCTAAAGTAAGTTTTCCTCCACTTGTCTCTAAGAGACAAGCAATAACAACTTCAGCATATTACTCATCATTTAAGGTTCATCAGCTATTTTAAGCATTAAAGATTAGACTGTGGCATAAAAAAATAACTGAACTTTTGGGCTACTGCAAAGCCTATCTCCTTCATCCTGCACATCTGTAGTTTTAGGAAGCTTGTAAAACTAATAAGTAATCTTTAATGAAGCTGTAGTACAGCTTTCTTTCCATATTCTGCCAGTTATGCTGGGCAGAGCAGCCTGATCAAAGCTATGATCCTGAGCTTTTTCTCCTTGTGCTCACTTTGTACCAGAAAGTTTTGACTGCAATTAGAGACCTACAGATTTTTTGCAGAATGTCATTAATCGATGACTGGAAAAATAAACCTCTTGTGTTGCAGTTGATAGAAGTAGAGTGAAATGTAACTCTTTCCCCATTTCTCTAAACAATCCTATAATTTACTCACATCTTAGTAATCAAAAGGGCAACTTCAACATTAGTTTCAGTGCTCCTTAGGTAGAGAATGTAGACTTAATTACTGTGGGTTTTTTAAAAATACAGTTAGTTCACTAATCTACCAATATCAAAGAAATTCATACTATTCATGGGAATTAAATGTCTACATAAAATTGAGACTTTGCAGTTTAGGGTCTAATGCCACTAATAAAACACAAATTACATGTTTTATCGGTATGATTGGGACTGACCATTGCAAGCTGTGACAGGAAGAAATAAAAATTCAGATAGTAGTAACAAAGAAGTTAGAATAAAGGTGTATCAGAGCTTAGAAGAAATTTGGAAACAAATAGTTTTTTCCCAAACATGCTTGAATGTAGAGTGGCTGTTTCTGTAGTTAATGAACAATCTAGTTTGTGTATGCTTGAGTGACTGACAGTTGCATAACAGCAAACTCTATATGACAACCATGCATAGCTTCAGCAACACAAAATGTTTTCTTGCTGCCTGAACTAATGAGCCATTTAGTTGGGATAAATCAGGTTATTCAATAGATGTTTCAAACAGCTAATAGGCCTGATCCTGCTGCTGATTCTTATTCAAACTGGTACTCAAGTAGAATTAAATTCTGTATCCACTGAGTGAATAATAGAATGAATAATGACATTTCACACGTGAAGTCACTGCAGGAAAAAGATACAACATAACAAAAAAAAATCATCATAGTGAATTTGCAGTTTGTTTTTGGAGGAAGAAACAGTTCCTCAAATGATCTGAGACTAGATCTTGAGATAACTAGAAAATCCATAATTCTATCGCTGATTTGCCCTGATTTTCTCTTGGGCTTCAGTGTTTTTACTTGGGAAAATCAAAACACTTACATAGTTTATGGGGTTTCCCAAAAGTATTTTGATAAAGTTAAATATTAACTACACAGACTTTAAATTAACAAAGGTAGTTCTATGAATATATGAAAATCCCAAATAAAACTGATAAAGCCAAACCCCCATGGTTTTATAAGAGAAGTTTTTCTTGAAGTCAAAGTAGGAAAAGTTGCTGACAGAAAAAATATTTAGAATTACTAAAACTGGAATCTTAAAATTTATCTGTGCATAATCTGTGTCTTTCTGAACTTGCATCCTCTGCAATATATGGGATTGTGAATTATTTCATAAATATATTTGATACAAATGGTTTGAAAAATGCATTTAGTCTTGTCAGTGTGTATTTTTGAATGTGTTTTGGCAATTCTAACTGATGAGACCTGGTTTAACAAAATCTGGGGAGATTCTGCAATCAGGCCACAGGATGTGCAGTTTAATTACGTTGGTGTGCATTTCTATTTGTTTCTAATGTAGAGGATCTATTGGTAAAATGAATGCCCATTTTGTGGTCTGTTATGCAGAAAATGTTTAATCCAGTGTTTGATTTACTCTGTTAAATCTTCTTTATTGAATGTGCTTATTCATCCATGCAGAATTGGGTATGCTGCTTTCTGTTACTATGACATTGCAATTAAATAGCTAAAGAGAAAAACACGGTAAGACATTTTCTCAAGGTCCATGAAATTCTCATAAAAAATACTCATATTTACATACTTAACTTCTACATTTGCTGATCTTAAAACTGAAAAGTACAGAGAAATATTTTTGTCTTGTATGGAGCTGACAAACCTTGCAGTTAAAGATCCTGAATAATCATTTTTGTCAAATAAATAGCACTTAGAAGAATTTCTGGTCCAGTGGATAATGACTGTCATCACAAAATAGGATTGTGCTGATTGCATCTTATGAATGAAGCTAACAGGAACTCACAGAAGCAAACAACAGCATTTTGTGGTGGGATAAATACTTAAGCACTTGAGAAACAGTAAGACATTGACAGTGAAATAGCTCTGTTCTAGTGCAGTCCTAGAATTATACTAAACAATAACAAAAGCTTTTCACAATGCAATTATGTTTTCATTGGTATGCCCTCCCTCAGTAAAAAAAGGATGTGCAAGGAGAATTTGTCTTATCTGATCTAACCAATATAGTCATGCTTTGTTCCTCAACTCAAGACATTTAGGTCAGGATGATCCAGCATTGAGAGAATTCTGGAGCTAAACTTCTGTTGTTACGGGTTAAGAAGTAGACATGACAGCTTTATTAACAGAATTGCACTAGAGAAGCTGTAGAATGGAAGTTTTTAAAAAATCTCTATAGGACAGTTGAAAGCATGAATGTAAGATTTGATCTTAGTACTTTTATATCTGAATCCATAACTACAAATTTCTCAGTTATAGATTTCTTAGTATGGAAATCATGTACTGATGTTTAAATCTATATATATTTCATTCTTGTGTTGTTTGATGTTTCCTGCTGTACTCCTTTCTGTGCTGCAGTCTGTTCTAGCACGTCTGGCAGTACCGTGAGGGTAAGGTGGCCTCTGGTTTCCATTAGCCACTTTATACTATTTTCACTATACTTTCGCTATGTGAACAAGGAGCTTGTAATAAGGTGTTAACAAGCTGCTAGCTGGTTTATTGTTATTATTGATTTAAGGTGTTAAGACTTTAATATAATCATACACAATGAATAATATTAAGAGATTAGTTTCGAGCCATATAAGCTATTACATGCAAAATAAAAAGCAAAACTTTCTAGAAATTTCCTGTGTATTCTGACACAAGTATTCTGTGCTAGGTTATTTTGCCTACATTGCTTATCTGGCTTTTTCAAATATGTCTTCTCATTCTTGCTATTCTGTTATTCAGACAGATAACACAGAAGGGGGACTATTCTGAAACGCTGGATTCTCAGTTTCAGACCTGATTCCCCCTTCATTTCCTTTGTAAAATGAAGGAAGACGCAGAGAATGACTGAAGTGTGGTTTAAGGCTGCAGAGGAAAAGAAAGAGCGAGCTAACAATAATCGATGGGTTGAGAAAAATAGAGAGGCTTTTGAATGCAGAAAATGAAGTACAGTCCAACACAGACTATTGCTGTTAATTAACAAGGAAGGACATGAGATTAATGACTAGAAATAGATGAACTAATATACTTTCTTTTTAAAATCTGCCTTCAACACGGTGCATAAAGAAATTACCATAATTGGGAAGTAAGAGGACTTCTAAAAATATTTAATTGAGATTAAATAAACTATAGAAAACATTGCATATGCAGGGGGAAATAACAATAAAATGTTGTATATTGATGAAGAACTAGTCATCTGAGAAACTTCAATGGAATTGACACTTAAATAGTACAAAAAAATATGGCTCTTTGCTTTGAACTATTTTGTAGTTGCAGTAAGTGGGTGGAACGCAGTTACAGTATTGTACTTCAAAAGTTTTCTGATCGATGCGAAGAGTATGAAAGCATTCACCACCGTTCCCCACAACATCCCTCTATCCTAGGCCGGGGCGGGCTCCCTGGATCAGCAGAAAACGGCGAGTACAAGGCGGGGTGGGCGACAGGCCTGAGGGAGCGGCCGGCAGCCCCTGAGGGCGGGCACCCGGCGGGGTGACGGGCCCTTTCCACGGCCTGAACACCCCCACCAGCTGGCAGAGCTTTCCATGTAAGTGCTTTGTGAGGAGCCAGCCGGGGCAGAAGCAGACCGGACTCTTCTCCATCCTTACCGCAGGGATGTGAGGAGGGAGCTTGGCCCTGCAGAACTCTCGCACCCACCCCTGAGAACACATCCCCCGCCC
>VZRU01008309.1:0-11303 GCA_013398155.1 Pedionomus torquatus
TGTAAGATTTCTGTAACTGCCGAGCTCCACACACCAAGTTTAAGCCCCATCTGACATCTCCTCCAGACACAGCTGTACAAATAAACAATGATCAAAATGGAACAAAACAGGGGGAAAAAATAATCTCTCGCCTTTGCTTTAGAAGCTAAACCATGTAAATAAAGTTAGAAAACTTTTGATGTATATATGTACATACAAGCTTACAATAACCCCTATTCTCTCTATTGATCTTTTGACTAATCCACTCTTACCCTGTGACTACAACCTGGTTTTGGAAGACCAGCTTCCAGGTTCGAGTAAGGTATCAACTCTATGTTCCTGTAAGGAGTTCCAAGGTAATCATTGGCAAAACGTACACAGACCATCACAAAATGCCATGGGGTTGGAAGGGACCTCTGGAGATCATCCAGTCCAACCCCCTGCCAGAGCA
The DNA here is from genome assembly GCA_013398155.1 of Pedionomus torquatus. Lineage (NCBI taxonomy): Eukaryota > Metazoa > Chordata > Aves > Charadriiformes > Pedionomidae > Pedionomus > Pedionomus torquatus. The sequence continues at coordinate 431 of VZRU01008309.1, forward strand.
GGGTCACCCACAGCAGGTCCCACAGGAACGTGTCCAGGTGGGTTTGGAATGTCTCCAGAGATGGAGACTCCACCACCTCTCTGGGCAGCCTCTGCCAGGGCTCTGCCACCCTCACAGCAAAGAAGTTCCTCCTCATGTTTAGATGGAACTTCTTATGTTCCAGTTTGTGGCTGTTCCCTCTTGTCCTGTCCCTGGGCACCACTGAAACAAGCCTGGCCCCATCCTCCTGACACCCACCCTTGAAGGATTTATAGGGGTTGATCAGATCGCCCTCTCAGCCTTCTCTTATCCTGTCTAAAGAAACCCAAGTCCCTCAGCCTTTCCTCATCACAGAGATGTTCTTAAGCACATTCATGTTAGTTTGATGTTGCAAGAGAAGAGTCTTTACACTGCAACCATGTTGATCTGTATTAGATTATCTCATTTGCAGCAATAGCTTTATTACCTGTTTTTACCCAAAGAATTCTAAGGTGGCTGCTTCAATTTTAGCTGAGCCCTGATTGCAATCACCTTCATAGAAAGCAACAAGATGCCTTTCTCATTAAAATAGCATAGAGTTTAAAAACCCCAGCTGTGGATCAGGTAACATTTTACCGTTTGTGGCAGAGACAAGCAGCTCTGCATCCCTTTGCAGGTATCACCATCACAGAATCCTAGAATGGTTAGAGTTGGAAGGGTCCCTTCAAGATCATCCAGTTCTAAACCCCCTGCCATGGACAAGGACACCTCCCACCAGACCGGGTTGCTCCAAGCCCCATCCAGCCTGGCCTTGAACCCCTCCAGGGATGGAAGATCAGACCAGATCAGACCGCGTTCAACTCATTATAAATGTTTCTTCAGCGATGAATAGCTGAGCAAAAGCTGTCTTTAATTCTTTAGTAGGAGGGGAGGTTGTAAACAGTAGTGTCTGCTTTAGAGTCAATTCAAGGGGAGAACAAAAAAAGACAAGGGAACAGAAGAAAATGAAGTGGGGAGGAGAAGGTTACAAAGGGCTTGGAGCTGAAAGGATGGAGGGAAGAGAAAATATCCTTCAGAGGATAAACTGAAAGGGAAGGAAGGGGAAGAAAATCATTCGGAAGCCCAACTTCAGGTGCTTAACGTAACCTCCCTACAGACTATGTGTTCAGGCAGATAATTCCAAGGCATATTTTTAAAAGGCATTTTAAAATTGTTTTCTTGTTTTCAAGGTCCCGCGAGAGAAGCTATAACTCAGCAGCACTATCCTCGAATGATCCACAGACACAGAGCTGCCCACTGACACCACTACTTTAATAAGCTCAATTTTTGCATTGAAGGAAAAAAAATAAATAAAAAAAGCCTTACAACCCATGGAGTAGACAAATTTGGATGTGCAAACATTTGAACAGCAAGATACAGATGATCAAAGGTAGAAAAGTCACAGCCTGCTCTCTGAGCTCCCCGAGCCAGACAAAGAAATTATGAGTCACAGGCGGAAACGTCTCAAGTGTCGCCAGCTCCAGTTCGCTCCTACAGCGGTTCATTCTCCCTCCGTGCCATCACAGTCCTTACACCATTTCAGACTCACAACGCTCTGCAAAAATAGCCGTGTTTCAAGAAAACAAGTTTCTGTGATTTTAATTTATGCTACGGAGAAGGAGAAAAAACCTATCCTTTTCAGCTTGTAAAAATCCAATGGCAAAACATGGTTCATCTTCTATAAAAAAAGAAAAAGAAAACTGCTAATACCCAAACAATAGCAAGCAAAAAATAAAGGGAAAGGGTAGAGGTGGAATTCCCATTAAAGTAGAATCTTCCCGTCCTAATAATAATATTTAATACCCATGAAGCTTTGTTTTGACAGATGTCAAAGTTGCTACTTTCTAACTTCGTTTCTCTTTCATTTTGTAAAATAAATATACACCGCAAAACTTTCCGGCTTTGTTTCTGTAAAGAAATCAAACTAACAGTGTTCTGTTGTGTGAGAAAGTTACTCAAACCCCTACAGCACCAAGAAGCTGCAAGTAAGAGGATTTCCACACTGTTATTCTACCTTGAACTCCAGAAGAATAACACTAGAGCTGAGCACATCTGGGGGGAGGGAAGAGAGACTTAATTGCACATACATTTTTGCATTTCTGTAACAAAACTGGACTCATCCAAGAGTCTCATCTGCCACAAAACACCATGGCAATGTGTAAATTGTATAGGAGCCCTCTTCCTCAAATGAGGATGAATCATAGAATGGTCAGAGTTGGAAAAGACCTTCAAGATCATCGAGTTCCAACCCCCCTGCCCTGGGCAGGGACACCTCCCACCACACCAGGTTGCTCCAAGCCCCATCCAGCCTGGCCTTGAACCCCTCCAGGGATGGGGCAGCCACAGCTTCTCGGGGCAACCTCTTCCAGTGTCTCACCACTCTCACAGCAAAGAATTTTTTCCTAATATCCAATCTAAAACTCCCCTCTTCTTGTTTAAAACCATTCCCCTTTGTCCTGTCACTTCCTGACAAAGTCCCTCTCCAGCTCTCCTGGAGCTCCCTTCAGATACTGAGATACTTTCATGAACCAGAGCCAGCTCTAAGTGGCTGCTGTTCTACTAGATCTCAACTCAACTAATTACATATTTCAAATCACCTAACTTCACTGAAAAAAACACACAAACAAAAATACCCCAAAAAGCAAAACGACCTTTTCCACTAAGAAGTTACCTCAAAGAGGGCAAACTGCAAAAATTAATTAAAAATTGATCTAAATTTAATAGGGAACAGCATCCAATAAGAAGTAGAAAGTAGACCAAAAGAAAATAATACCCAATATCATTGACTCCTAATAAAAAAGGGGCATGTTTTTACTAAAGTTAGAAGCAAGCAAAAAATCTTACACAATTTAAAAGCTTCTTATAGAAGACAAAGGAAATTTTATAGCAACACCAATTTTATGTCAAGCAGCCTACCTTTAATTTTTTACACTAACAGCACCGGTTAACCATCTCTCCAAATGATGACTCGTGAAACAAACACAAAAGATTCGAAATAACTCGATCAGCTCATTTTCTTAGGTTCCTGTTCAATCTGAACTCCAGGGAAGAATCATGGAACAGTCTGAGTTGGAAGGACCTTTAAACCCCATCTAGTCCAACAACACCTTCTTGCTAGTCTAGCAACACCTTCAACCAAACCAGGTTGCCCAGAGCCCCATCCAGCCTGGACTCGAACACCTCCAGGGATGGGGCAGCCACAGCTTCTCTGGGAAACTTGAGCACAGAATGACACAGGATTGGAACAGACATCTGGAGGTTATCCAGTCCAACAACCCCCTGCCAGAGCAGGATCACCCAGAGCAGGTCCCTCAGGAACTCGTCCAGGTGGGGTTTGAACATCTCCAAAAACAGAGATTCCACCACCTCTCTGGGCAGCCTCTGCCAGGGCTCTGCCACCCTCAAAGGAAAGAAAGTCCCTCCTCAATTTCAGATGGAACTTCCCACGTTCACGTTTGTCCCCATTCCTTCTTGTCCTGTCCCTGGGCACCACCGAAAAAAGGACTGGCCCCATCCTCCTGACATCCACCCTTTAAGGATTTATAGGTGCTGACCAGATGCCCTCTCAGCCTTCTCTTCTCCAGGCTAAAAAGGGAGGACCCAAGTCCCTCAGCTTTCCTCATGAGAGAGATGCTCCAGGCCCCTCATCATCTCTCTGGTCCTCTGCTGTCCCCTCGCCAGCAGTTCCCTGTCCTTCTTGAACTGTGGAGCTCAGAACTGGGGAACTCAGTGCTCCAGATGGGGCCTCCCCAGGGCAGAGCAGAGGGGCAGGATGACCTCTCCGGACCTGCTGGTCACACTCTTCTTGATGCCCCCCAGGATGTCATTGGCCTTCTTGCCCACAAGGGCACTTTGTTGGCTCATGGTCATCCTGTTGTCCACCAGGACACCCAGGTCTTTTTCCTCAGAGCTGCTCTCCAGCAGGTCACCCCCATCCTGTCCTGCAGGTGGTTATGACTCCCCAGGTGCTGGACCCTACACGTGCCCTTGTTATATTTCCTTAGGTTCTTCTCTGCCCAACTTTCCAGCCCCGTTCTCCCTGGTTGACAGTCCAAAAGGGATTTAATTTAAAAAATTAAACTTAAAAAAAATAAAAAATACGAGGTCCAAAAGAGATTTAATACTAAAATCACTTGCAAATGGGGTTGATCCAACAGCTGCCTTTTGACCCATCCATAGCCAACCTCTTTTCAAAGATCACTACAGCACAAGATCCAAGAGGGGACAAAGCACCTCTTGGATCAAAGGTGGACTTATTTAAGTATGAAAGACATTTATGCTAAGTCACTCTTTGGGATTTGGCTGTGGGTTGTTTCCTCCTCTTTTTGTCCAGACCTTGGATTTGCTTCAGATTCACGGTCCAATAATGCAACATCCTACCAGGAAACGTACCCCAAAAACCATACGAGACAAAAGGTCTGGGTCTCTCAGAGAAGATCAGTGACACTATTTTGCCCCGTTTCTTTAATTGATTGGTGGTGTAACAACTGCAGTTACAGCATTATTTGAGTAGAGCACTTAAGCAGAACTTCAACAGGAGGAAGCCAAACAGAGGATAAAACAACTTCTTTCAACTGAGGAAACTGCAAATAGCTCGTTTACAAATAGTGTCTACAAAGTACAAAACACTACATTTGGCAATTTTAACTTTCAGATCCAAAATTGAACCATTCAACCTCAAACGGAGTTTGCAGGACACACTCAGTATATTCTAAAATACTTTATTAGTGAATCTTTACTTTTCTGAGTCGCTGGATGTCATAAAAGTGTTTTAGCAAATGCGAGTGTGTAGTTATCATCATGCTTTAGCTTTGGTTTGATTTTCAAAAGAAGTAGGATACACGCTGAGTCTATCAGAATTTCAAGGTCTGTCTGCATTACCAATTCAAAAGCTTGCAATAAGATTATACATTTTAAATCACATACAGAGGACAACGGAGTTATTTCAAAGGAGAAAAGGCTGTTCTGATTTTTCCACTGCGGTAAGAGATCACATCATGCATTTTAAATACATACTGGAGAATGTTATTAAAAATACAAAACCTATGTTCTTAAAACGTTGTAGGCAAATTCTTATCCAGGCCACTAAAAAGGAGGCCACAGTTATAGTTTATACTTCTCAAGCCGCAGTAATAGGATAGCAGTAATTTACAGTAAAGTCTGGTGTTACATTTAGCTGTACAAAGCTACTAATTACAGAGTAATTTCAACAATAAATATTTGGTTAAACTCTGCTTTGTCATCAGTGCGAGCAATTTAAGATGAAACTGATCTTTCAGACAGTCCACACGTCTTTTTTAAAGTCTATTTTTACTTTCTGGTAACTGAACATCTTTTCCGACAAACTTTTTCTCCAGAACTAGGGCTCGCTGCAAACAGAAAACCACGCAGACAATGTTAGGAGCAAAAGGGGAGCCCGAAGCCTAGAGCACCGAGGCAATCCATAGTTCCCTTTGAACTGTCCTTAGCTAACCCTATTTTGCTATTCAAGGCCAAAGTCTTCTAACAACAACCTTACAAAGCACACACAGGCTGCATCACTTAGGAACAGCCAAGTAAATTAAAAGGCAGGCCGTATCACACCCTGCAGAAAGAATCCAGGGAGGAGAAACCGAGGCACAGAGGAATACCAGCACCAGGGTAGATGTAACATCAACTAAAACACTCAGTTAACCCCTTAGACACTGACAAAGAAGTCTTCAGTTTTTAAAGTGAGGATCCTCACACAATGTCCCTTTGCAACAAGGGCTCCGAAAAGCCAACCAGCAGTGAACTGCTGTTCATCTCTCTAGCACTAGGAACTTATCTCCATCAGAAAAAAAAAAAAAAAAAAAAANTTTAAGATGAAACTGATCTTTCAGACAGTCCACACGTCTTTTTTAAAGTCTATTTTTACTTTCTGGTAACTGAACATCTTTTCCGACAAACTTTTTCTCCAGAACTAGGGCTCGCTGCAAACAGAAAACCACGCAGACAATGTTAGGAGCAAAAGGGGAGCCCGAAGCCTAGAGCACCGAGGCAATCCATAGTTCCCTTTGAACTGTCCGTAGCTAACCCTATTTTGCTATTCAAGGCCAAAGTCTTCTAACAACAACCTTACAAAGCACACACAGGCTGCATCACTTAGGAACAGCCAAGTAAATTAAAAGGCAGGCCGTATCACACCCTGCAGAAAGAATCCAGGGAGGAGAAACCGAGGCACAGAGGAATACCAGCACCAGGGTAGATGTAACATCAACTAAAACACTCAGTTAACCCCTTAGACACTCTTTGCAACAAGGGCTCCGAAAAGCCAACCAGCAGTGAACTGCTGTTCATCTCTCTAGCACTAGGAACTTATCTCCATCAGAAAAAAAAAAAAAAAAAAAAAGAAATACCCAATCAAAAATAAACCACCAAACCAAAACACTGCTAGAGAACACTCAGAGGCACCCAGTCGGTATCTACACAAGAGGCCAATTTCACAGAAGTCACGCCTTCCAAGCATCTCATTCTTGAGTCCACACGCAAAATATCATGCCACCAAGGGAAATTGTGCTGCGCAGAGCAAAGCAGGTCTGAAATTCTCCTTTGTTAGACCTCATAAACATCACCTATAATCAAGTCCTCTACTCTCCAGAGAAGGGGAAGAGATCCAGCCTCAGCTTTCCTCCAGAACTAGGGAAAAACCCAGGGTACAGCAGTGTAGGAGGCAAGAAGGTGAAGAGAATTCCTGGAGAAGGGACACAGCGTTCGAGTTTTGTTTGACGTTTTACAGATCAAGTCCATAGATTTCTTCTGCCTGTTTCTATTTTCAAAGTAGCACGTCAGACATAAGGAACAACATAAAGAATATATGATGGAAAAACAAAGCCATGAGCTACACTGGGACACTAAAACAGACACCACTGCAAAGGAGAAAAACGGGGGGTTTTTGCCCAAAAAGGCTATTAAAATAAACAATGACATCTTCTTGCTGAGCTCCCCAATTGCAGCACGTGCAGGTCTATAATCTCATGCCATGCACAGAACACACTTTTCTCATTTCACTGGCCAAACAGAATCACTTTTTTTTTTTCCCCCTGATTGCTAATGAGTAATTAATCAATAATCTGTTGATATGGCCTTCAGTTCATCTCTAGATCTTTACAAAGTACTCAAAACCAAGGTGACACCTATGGAGGAATTAAGCCATTTCTAAAATTACCTTCACAGAAGGGTTTATATCACAAACGTATAATTAAGAATTTAAGGCTTGATAAAAGTCAAAATATTCACTGTGCCATCAATATGGTCTTGCCTGTATAACATCACAAAACTGACAGCTCAAACCACGTAAATTTATCGCGACAAAAACATTTGAGAAGTTGAAACAAAACACAGAACTTCAGGTATTTACTGAATTCCTATGGTGAAGTTAAAAAAAAATTAAAAAAAATCCCAAGTTACCTCTAATTCCAATAGGTCTTGAAGATCAGTGGAATGCAATCACCTATGACAACTGGACAGCAGCACAGTATCTTCTTTACCTACAAAAGAAAGTTAAATCTGGAGTCAAATTACACCAAAAATGATCCTGTCAACTTAATGAATTAGAAAACCAGGTAAGCGAAACTGAACTGTGTTTGAATGAGAAATATATTTTTAAAATATACACTCCAAAAAGGAAGAGAAAAATATGCAATCGTTTCACTCGCCCTTGGATTTTATCTCTTTTTAAAAAAAATCAGGTGTGGCAGTTTATCATAAATCTAACACTCCCAAAGTCAAGAGGAACCTTCCCTTTCCATCCCAAAAGTCAGAAATAACCCCTTGTGATGAAATAACCCCGGCTATAACACAATCACACACTCCCACATCCCCTTTTCCTACTCCCATCCTCTTTCCTCTGCCCAGCCGCCGTGCGAGTACACAATGAACAATTTTCCAACACCGTTTATCTTGGGATAATTTTGCCTGCAAGGAGGAATAAAGCCCACCTTCCCTCTCCTCGCCCTCCCCCAAGATCAGTCCCAGAATGAATTAGCACCTTTTTCTCAGGAAAGGATTCAATCTTGCTTTAAAAATATCTCGCAGAGAATAAATGACGCACCACAACCTTTAGCAAAATCATTTTTACAACACTAAACTTTAAACATGGTAAACTAAAATTAGAAAACTTCTCCTCTTTTCAATAACTAGAGCAACGCTGTGAATTACAGATGTAACTATGAAAAATGTAAGCCCTTTAGATCCTTTTCCTGGCACAGAAGCCTTTCAGAGCCACTATCAGCTGCTCTCGCCCACGTTACAAATACATCTATCTATATTTTATTTTGTTCCCTCCCTTTTCAGTTTTATAATAGGTCAGTGTTTTGTGCTGAGACACATTTCTCAGTTGTTGCAACTCTTCTTGTTTTTTTTCACATTATTACTATCAACTTTCTAAAGTTTAATGCCAAAAGCAAACCCAGAATTCAAGAAGGAAATCCATAAGCACCAACTAAAGGAAGATTTTATTACTTTGTCACACAACTTCTGTTGGGTTTACACCTTGTTTGACTTTTCTGAACAACTTTAAAGATAACCTATATTCAAATTCTTATGAATCATGACACCTCCTTGAAATGTCTGTACTCTCCGGAACACTTGGCCATTCTCCACCCATGACCCACGTTCTTCAGCCTCAGATGTAAGACTTGGGAGTTGGCCACGTGAAAAATGCATGTTTTGCCTTTATCCACTTTATTCAGTGAATAATTCAGCTCATATTCAACACAGGCAAATGCAGGGTGCCACGTCTGGGGAGAAAAACCACCCCCTGCACCAAGACAGGTTGGGGGTGACCTGCTGGAGAGCAGCTCTGAGGAAAAAGACTTGGGAGTTCTGGTGGACAACGGGATGACTTTGAGTCAGCAACGTGCCAAGACGGCTAATGGCATCTTGGGGTGCATCAAGACCAGCAGGTTGAGGGAGGTCATCCTGTCCCTCCGCTCTGCCCTGGGGAGGCTCCATCTGGAGCACTGGGTTCCCCAGTTCAGGAAGGACAGGGAACTGCTGGAGAGGGGACAGCAGAGGACCACCAAGATGACCAGGGGCCTGGAGCATCTCTCTTTGGAGAAAAGGCTGAGGGACTTGGATCTTTTTGGCCTGGAGAGAAGACTGAGTGGGGGGGAAATCTGATCAACACCTATAAATACTTCAAGGGTGGGTGTCAGGAGGATGGGGCCAGGCTTTCTCAGTGGTGCCCAGGGACAGGACAAGAATGGGCACAAATTGGAACATAAGGAGTTGCATCTAAACTTGAGGAGGAACTTTTTCGCTTTGAGGGTGGCAGAGCCCTGGAAGAGGCTGCCCAGAGAGGTGGTGGAATCTCTCTCTTTGGTGATGTTCAAATCCCACCTGGACAAGTTCCTGAGGGACCTGCTCTGGGTGACTCTGCTCTCACAGGGGGTTGAACTGGATGATCTCCAGAGGTCCCTTCCAACCCCTGTCCCTCTGTGATTCTGTGATATTGAATACAATAAATATTACAATTCTTCTCTGGGTTGCCCTCTCTAAATGAGAGCTATAGAGTGCTGTCACCAAAACCCCATGAAGAGGCATCCACACGTCAGGCTGGATTCAGAGAACTCCTTTTATTCGCTACTACTTTTTAAGTTACACCAAGAAGTAGCATTAAAATCAGAAACTTTGTACGGATTGACTGCAACTGCTGGAGACTTATCAAATTAGAAGTGGAATAAAAGATGTATTTCCAAAGGAATGAAGCCTGGAAGTCTATTCCACCCGGCCCTCACCATGAAGGGGTTTGAACTCTCCCTCTTCTCCACTCCCAGCACATGCAGAATATATATCCATTTTTTAAAATCTTGGCTAGACCATTCTAAGTGACACTGTCACGACACAAGCTCATCCGCCAAGGGTACAAACTGTTAAAATAAACTTTGATAGCCATAACCTCTGAAAACAAGGAAGGGAAGGTCATATTCTAAGCCCAAAGGGAATAAAACTCAGCAGAACGCTGCAGTTTCACCAAGAGAAAGCAGCTCGACTTCCCACGGTAGAGGGTAACGGCAGACAGAGAAGAGCATGGCAAGCAGAAAATAGGAACTTGTTGGAAGGGAGGGGAGCAGCAGCTGAAGCGGAACATTTCGGTTGAATATCCTTTCAGGGATGTTCCTGACAATCCTTTCGTGGCCTCCTGGGATGCTACGAAACTGGGTCTGAACTGGGTCCATTCTATAACCGCCTGGATATAAGCTTAAGGACCAAACTCATCTGCTGGTCGAAACTTACAAAGATAGTGACAAAGGATGCAGCTTCATTTTTTTTTTTAACCAGTTCCTAATAAATAAATAAATTTATAATAATAAAAAACCAGCACTTTTCCATTTCAAACTCTCCTGGCCTGGAAAGAGGCAAGTTTATGAGAATTTGCTGAAGGCTAAGTTTTCCAGAATTACATGCTTGTTGCATTTCACCAGCACTCCGCAAGCACCCACGCTAGCAGACGGGAAAACGAAGCAGTAAAGCGAAGCACAGGACTGGATGTCAATGAAAAAGCTATAAATTACACGGTTTTAATTAAAAATTCGCCTTAGACAGCTTTACCAGAAGGATAAAAAGACCCCAACTTAACTGAGCTGTTTACTAGCCGTTCCTGCTATCAAAGCACCTTAACCCGAGCTTACTCCCCAGCTGGCTATTACTTCTGCCCCGGCAGTGATTTATTTCAGAAGCCATTTCTGGAAATCATAATCACGAAGACGACGAACTCTCAAACCGACTCCCTTGATGTCAATCAGCAATCCTTCGTACACGAGCCCCCTTTAAGTCCATTCTAGCCACACACACACACGCGCGCGCGCGCACAATACTATTAACATCAAAAGGGATTAGCTTCAACTCGGTGGGA
>VZRU01008312.1:279-34349 GCA_013398155.1 Pedionomus torquatus
CGAGGGGAATACACGAAAGGGGACGGCTGGGCAGGCAGCGTCGCAGGGGGTGTTTTTGTCCAAACGTAGGGTGTTTACGTTACTGGCTGAGCTGGATCATGCGCTCTGAGGCACCTGCTCCCGCAGGAGGGCTGCGTTTCAGCTGAAGGGAACGCACCGACACTAGAAGTTACGGGATGAGCGGTAGTTGCAGGGTGAAAGGTTCGGATGTGGAGAGGCTGTGCTCCAGGCGTGTTTTCTGGGCGTGTGCTCACCACAGGCAGGGTCTGGATAGCGGAAGAGATGATGGGAGGCTAATTGGGAAGGAGAGAAGCGACTTGAGTGGGAACAATCCGTCTGACAATATGAATTGATCAAAAGTCAAACACTGAATTGGAGGGTTATTCTCTTGTGTGAAGTACTGGAATAGTTTGTAGAATGCTGTGATACGAACTCACTTTGTGTGCAGTGTTTTTCTTACACCCTGGCAGGATCTTGACAGCTGTAGGCCACGTCCTGGGCAATTTTATGCCCCAATGCGCTATACATACAGGCAGGACAAAAATCTGTTTTCCTGTGGTCCCTCTTATAAGGTGTTTGTAATGCACCTGGCGTCAGATTATTACATATTTAAGTGAGGGTTGGCATTCTGCAGTTAGCTTGCCATTGTACACCTCTATCTGTAGAAGTCTTAGAAGGGTGTGAGACTACTGGTTTGCATTGTGTGACAAACTCTGTACAGACAGAACTAGTCTGCGTGCCTCTGCTATTTCAAGACAACGAGCAGAGACAAATTTGGGGGAAATGTAAAATGAAAGGGGCCAAGGGGAGGAAATGGCTAAAGACTCAAAAGATCCATATACAGACTTCAGGGGGAAACGATACGAGTGCGAAGGAAATGTAGAATAAGTTGAAGCTGGAGACATTCTGTAACACATCCTAAAGCAGAGTGTTTTGTGCATATAGGGAGATTCTAAACTGGTCTATACTGACATGGATTCCTTGGTTTACCAGTTTACGAATGCTGTGGGAGTTCTTTTGATCTGCCAATGTCAGTCTGATGTAGGAAAACTAATTTCTAATGTAATGTTTGTGTATATACATTTGTATGCTTTATTGGTAGACGTTCTGACTTTCACACACACAAATATTTAGGAAAAACAAAGATTGTCATAAATTACCATTGCCATCTTAAGATTTTCTTTTCCATTCCATTGGACATATCTATATGTGTCTGTTGGAGCTCCTGAAAAATCTGCCTGAAAAATTATATCTATTTAATACTGCTGTAAGCAAAATAATACTTTTTTCATAAGTTGTTAATGCCACATTCCAGTCTCTTCAAAGTGTTCTGCTTTGTTTCTGATTTGACTGTTCAGATTGTTACTGAAGAATAATTAGACTGGTTAGTGTGCAGCTAAATTTTTACACTAAAAGTAGCCGTTCATAAAACACACAAATGTAACTCTCTAAAATATTTTTAGCAGAGACTCTACAAGTGAATGAGAACTTCTTTCTACGGAACTGAGGTGAAGAACTTCACCATGGGTCAACAAATTTCAAACCACACACAAACTGTAATTAACAAGTTGCCAGAAAAAGTAGCAAAGCATGCCTCTTTGGTTCAAGAAAGTGGTTTCCTAACGTATGAAGAGTTTCTGGGAAGAGTAGCTGAACTTAATGATGTGTAAGCCTTGCTTTGTTTCCTTCATTTTTAATGTTTTACAGAGACTTTATATGCAGTATATTGTCCTGTGCTGGCTAAGCCAGAACTGGCCATCTGATTTTGAAATGTTTCCTTCAGTTCTTAGAATTTCTGTAATGGTTGTATTTACACTTCAAAACCAAAACCATTTCTCCTCCTTAAATTTACTTTTCTCCAATAGTCTTCTTCCAGCAAGTGTTGCTTCTCTCTTAGAAATTCACAAGAGGTGGACTTCTAGCAGTATATTTTTGTTAGTGTTACCTGTCTCTCTTATTTTTCCCCCCTCCACCAACCACCTACAGACACAAGGCTGCTGCTTCTCTGCCTATCACTTTTGGTAGGGAGTAACGATACGAGGCCTGTAAGGACAGTACAGCTACTTTTAGGAAACAAGTACCTGAGACAGAACTGTTTGTGACCATCTCGCCCATCTCTGCAGACATGCAATGCTGTTCCTCATTAGTGATGAGAAATGCCTTACTGTCTGAAACTAGTGACCAAGATAATCCCGAACAAAAGGCTGCATAAGTAAGATTTTTCATAGCCTGCCTTTTGTTAAACTGATGCGTAGACAGTTGGAAAAAAATTAACAAAAAAGTCAGAGTAGTGATTGTTACTCAGTATTTGCTTTATAAAATGATACGAAGTGGAAACTGAAGGGTGGGCTTTGTAGTATGTGGCATTTGGTAGTGCTTTATGCTTAACTATAATGTGTGTTTGTATTCAATTTAGAAATTGTCCTGTACAATGTCATACTTTTATGAATGACCTTCAAGAACAGATAGCTGTCTTCTGGGTAGACACATAAATAGGGTTTGAAGAGCACTACTTTATGTTTTGCCTGAGAATCTAAGCTTATCTCAGTATAATTAGCTCCAAAAGACCATCCAGAAAATCCCTAGTTATTCAAGGTTTTTTTTTATTTCTTTGCAATGTTTACTTCAGCTCAAATGTAACATATCGTGTTGTGACTCTCATGGAATAGACCTTTGTGTCAATGTTCCATTTAAAAAAAAATATGAAAAGTCAAATATCTCAGGGTCACCTGAAGCTTTCACCTGACTGCTTCATTATTAATATATACTAACCAAAATACACCTCATCTGCATGTGTTGGTATTTTCATGATTTTTTTTTTTACATACATGGTAGAGAAATTAACTTTTTAGATTGGAGCACAAGATTGTATGATTATGATAAATGGCAAAAGTATGTATAAGTTAAAATGCCTATAAAGGACACGTGCTTGCTGATGCTGGATCAAAAGACTTGCACATCATTTTCTGAAATATATTGTGCAATTCAAAGGGAAATGGACTGTATTTTTTATTTAATGACATGCTAAGTTCATCACTGTTTTTTTCATGTATCTGGGCAGTATTGATAAAAACTCTGTAAGGATGAAGAGCACATAGGTGTACAATAAATAATACCGCAGTGGCAGAGGTTGCTGATTTTTGCATGTCTAGCATGTTATGTAAAACTGATGTGTCTTTATTTCAGTACTGCAAAATTGGCTTCTGGACAAGACAAACATCTGTTATTTGAAGTGCAGCCTGGTTCTGATTCTTCTGCTTTCTGGAAGGTGGTCGTTCGGATAATATGTACTAAAGTAAGATTGTTGAAAATTTTGATTTGGTGGGGGTTTGGTGTACAGGTATTTGAGGACTGTCACTTCTAAAATCCAACACCTGCTATTTTGAGTGTGTATTGTAGGTATATATTTTGATACAGATGATGTATTCAAGGATACTATTTCAGATAAATGAACTCTAAATTCTAAGTTTCTGGAAAAGCAGATTAACAAAAATATTTTCATAACTAAGTTTAAAGGAATGATATCTTCCAGTGGAGCACTTACAGCCCATTAGTTATGCCTTCAGATGACTTGTTGAGGTCAAGTTATGGTAATCAAATAATACAACAAACTTGTCAGTCATTACTTCCAAGCATTATTAGTAGAGCTTGTGTAACTGCATATATTCTGATTCCTTAGAAAACCCATCTAAAAGTTAAATGTTAATATTGTTTGAAGACTATGACAAAACTTGCTAAGTTTGCTCTTTCTGATGAGAAATTTTTTCTATTCTGTCTCATATCAAGTAACATCCTTAAATGATCCTGAATCCACTAAGTAATCTTAACAGGAAGTTTCAGTCAAGCCAGTTCTCAAACTTTGTTTGAAACTAACAGTTTGTAATTTTCTGTTTGCTCTTAGTTTTCATGAAGGCAGTTATTATTGTAGGCTGTTCTAAGTTCAAATGTGAAATGACTGATTGTTCTGTTCTTTGTTTTAAGTTTAGGCCAATTTTTTTAGGCAGTAGGTCACTGTTGACAACTTAATCCATTTGAGTAGTGATGGTAATTGCCTTGCCCTAAAAATGTAGTCCTACCTGTGGTATTCCTCATGATGAAACAGCTGCATTTGCAGATCTTAACTCTTATTGAAGCAGACTGCAATTTGCTAATATAGTGCTGGACACTTGGGAAGGTAGCTACTGCCGTGAGAATTGCAGTGCATTAAAAGAAAATTGAGCAATTTCAAGTAAAAATCTGATATGTAATTGTACACAATTCTTATATCTTAAGATAAATAAAACAAGTGGCATCGTGGAAGCTTCCAGAATCTTGAACTTGTATCAGTTCATTCAACTTTATAAAGACATCACCAGTCAAGCAGCAGGAGTTCTTGCACAGAGTGGTACTTCTGAAGAAGCTGATGAGAGTTTGATGTCTGTGTCATCTTGTCAGGCCAGCTTGTGGATGGGAAGGTATTTTAATATACTCTAGCTTCTGACTGCAATTACAACATAAATATTTTGGAAGTTGTGTGTAAAACCTGAATTACAAACATCTAATGATCAAAAACTGCATACTCTAGGCAGACAGACATCATCACAAATGTGAATAGCACACCTTCTCTTGTACCAAAAGAACTGTGGTGTACTTGGGTGGAATTCTGTTGTGCTTCAGAACAATCATTTCAATGATCAGTTATAGTATAAACACAGTATATTTCAATCTCTTGAATAAGGAAACAGGAGGAAATTGCATCAGCTGCAGCTACAAATCTAGGGGTTTTGACAGTGTTTGTTTAAACAGATTTTGTTATTGTTCCACTTAAACTTTCTCTTCCTCTTTAAATTTTGGCATGTGAAGGTTCCCATCTGTTGTCACTAGAAAGTCATCAATTATAGTAATAATTTAACTTGTAAGACTGGAAAAATGTGAACTGTCTCACACGTGTTGACATCCTGCTTTGTTAACTAGAGGAAAAGCAAAATCCTGAGGTCAACACCTGCAATAGCTTCAGTTCAAACTCAACGTAACGGCAAGAAACTTGTCACTCTTCCCCTATGTGGAAATGTTGCTACAACTAATTCTTTACTTTTAACTTGCTAAATTAGTTCAGAGTTCTAACTTAGTTTTAAGTGAGGTAGAGATACGTTTTACAAGAAAAAGTAGTAAGCAGTGTAGTTCTTTATGTCAACCAGAGAAGAGCTGATAGCTGGTGTTTTCTTTTTTTTTTTAAGAAAACAAGTTGCTGAGCTGGTTAATTGTCTTTAGAATATCACAGTCCAGCTGTTAGAATGAGAAAGGGATCAGCTGTGTTGCCATTATACAGATAGAGCCCAGCCATTTTTCTAGGTCAGTGAGTTGCAGAATGTGTTCTTTTCATTTAATTTCCGATTTTTCTTGTTTGGGAATAGATAATCTTAAATGATTGGCTGTTCTTAGTTCTAAAAGTGCTAGAATTAGGTAGCGAATTGTAGACCTGTTTGGGAAAGTGTATTTTCCTGCTCAAAGATAGGGTCATGCTAGAACACACATATCTCTGGAAATGGCCTGTTACTTAAAAAATCCCAGATGTCTATGCAAAACAACTTCATATATTGCTAAAGTCAACAAGTAGCCATAAAGTTTCCTACGTGAGTTTCTTTTTCAGTTTTCATACTTTGAGATGCAGGTGATAAGCATCCTTCGTATTTGTAAACTTAATTGCTTGAGGTAGCATTCATGACAAATAACAAAGAAGAGTATGCTTTTCTGATATGTTGGTGATACACTGGAATTTAGTAAGCTTGTATCTTATCCAAGTTTTTCAAGTCATTAAGGAAAGGCTGAAGCACCTTCAAGTGTTTTACACTGAGGAGATTTTCTGTTTATTTTTCCATGATATCCTCCCACTTGCCTAGATTCTTCTCACCTTTAGACATTTTCTGCTCTGCAAGAGTTAGCTGTCACTGTCCCAGAATAGCAAATAAGTTTCATTCTTCTTCTTATCTTAAATTCTTCCACTGGAGTAATACCCCATTTCTTCAGAATATCGACTTTTTGTTTGGAGCATTCCAAACTATCCAACTTTATGCTTTTTGATAATGAAGAGACAAACGTTTCCTTAGTTTGTCACTCTTGTATTTTACCACTTCTTCAGAAACTTAGTCCTATGGCTAAGTCATAGGTTCCAGAAACTTTATAAATAGAGCATCCATTTTAAGTATAATTGATTATATATACACCAGCAAATCTCAAAAAATCAAGTGTTATCAAATATTAGTAGTCAGAATTGCATGGGCAGGGGAAATAAAAGGGAGCAAGTCCAAAGAATGTCATTATCTAATCAAAAGAGGTTTTTGGAAACTGTTGTCCTCCCTGTATGCAAATCACCGTCTGTAATTCTACCAAAAAATCTCCTAGCATTCCAAAGTAATTTTGCAAAAAGCAAATTGAAAAGGAAACCCCAGGGACCTACTGAAGAATGAAAAAACAGCATGTTAATTGCTGTTCATTAGCTGGCTACTCTGTACAGTTAAAAAAATGACTCTGTATTTGACAATTTCCCAAGATAGTTGAGCAAAAGCGGTCTATTCAATGGTCATTAAGGTGGACTGTCTCTCGTGAAACACCATTCTTTCCAGAACACAACCTCTGTGCCCAAAGTCAGAGAAGGGATTCCCAAATCAGTACTTTTGGAAAACCTAAAAATTTCAGAATGCTTATCTAGCTGTCTTGGAAGTGAGCCATGACAGTAAAATTAGGGAAATTTACCTGTCTAGTAAGAGCAATGAAAGCTGAGGAGTCTCTGCACTTTTTCACATGTGAGAAGTCAAGTATCTATATCTAGGTATCTCACAGATACTACTGTTAGGAGCTTTCGATACAGATATATGTTATTTGGGGAAAAAATGAAGACAGATAAAATGAAGATGTCTGTCCTAGGGAGTGATCTGATTTTGAAACTTCTTTTTTTTTCTTTGCAACAAGAACACCTAAAAGCTTAACTGGAAGAGCTGTGGTAACAGTCAGTTTGAGAGAGAGTCCTAATTTGTAGGAATGATCATGGGGGGTGTATTGCAAGCTGAAACCAGCCTTTTCAATCTAATGAGCAGTTTAGCTCTTGGCTTTTTGATGGTGTGTGAAATTAGTGGACATGCATTCCAGTTGTGATCCTCTTGATGTGTATATTTTTATCTAGGATATAAGCCAGTATACAGAAATTTGATAAAGTTCATTATGAAATAGTTCAGCCTGACACTGTAGAAAGAAGGCAGATTCTTTTCCTGCCTTTAACATAAACAGTTCTTTTGCCCAGTCATGTGATATTCAACAATTACAACTTCTTACACTTCCATGTTGATATGAAAAAGGATTTGCAATACCAAAAGCACTGTGACAGAAAAAAATAAATACATATTCTAACTTAGTTTAGTTCATTTACTGCTGTTTGTTGGTGTCTTGAGGCTGTATCTGCTGTCATAGGCTGGGGTGATGTAACTAGTCCATTCACAAAATTACATATTCCTTGAAGATAAGCACAGGTGTTCCTTTTTGGCCATCAGTAATTATCACAATAAACGTAGTAACTGGTGTGGTTATTAGGGCATACATATAAAACTTACTAGTTATCTGTGAGAAAATACTGTTTTCTCTTCCACAGGGTTAAACAGTTGACGGATGAAGAGGAATGTTGCATCTGCATGGATGGGCGTGCTGATTTAATCTTGCCGTGTGCTCACAGTTTCTGCCAGAAATGCATTGATAAATGGTAATACATACAAGGATATTCATTATTTTTTTTGTTATATTCATCATTATGTTCATTATTACTGGTCATCTGACTTGTTTCTGTTTGGTCTGACAGATTCCTTAGTCCCCATATAATGGACAGATTCCTTAGTCCATTATAATTTAATGTCTGAAGATAGCTAATGTATATATGATACGTAACAAGCTTCATTAAAATCAGACTGCAGCAGTAGGAAAGAAGGATTTCAGAATTTGTAAACATCTAATGAAGAATTTCATCTTGGAAAAAGAGATGTGGAAGTGCTTTTCAGCATTGGTTTTTAATTTTATATCTCATTTTTTGTGAATTAAATTATTCTTGCTCAGAACTAGGGAAGGTGGTGTATGTTGATGCTGGCATGTTATGCTTCACAAAATCACAGTAAAGCTTTTTAAGGAAATGTTTTTTAAGACTATTCAAATATGAAGCCAAGTTGGCCTGTCTTATCACTTATTTGGGAAATAACTGTCAGAGGGATATTTTCCATATATTATGCTTTCACTTGAAATAACTAGCAGACAATTTACCAATTTAAATATATGAAACTTTTCCAGGAAAAGATTTCTTCTCAATAGGAATGCCCTCAAATTTATGTATAACATGTGTCTTACAATTTATGTTCAGCTTCATAGTAAATTGAACAGCTTTTCAGCTTCTGCATCTGTCTCATACACCATTCTCTGCAAAACAGAAAGAAAAATTGCATTGTGGAGGAGAGTAGCTCTGACCACACAGAAGACCACAAGGACTGGGCAGGTGTTCTGGCAGTCTAGCATTAGGTGATACACATATTCTCAGTTAAAGGCTTTTTTTGATCAATTAATGCAAATTATTTTACATTTAAGCCACATAATTTGTGATTTGTGCATGAAAATTTGTTTTGTGACTTTTTCAAAGGCTTATCAAGGAAGTTACTCTTACAAAACCACATTCCCACAAGGAAAAAACCTAGTAAAAATTGCTGGATCCCAGAGTATATATGTATATTGAGATATATGTGTTTGTGTGTGCAATCATCTCTCTCTTCTGGGAAAATAACATCTGTCAGTAATACAGGGCTCAGTTTAGCAACTGTGGTGGAGAGCAGATTATATTCTGCTTCGGCTAATGAATCAGCTGAACTCTTAAATAAGTTCCAGTTATACCATTCTTTTTTTGGTATTCAGACCCCTGAGGTTAGTCAGTGGAGGGGGATGGGACCCTGAGGGACCAATTCTAAATTTCACTGGGCTGGATGTCTCAGGAAAAAGGTTCCCTTTTCTCTGTATACAGGAAACTTGTGGGGACTGGTTTCTGAAGTACCTTGGATGTATACCTAAAGATAGGAAGAATTCATTTAGACCATGGATTTCCACTTCAACTTTCTGGACAGGTAGCTAGATGCATTCTGAGCATCTAGCAAACGTGCTTGTAAGGAATGTGATGCCAAATTCATTACTCAAAGAATAGAGCTACATTCAGAACTGTTGGCTTATTTTCCTCACAAAGAAAAAGTTTTTAAACAACAAAAAATACTTTGGTCATCTAACCCAGTTAACCTGATCATTCTTGAAGTTCTTACTGGGTTGTTTTTTTTTTCTTTTGTTGGTTTTTTGGCTATTTTTTGGCTATTTTTTTGACCAGGAAGAGACCATCAATGAAAAATACTCATTTCTCTGGCTTCTTAACAGGAGCGATCGTCACAGAAGCTGTCCTGTCTGCCGGCGCCAAGTGACTGGGGCGAGTGATTCCTGGGTGGTCTCAGATGCACCTACAGAAGATGATGTTGCTACTTACATACTTAACATGGTAGATGAGGTGGGCCAGCCTCACAGACCCTGACACTGGCCAACAGGCTGATAATAGCAGAAGCACTTGAAGCTTTCGTTTTCACGGACGTCTGGTTTCACATCTTCTTGTCATTCATCCATTGTCTGTCTCTTACTTCTCTTCTTGGCTGCTGTGAATCTACGCTGCTCTCATAAACACGGGGTATACAAGACAGTGGATGTGTGTGCAGTCTTAATTATTAATCTGTACTTTCAGTAAACTCTTTGATCATTAACAAAGTTCATTTAAGCAACGTTTGCTATTAATTAGCAGTTCAACTACTCAGTGAAACAATAACAGCACAGCTACAATTGGTAACTGCTTTTTGAGCATCACAGTGCACTGCTATGGAAGATGAACCATGTCAGATGGCTTGACCTTGCAGTTCTTGTCTTTAAAATCAGTCCCTTGTAGTTTCATGACAAATGTGAATAAAGATGAGTTAGCAATAGTGATTACTAATTTGAATCTTTACTGCTGAAACTTGAAGATGTCCTACTGCCTGTTCTTCGGTAGCCAGTTATTGCTGCTTTTAGTTTTTACAGATACTGATTTCAATCTGATGCATTAGGAGTTTTAGTATTAATTATTTTTAATCTGTTTTGGAGGCCGTTCAGTATATGTCCTCGTGCACTTCCCTTTATTCTTCTAATAAGATTGTCCCTTAGAATATTTTTTAAAATATGGTATTTAGCATAGTCTTACTAGCCTGGAAACATTAAACAGTTTTATACACAGACATAAAAAAAAGTACATCAGTTTCTTTATAGTTTTTTGATCAAGAACAGCCAGAATAATTTTTTAAAATTAGGAATATCTGAAGAGAATGACTTGATTTGAACTAGTAGTTAAGGTGTAGTTTAGTCTGATACTGTGGTTTTATCTGCTTCTCTTGAGTTTTTGAAGTGATGATACCAGAGGTATAAGGTATACTAAAAGTTATAAGGTGATAATCTAAGTAAGGGTGCTGTGCTTTAAATCTACAAGTGCAATATACTTTTATGTAGCAGAGAGAAACTTCTATGTTAATAATAATGTTGCTTGCATGTGACAACTTGGGAAAAGGGATATCGCAACTGGACTGCAACTGTGTTTTTGTGTCTAGCAAAGTAAAATCATTGAAGAACTCAATTTAAACAGTCTAAAATCAATTGTTGGTATTCAGGAAACCCATCTTAAACCTCTTTTGCATAAATAGTGTTATGGAAATAAACTTGCAGACAATTAGTGGATGAGATACTTTTAAAAATATATACTAACAAATACTACTCTTCTAACTTGAGGCTACAGGATGAGAAATACTGAAGTGTAGCATTCAAGGGAATATCAGCATAAATCTTGCTTCCTCTAAGACCGTGTTTAATTACCATACTTGTTAAAGTTTGATGCTTCCATAAGGCTAAGGCTGTTATCACAGAGAGGTTCTGGACAAAAAGATGAGTGCACATGTAGATATGCACATTTGGGTTATTTATTCTGCAAAGTAATTTTATTTACATTGGGTGCCAGATCTTGGGAATTTCTGTATTATACTTCTATTTGTAAGGAACAT
Source organism: Pedionomus torquatus (assembly GCA_013398155.1). Lineage (NCBI taxonomy): Eukaryota > Metazoa > Chordata > Aves > Charadriiformes > Pedionomidae > Pedionomus > Pedionomus torquatus. The sequence continues at coordinate 11,391 of VZRU01008312.1, forward strand.
GCGTAACATATGGCACCCATTTGAGCTTGACTTACAGCACAGTTGTCAGATTTCTCATAGACATTAAGACAGATAAGCAACTTACTCTCCTGGCATGTGTGATTTAAAAGCCAGTATGGCTCGGTGCATAAATCTGTATTTAACTATTGAAAAATCCATTTGTGTATGTGTATAGCTTAGAACTAATGTTTTCCCCTTTGTTAACCCTTGGATATTAATGAGATTTTCTTCAGAAAATATATGGACTTTTTAGTTGCATAAAGGCAGTTATTGTTTGGGCTGAAAATTGTTAATGGTAAAGGATTTCCCACTAAAACATTTGCAAATATTCCTAATTACACAACAGTTTGGTTTCTGTTTGCTTTTTGAGCTTGCATTAGTCCATATTCAAAACTTTAAGATAATCTTTGAATTTTTTAAACTTTTTATATCACTGGACAGAAAGAGCATCTAAATTAAAGCTTCAAGCTAACTTTACTTTTTCAAGTGTTTCAAGAGTTATACTTCTGAACTGAGATTTTATAAGTTGACTTTCTGCTGAGCACTTACATGAACTTCTTAAAATGTAATTTTGTAATGATGCAAACAGGTCATTAATTGCAGCATAATGATGCTTGCAACTACAATATAAACTAACAAAAATTATTTAATAGTGAAAAAGTAAACTTTGTATTCTGTACAGCTTTTTTTTAAAATTAAGTTGCTGTAATTCACACTGCTGTGATGTAGGTACTGTAATGTGTGCCTTGTAAAATACATGTACTGTATGTTAGGTTGGATAATAGGTACATTAACACTAAAAACCTAGTAACTTGGTACTGGTTGGTATTACCTAGTCTGAAGTGCTACATTTAGCAAACAATATTGGAAAAGGAATCACACTGGCAGGGCCACAGTGATGGGCTCCAGAAGCTAGGCCTTGAAAATGTGAATTACTATGAACAGCTGTTGGTGGGGGGCATTAAAACAAACTAAACATTCTTACGTTAAGTGAACATTTCTTACGGACTTAATGTGAAATTGTAATTTAAACTTTATAGATTGTATTAATAGCTAAGGACATTCCAGTATATTAAACTTTGTGTATGAATTGTGCAATAAAGTTACTTTGGAAGAAATGTCAAAGTTCTTTTAAACTTAAGCAATCTCTTAGCTTTAATGCTACAGAAGTCTGAAAACTGAATTTTAATCAAAATACAATTGCATTGTACAGGTGGTGTGGTTCAAAGTGTGGCCGTGTCTCTTAAACCTTGAAGTGTGGTATTAGCAAGGTAGCTTTAATGCTGTTCTGCAAAAAAAACCCCTCACTCTGATTCTGCTTTTTTTCTTTTTTCAAAAGAAACAACTTGGAAAATTTTGCAGTGATGAGAGACAATTAAGCAAACAACTCAAAAGGACAGTATTGAGGAGTAGGTTTCTGTCGGGAAAAGAATCTTTCTTTCAGAAGTGTGATTTGCTTTTTCCCCAAGTTATTCCATCATGTTGCTGATAGTATTTTAAAGTTTAAGAATGCTAAGGTTTGGAATGTTCTCAGATTTCTCTGGGTTTTTTAATGAGAATTGAAGTATATGTTCAGTGTAACCGTTTCCTCTGTCTAGTTACTTGGTATGTCTGTTCGGATCTTTTGAAGCCAAGTGAGAAATGGGAAAGGAATATAGGAACAGATCAGGAAATGAAAATTGGAGAACTTGCCAGTTGACAGACCCACCAGGAGGTATGTGTACCAAGTTTCAAGTTTAGACACCATAGAATCATCCAGGCCAGAAGGGATCTCCAAAGGTCATCTAGTCTGACCTCCCTGCAGTCGCAGGGACACCCCCAACTAGACCAGGTTGCCCAGGGCCTCATCGAGCCTCACCTTGAATATTTCCAGGGAAGGGGCCTCAACCACCTCCCTGGGCAACCTGTTCCCGTGCTCCACCACCCTCAGAGTGAAGAATTTGTTTCTAATATCCAATCTAACATAATGTGCCTATTTCTTTCTTTTTAGTGGGAAATGGCATTTAACTGAGAATTCTGTATATAATTATAAAGGTTGCCTAATTCCATACTCATTCCAGTTCTGGAAGCACATGGCAACCAGTGAGATTTCTGTGCTGTAGGTCTGAACAGAACTGTTAGATGCCATCCCTGTGTAGCTGTGTGTGCCACGTATTATTTTTAGAAGGAACATCTTGGCTATGGTTCTTTGTGCCCTGTCTGCTGCTGAATCCTTGGCCAGTAGCCTCCTCAGGGAGCCTTAAAGACGTTCAATATAAGCGGTAGCTATACGTTATCCTGTCTGGCCTGAATTCTTGATGTTGCATATAAGTAATTCTTCAATTTTGTATGCACTAAATACATATGCTGTGTAACAGAACTAATTCTGTTGTGACTAATATCATAGTAATGAATTCTTTTCTTTTTCTGTTTTTCAACTATTCTTGAAGATAACTTACCATAAGGTTTTACCCTCACCTATTTTAAGTGGGTGAATAGGATTCTGCTTTCTTAGAAGTGTGTCTTAAAAATTAGTAATTTCAAAACTGATTTTTTTGTGTGTGTGATTTCTTCAGATGTTTAGTTCTAAGGCCTAGAATTTCTCATAGGGCAACATACTCTAAACACTGAAAATCTTTTTTCTGTTCCTGTCTGTAGCTGAAATTAACCTGAGTGGGACAGCGTTCTTTCCAGCAACTGCCACAAAGGATCACCAGACAAAGTGTTTTGCTATGAACTAGCCACGTTCCAGTCAATGCTGTCTGTGAGTGATCTGACAACGTTCTACTTTTGTATCTGTCTGTCCTGTCAAGATGTTAATTAGCAGATGATTGCTTACCTATTGGTTACCTCATTAACCTAACTGAAGAGATTAAAATATTAACCACTGGACCTGGGTTTATAGGCCTAAAATTAAAAAAATAAATAAGTATCAGTTTTGTGAGCTTGGATGGAACTTTGCTTGGTGCAAGTCTGGTGGAATGCAGAATACTATCCATCAAGTAATTAAATGAGCACTGTTCTCTGGTTCAAAGGGCTATTTAAAAATGCAGGGGGTTTTATGACTTCAGTTAGTCAGAAACCTGCCCTTCTGGCATTTGACTATATGTAGAACAGGGTTGGGTTTTGATTGATACAACAGTCTATGCTTCCATGCTAATGTGGTTCCCACTTAACTTCAAAAAAGATTTTTTTAAGTTTTTTTAATTAGATAGTACCTGTTAGTCACAGTTAATGAATTCATAAAATCATAGAATGATTTAGAGTTGGAAGGGACCTTAAAGATCATCGAGTTCCAACCCCCCTGCCATGGGCAGGGACACCTCCCACTAGACTGGGTTGCTCAAAGCCCCATCCAGCCTGGCCTTGAACACTTCCAGGGATGGGGCAGCCACAGCTTCTCTGGGCAACCTGTTCCAGTGCCTCACCACCCTCACAGGAAAGAATTTCTGCCTAATATCCTATCTATATCTCCCCTCTTCCAATTTAAAACCATTACCCCTTGTCCTGTCACTCCACTTCCTGACAAAGAGTCCCTCCCCAGCTCTCCTGTAGGCTCCCTTCAGGTACTGGAAGGCTGCTAGAAGGTCTCCCCAGAGCCTTCTCCAGGCTGAACAGCCTCAGCTCCCTCAGCCTGTCAGCAGTGTTGGTGTCTCGACTGCACGCACTATTCTCTATGCTGTTTAACATTCATCTTTAGTGCTTTGAGAGGTATGGGGGAGAAATGCATATTCTACAGGTACAGAGTATAGAAAGAGACACACAGTTTAATCATCTAAAAATATTTATTACATTTCCTACTGAAGAAAGTAATTTGTGTTAAGCTTCTTTTTCCTCAAAAGTCACCTTGACAGTAGCAGAATGTCTTTGTTGATACCAACAGTTTCAATTTGTCACTTGTTGGCTTCTTAGCTGTGTTGTTCTTGTCAGACAAAGCTGTTCTGTGTACTGCTTAAACTGTTTCAATTGCGAGTGTCAGAACTGCTGCCCTGCTCCCAAATTCAGGTGTTTTGACTCTCAGTTTAATATCAAGATGTGGCTCCAGGACCAGGAGGAGGTGCCACATGCCCAGTTTGGATGAGCAGGGAGCCAGGGCATGAGGAGACACCGAGGGCAGCCCTGCAATACAATTTCGCTTCAGGATGTAATGCCAGGTCTTCTGTGAGCACAAGTCAGAACAGTTGGTTTTCATTAGCACTGAATTGCTTTAATTTAAGTCAGCTTTTAGCTCCTTCTCTAAATATTGCTTATTATCTCTCTCCACTGGGGCTTATTTTTAGTTTTCATGCTGTGGTAGGCCATAATTTCAGTTTAAGCTTCTGTACTGCTAACAGTTTCATTGCATAAGTTTTTAGTTCTACTTAAATGTGGAGACTTTGGGCAGCTGCAATTTTAGTGAGGGACGTACACACACAAACATCCTAACCGTATTCTTTTATAATTTATTTATTTGTGTAATGTTTAGTGCTTCCACAAGAGGCAAAAGATAGACATCATTTAACCCAGGCACAGAAAGAAAAAGCAGTTTTTACAAACATCCTTCCCTCCACCCACCTTTTCCAGACTTAGATTTTAACTAGGCCAATAGAACAGAAAGGAACAGAACAATGGTACAAGAAGATCAGGTAGCTCTGGGATTAGAAAAAACTATTATCTAGTGGCAAGTGCCTTAAGGTTGCTAAAGTAACAGCAGCATAGAAGAACATCACTACAAATTGTTCAGATAGACATAAACATAACAGCATTGACTGTTTTAGATGACAGTATAAAATGCTCTGAGGTACCAGCTTTAAAGAAGTTGTGAATAATGCCTGAAGCTTAACACCAATGAAATGATGACAAAATAGTATATTCTCCATTCTGAAGCAACCTGCCCAATCCCCACCTACAATGACATTCTAGTTCCTTTCTGTTTGAGTAAAACACAAGCTGTGGTGTTTGCAGGTTTGAGCTCAACACTGGGAGATGGAGGAGGGGGCAGGATCAGCAACTGCCTTGTCTTGCAGTTGAGTGACTGCATATGACACTAACCTGGGCGTCAGCAGCACTTCAGCACTGGCTCTGCCCTCTGTTACACGCACAACCTGAGACTGCAGTGTTGTTTTGAACAGCCATACATTAGAACCAAAGTGCAACTTTACATAAAGAAAATAAGCTGCAGTTTAAGAACTGAACTTGAGAATAATTTTTGCCCAATTAAAGAATAACCAAAAGCGATGTAGTGGTGGAAGCTTGAAAGGATGTTGGTTTGTTTCCCTAAATTATAGCACTATTAGCTCAATTTATCTTTAAAAAGATTCGAGGAAGCACAGAAAGCAGAACTTGTGGTCATGGCCACTTGTGTTATTATTGTTACTGTCAAAATCCTGATTACTGACCATTAACTGACTATTCAAATCCAGTTTTGGTTTTGGCAATCCAGACATATTAGAACCTGATGTGTTTGAGGTAAAGAAAGCTTAAAAGGTATAAAACATACACAAATTTGGTATGATAGTAAGAAAACTAAGCAAACATAAGTGACAGCAAAAGGAGCACTAATAGCACTCTTGAGGTGAAACAACCCAAGTAAAGCAATGTTGATCAGATGACAATACTTAGAATTTAAATTCTTATTTAGGCTGGACACAGATGCTTTTCTCGGGTAAATGTTATAACAATTCATTAGTAAGTTGTACTAATGAAAACAAGACATCTGCATTTTATACAGCTAAAATTCTTGAGCTACTGTTGTCAGACTTCATCTGAAGAAAACTACCCTCACCAGTTCTGATAATGCATTATGTGAGCTGCTGCAGTTTGTAACAGTGAGGCCAATAGGCATAGTGACTAAGAACATTGGACAATTTTATGATCATACATCTGAGCAGCGTAGCATGATTTCACACACTTTTTAGCTGCAGAAGGAATCTGGCACTTGTTGAACACTGAGGACATTAGGCTGGGTCACTGAAGAGCTCAAGTCAGGTCTCCCACCACCTGTCTGCAACCAGATTCTGGGTGAAGAACATCTGCAGTCCTACACATGACACTGGCTGACTACAATGGAGACTGAATGGCCAGAACTCCTGTGCCTTGGTCTTCCTCACCTACCAGGCTGCTTTAGGTTTCATCTCTGTTATGGAGCTCTTACAGGGCTGCACAGCTACAGGAGGTGGTAAGGAATTCCTCCTTCCCTTACTTTGGTGCCATTGCCCTGCAATTGCCATTCAGAGCGGCAGGTCCATTAAGAGTGTCCTTGTAGGTATTGCTTTGAACTGCCACAGCCTGATGAGACAATGTGCGTCTTTAATGTATATATACATTTATGCCATTAATGATTTGTTTGGTACTGGTGATGTCACCACTGCTACTTTTGGCTGCATTTACAAGGGAAAGAGAGACCTGATCAGCTCTTGAAAGGAAGGATGTAGATGCCCAAGCCCCAGGAGAAGGGCCTAAGAAATACAAATGGCATGAGACATCTGATGTAGTAGAATGTGCAAGGTTCTATGTCTAGTGAGGCTTGATTGGCAAGTATTCATTTGCTTTTTATGCATTAATTCTGAACTACTGTTCTAAGATGCCTCACCTCCACCTACCCAGGTCTCTAACGGTAAACTGGAGATCCTAGCGTAAGGGCTGTAGGCTGTCAATTTAAGTATTGTAGTAGTGGATGTACTTAAGTATTGGATGTACAGGCATCAGCATCCTCTGCTGCCCCCTGCCTCAGGTCTTTTTTGGTGTGAAACTACATGCAGCTTCTACAGTACATAGATGCCATCATGTTATTACCTTTAGTCCTTTCTGAATGAGAGGTACTGTGTCTTAAGAAAGATGATCAAATAGAAAAAAAGATTTAAAGTGATAAATATTCCAGTAACTGTATTTTACTAGCCACTCCATCATAAATAAGATGCTTAACATAACATGATTTGAAATGACATATTTCAAGTGGGCTAGCTTCTGTATAAATAGACAGTTTGCTTTCACATTTAACTCTGACTAAAATACAAACCAACACAAATGTGTAAAAATACGTCAGAAGTAGGACCAGAACCCAGGTCTGGAATTTCTACCACTGATTCATAAGAACTCTTCCTTTGTTCAAGTAAAAAATTTCTCTTTATGTGCAACCAAAATTATCTGCATAAATTTCCAAGTAATTTGAACCAGCATATCCACATATTCCCATTACAAAGCAATAAAAAAAGTGTTCTCGACTTTCAAGGCAAAGTTTTCATGATATAATTAGACTCATTATTACAATGTACAATAGTGATGATTTTGACACCATGTTTTCTACTTATTAGATTAAAAAGCATTAATCTGCTGTTTTTCATAGACACCCTACGTGACAACAGGAAGTAAGTAAATAGTCATTAAGTAGGAGTACAGGATTTTGGTTTTTCTTGTTTTCCAGTATAACTGCTGAAACACTACAATAAAAACAGTCAGAACACCTTCCAGAATGAAAGGGCAGCCGCAAAATTACGCACCCTCTACAAACTGCTAATGAATGAAGGTTTAAACTTACAAGTGCTAAATGCTGTGATTGCTGGCGGGACAAAACCAGGCGTGTGTGTACTGTCGGCATCTGCAGAATCCTAAGGTGCGTATCACAGATGCACTATCAATATTCTCTGTTTTCCAAACTACAATATAGCGCACAGTTAAGACAGTGTGATACAAAATATTACATGATTCTGAGCTTGAATTTAATATTTACAGCAATATGACAAAGCCTAATGGTTGTAGAACCTGAAATTTTTGCAATGAGAATAATGCAATAAAAGATAACAGCAAGTGCTGTTTACCTTCCACAGATACTCCATTTCTCTCTGTACCGTTCAGTTATGTCTTGGTGGCATCAAAGACATGATTCAATGTTAATCAGCATCTTATCCTGCTCAGGAGTGAAATATTCTGGTTTCTTTGAGCTTGTAACTACTTCGACAGAGTAGAAATCTCTTCTGTTCTCATAGCATCAGACAGGAAACTAAGTTCATTGCAGAGTGTCTCGTACCTGAAGGCCATCCGGATCTGTGCAACATTGGTCTTTCGAATGTCATTTCCCTCAGGTCCTTCTTTACAGTAATTCACCCCTAAGAATTTCTGTTTTTCCTGTGAACGGGATTAAACGTAAGAAGGAAGAAATCAGCTCAACTGCTTTGATTTCTTGTGTAATCGAGTATTTGTTATTTGAATGACTCCAGTGCAACTGAAAAGAGCAGCTTCAACCAGCTGGCCGTTGAATTTTACCTCAGAGTCATACCCCATTTGAGAGATTTTAAATCCAAGGTTTATATATAATTACTCAGTGGTGCACTCAGCCTGGCTTGCTAAAGCCCTCTGTGCTAGTGCTCAGTCTTCACTACTACATCTTTCACTTGAGAGGTCAAAAAGAGGCTTAGGTTTCTTTTGTTAGATAAATGCTACACAAGAGAAAAATCAGTAGTTGCCACTACAGAATGTTGGAAGAAACAACAGAAAATACTTCTGAAGCCCTTTCACAAACCAGTTCTTTGAGAGGAATTCTTGAAAGTGATGTAGAAGAGAAGATGCTCTAAAATAAGTCCTAGAGAAAGCCATGCATGTAACAGAATTCTAAAACCAAAAGAGTATTTTCTGTAGTGCTCCTTTCTAGGCAAAACCAAGTCTTGCTTATGACAGGTGGTTTGTTTTTACTCAATGCAAGACCTAATGTATAAAATCACTAGAAAAGGGATATCGCTCAAATAATTAAAGGTTTAGGACTGGAGGCAGAACTGAGTATAGACAGGCACCTGATCTCTGCCTGTTTTAGGAATTTCAAAACAAAACTAATGAGGAAAAAGGTAGCCTTAATATTATTTTTTTTAATTTAAGATTGCATAACAGATGTTTTGTGAATATTTCTATAAAAAGGGGTGTGCACAAACTCATTACATAAGCACTCGCTATTCAAATTTTAGACTACTGACTTCCTGTTCCTACATGCCCTAATATTCACAAAAGAGATTTGTTTTTCAGCCACAATTACCTTATCTGACAATCCACTCTGTAATACGCTGTTTCTCGCTATTTCACACAAGTCACAGGTACTCAGTTTCCACACCTGGGCTGCAATAGCATATTCTTCCATGAGAGCTTCCTGTATCACCAAAACATGTTTAATAATAAATTATATGTAAATGAGATATGTACTAATTAGTAATTAAGGCATTTATACATGCTTTTTAGATAGCTGTGAAAAATTAGAGATTTAAGACTTTAACATCACAATTACTGAAAAACGGAATTATTTCAAATTTCCCAAGGGTAACTGTTAAATAAGTAATAGGCACTGGGTACCCAGTTATCTTAGTCTAAGGAATTGCAGCCTGCAGTCCAGATCCTTAGAGGCATTTATCAGGCAATTTCAAATGAGATCCCAGGGTATATAAACACCTCGGAGGATCTTGTTGTAAATCTTTAATGAATATTACACAGACAGATAGCAGGGCAATTTCTCACTTCTGACCTTCCACACATGGAAGCTGGCTCTGACTCTAGTGGGCTGTCGCAGCTGAGGATCTTCCACTCTACATGTAACTCGGCTGGTGCTGCACCACATCTGTGCAAAAAGCCCCCACAAAAGCTCTCTGTCTTTTCTAGCAGAGACGCATCATGGGCCAAAGCAAGCTTGGGTGAAGCACACCAGAGCTCGGCTTGTCTACAGAACACAGACAACTGAGCAATGTACAGGCCACTCTAAGGCACAGCATCGCTCAGGTCAGTGCCAACCACAAAATCGGGGCATGAAAACCAGCGACCAAGCGTTTCTGTCCTGCCAGGCCACCCAAGGACAAGAATCAGTTTCAGTTCGCTGAGCAAACAGCTCATACGTCATCTTCAGAGATTCCGCATCATGTTTTTGTAATGTACTTCCCCAGATTTATTAGTAAGGAAACTGGACTTTCCTGGCACTCTAGAGGATTGTTTATGAAGGCTCAAACCTCCCTTCAGCCTCATCCTTCATTCTATACTTCAACAGCCAACACTGGAGAAGCAAGAGTACAAAAGAAACATAATTAGGAAATCAGACATTTCCCTCTGAAACCTAACAGTGAGTAGCAGACTGAGAATGAGGAAGAATAATGAATGAAGTGACTGAAAGACATGACACTGTATAGCCTAAGCAATGACATCAAATAGCTTTCAGGTCATTCTGGGCCTATGTGGTACTGTTGCCAAATTCAAAGACAAATGCTTTTTGCAATTCTTACCTTTGTATAATGAAACTGCATAGGATCATCCGTGGAGAGGGAGACACGAAGTCCCTTATGCAGAAATTCTCGTAGTGGATTTTTTGAGTACTCCAGGAATAGGCTGTTGTTACTCAGTGGAGACATAGCAATAGGTATTTGTGCAAGATAATAAAGATACTGGAGGACAGGACTCTGCAGAAAAAAAAACAAAACAATCAGCATTTAATGCTACTATTGGATAATGAAAAAAATAAGTATTTCCCTTGGATAGCATGGAAACAGCATTACAGAAGGAGGCCTAAGATACAAAAAATGTAGGTTGACGCTAAACTCTGACTTCCTTAGAAGATATTTAAAAGTCTGAATTTTAAATGTTACTGTTCTTTATAAAAATAATTTACATCCTGCAACATATGTCATCTTTATAAAAATACGGTAACTGATATTACTGTAGATTACTAAGTATATAGAACTATAAGCATTTGATACTATCTGCACACTGTACCCCAAAACCTGAGAGCCACAGATAACAGACATGTAAGAACTGCTAAGGAATTTGTTATTTTCAAGACTGCAGTCCAACAGGTAAATTTTAGGAGCAAAAGAAGTTTTAATTTATTAGAAGTCATATTTTGCTGTTGCTTAACCAACCTGCAAACCTAAAAAGTGCCTTTATTATGATAATCATCATCATCTGCTTATCGCATCAGGCTAAGCAGGAGAGAGCGAACAGAAGAACACTTCAGACATAATTTTAGGCAAAATTTTTCTTTATTCTTGAATATGTTGAAAAAGGGAGAGAATTCTCCAGCAATGACCAGAAAATCCAACTTAGCATAGAAGGCTTTTCAAAATATTTCAGTAAACACAGTTCAAGTCTGCCACCCACTGACCAATTGTTTTAAATTAAATTATTTAATTAATTATTACAAAACAGTGGCCTGGGAATGAGTTGTGTCATGTTTTTTATTGAATGGTATGCCAGGAATGATAACATTTGTTCTGTCATAACAAGTTGTGTGTAAAGTATGCTGTCTTATAGAGCTGTGTTAAATTTCTTAATCAAGTGATCCCAGTTACTGTAGACAGAGATAATCAAAACGTTAACGAACCCTGAAGTACAGGGGCATCTGGTCAGGGAAAATAACCTTCGTCACCATACAGAACAGTTTTACTTAAATTCTTCCGGGACCTAACCCAGGGAGTAGTAACATGCCTAAGCAGTTTTTTCAGTGTAATTTTAGCTCTGCTTGGAGTAAACAAAAACAGGGGCTGCCAAGTCCTTAACTTACCTGAACAGTTGACCTTCCCTATAAAGACACTGCTTTAAAATATTCACCTAGGAAAAGCTGTATTTTTGTAGCTTAAATAAATAAGATCAGCTGAACTTCTTATTTGTTATTTCTGATCAAAATGCAGAATTACTTGAGCCTTGCTAAGAAAATTAATTTGGGGCTGCCCAGATAAAGTCAACTTGATGACTGCTGTTGGAACCTGTGACTGATGCCTAAGCAGACAGAGATTAGCTTAGGTGAGCAATAAGCAATACCTTCTTCAAGAGCAATCCGTGAGAAATGTTGTCTGCTGTCAGAAAGGCAGATACAAGGTGTGTGATAGACCCAGCTTCTCCACAGTGAGGTCGAAACAGAAAAGTACACATGCCTCTTTCCCTGAGGAGATTAAAAGCAAATTCCACTAATAAAAAATGCACTGTTCTTCATCTACTTCATATATTATTATTAATATGGGAATTTAAAAAAAAAAAAACAACAAAACAATCAAAAGTTGCTCAGTTATACAGTTACATATGCCATCTAATCAGGCCTACCTGTGGGCTACTGTCAAAAGGGGCAAGCCCAAGCCCCTTCCACCCAAGCCCCTTCTGCCCAAGCCCCTTCCACCACCTGACATTTTTGTCTTCCTCCTTCTTTCCTTCCCTGGTGACATCTCACTTAGCAATTGTGAAAATGGGATGAACAGTTATTTAACTAATTCCAGTTGTGGAAACTGGCAGATGGAAAATGAAGTGAAGTGATGCAACCTGCCTCCACATCATTCAAACTGAGGGAAGATGTGGTCGCACGTTGCCAAGAGTGAGTTAATACTACCTGGAGTGTGATGACAACCTGCCATCTCACCAGGTTACGTGTAGCATAAAACCAAACCCTCAGTAGCACAGAGATTATCTAGAAGTGTTAGTTATTACACTACATTTCACACTATAATTTTTAGAGCTATTTTATTTTTACCATCGATATTAAAAACCACGCTGGACTTCAGGTTATAATGGACCCTGTTACTGGGTACAGATAAATGTCCCATAAGTATTTGGAGGTGTTCAAAACAAAGAATTTCAGCAAGAACTGCTAGAGTGTAAGACAGTTCTAGGATGGATGTTTCATTTCTCCTGAAAATGGATGTGAGGATGTAGTCCATCCTTGCTGACTTCACTAACACTACCAAAAGTGTAAAACAGTCTTGTTGTACCTCAAATACTTGGTATGTTTAATAGGGTGAACACTCTTGCTGAGTTGTTGATGAATTGTGTCATTATCTCACCTCACTGTAAGAATATTTCATGATTATCTACGGAGATTTTGAAACAGCAGTTGAAATGATCTTGAGGTAAAAAAGAAATGCATACATTCTGACTGTCTTTGGAAAAGAAAAAGATGTAGACTACATCCTACTAAGAGATGACTTAGATATCCCACCGTACTGTGTCCTGTCCATTATAGAACTACAAGTAACAGCTAGGCCTGGTTTTTGCAGGTACAAGGTAATTAAAGGTGAATGGTTTTATTATGACCTTTGATTGTAGGGTGAAGAGAAAGGAATGCTTGAGGTAGCAGTGGGAGAGAAATAACAGTTTGAAAGTTAATTTAGATAAGACCTGTTAAAATGACAAATCTGTGTACCTCCTGTAAGAAAATCCTAAAATGTTTTATATTTAATAACGAACCAAATCCTTGCAAGGTAAGCGATGGCACTATAATATCAACAGATAACCTCACTGGGCCTCAGTGTGAGTCAGTTGTGCGGATCACTTAGTGAGTCAGCCACAAAGTCAGGAACATAACCTCAAGTTGAATTACAGGCTTTACTGAGCCTGATGCCAACGTCTGCTTTCACAGCCATGATCTCACAGCCAGTGTGAAACTCCCTGCACTACTTGCCTAGACATCAGTCTCAAAAGTAGTAAATCTGAATCAGTCAACAAGCCTGCTAAAGTAAGTTAGCTAGATGTGCAGTTTATAATTATGTCCTCCTTTGTCTATCTTTGGTAACAGCAGCAGCTCTTAAACCGATATTTCACAAGATAACTTTGTAGCTCTTAAATTAGCAGGAGGCAGTGAATCACCAAGAGGTACGTTAGATTTGGAAATCCACTGCACATCCAAGCAAAGGTCAACAAGTCGATTTTGTGGGGTTTCTTCCTTTGTTTTGTTTGATATATTTAGGTGTAAGAAATTCACAAAACAAAGATACACACAAATGTCAAGCGAAGACATCAGCCTGATGCCTTTACAATTCCCGAATATTTCATTTGAATTCATTTTGTGGTTAATGTTTTCAAAAGAACTCATGTACTCCTCTCGGACTCTTTAAACTAATTCAAGATAACTTTTGCTTCTAAAGATATGATCTAGACACTGACTTAGATTGAGACCAAGACTATTGATTTTTCTTTCTGGAAGCCTGTAAAATAAAAAATTGACTACTTACCTCCTCAGGTTGTTTAGCAACATGATGTTCACATACATGTAATACAAATAGTAGCTATACGGGGGATTCTTCTCACTGGTCCAGAGGTCAGGGTTAAGGCTCTTGTCAGAGAACATATGGCCACTATGTTTGGATTCATCATCAACACTGTCAAAGCCAGTTACCTGGCAGGAGAAGAGATTCACAGAAATTGGTGTTTTCAAAACGCAAACTTCAGTGTTACTAGCTCCTGCTTCAGGACTTGCTTGTGCAAAGCATTATGCATCTTGAGTTTCCCTCCTTACAATAGCAGTCCTGCTGTCTCATATCATGCCATGCAGACAGTGGGAATAATGTACTTTCTTGGAGGATGTATCACCCATTTTTTTCTTCTGAGACAAACAGGAGACTCAGGTACACAAAAGCCTTCAGCATAGGCTTGTAAGACTTCCTTAGATCCAGATTATAATCCTTGAAACTCATCTGCTTTGTTATTTGAAATGCAGTTAAAGGCCAGAGGCTGCCAGGAATTCTCAGAGTTCTGGTTTGGGTTATACTCAGAAATGTCTCTTTTAATCATGTCTCAGCAGCTACATCCACACTTCTCTCCTGAGTCCCATTAGGATCTACACAATGCTTCCTTTTTGCCTTCTTTTTGGAGACCAGTCCCAGAGGCAAGCTCAAAGTACACATCCTGGATTGCAATGTTCCCTATGCACAAAGCATAAGAACGTTTTTTGCTCCTTCTTTATAGAGAGGATACCGAGAGGACAAATAAATAGCTGTTGAGCTGTTTCAGAGGAAATAAATGGCAACTATCTGACAACAGGACCTTACCCAGGCTTTTATTAAATTGTGAGGGCTTTGAAACAATAATACAACTAATGTATGGAGAGGGAAGCTTTTTTTTTGTCCACCAATAACTGTGGGCAAACAAAATTTATGAGTAGGAGAGGATCCATTTCATGAGACAGAAAATCCAAACATACTTACATATTTAAGGAAAAGGTGCAATTCTCTGTGGTCTTTGGGATTGATTGTTGCTTCAAACAAGGGTAGGAAAATGTTCTCCAACATCTTCCCAAAACTCGGCAGAATATTTTTTGACCTAAATATGTCACTGAATGGAAAAAAATATACACAGTGGTGACCATTCTTTAATCAGTTCATATTTTTTCTCACTTCTTTATTTTCTGTAATTTGTGTATATTCTAGAGCTTCAGTTCTACCAGGATTTGGAAATTCAAAGTTTATATCAGGGCATGGATTGCCTCTGTGCTCTGTTTCCTGCACTGCCTGGCATTCTACTTTATCCAGGCTCTGCCGAAACTCCCAAGTGCTCCAATAATAGAGAGTATGCAGGGGTAGATGCTGTCTCAAGAACAGTGACCCTTACAGCAATCCAAGCACTAATAGGGGAGATAAGGAATTGCCTCTCATGAAAGATTCAGTTTTCCAAAGTTGTAACTGCTCCACATGAAAGTAGAATATTCTGCTTTAGTGAGCCTCTTAGAAAAGAGGAACAGTACTACAGTGTGTCATTATGTGCATGACTTAATTAAAGTGTTAATTACAGTATGTATGCAAGAAATTAAAGGAAAGAAACTTTCTCCATAACGAGAACCACATTCTGGGGGATATATGTGACCATGATGGCCCCTTTTTTACTCCTATTCTAACCATGCAATTTCAAATCATGGAGCTCTGCTATTAAGGCTGTCAAAATTGCCATGGGAGACTGTACTACAATACACAGTATTAGAAACAAAGAACTATTTAATAAAGTCCCAAAGGATTCTTAAAAACTAAGAAAAACGGATATTGATTTAAGCTTGCAAATCAGCAATCTGGGGTTTGATTTGAAGTTCACTGTCATTTAGTCATTGATCTTGAGGAAGTTCGATTATAACAGTTTACAGAGCATTTTTGATTCCTTTATGGAATTGAAATCCTTTATGGATTGAAGAGTTGTTTTAGTTTCATTACTAAATTGTATTTTAACTTGCCTTTGAATAAGCAAGTTAAGCATAATTTAAGGTAAGCAGCATAATTTCACCCAGTTGTAATTTTTAGTTTTAGTAGCTTCAGACTTACAAATAATACACTGTAGTTTTGAATAACTTCACAAAGAGTAGATTCAAACCCCATCTCCTGTCTTTCACCCCCAGACCATTGGGAAAAGTGTAGCAGTGGTCAAGAATAAACTTCCCAGGCTGTTACTTATAAATAGAACTACAGGGCAGCTCATAAACCATCTAAAAAAATATCAGAAATTAAAAAAAATCATTGGTACGATTTCAAACTATTAAAATTACCAAGAGCTCCTGATTACTTACTAGATTCTGGGAACCTGAATTATCCAGCGCATATTAGGGGAATAAACTTTATGCTTAATGAACCATTTTGCCAAGTTCAGCCATTCATCTGGAGACCGTCCATAAATGGATAAGCGGGGTTCTGTATACTGGTACTTACTTTCTTCTAGTTCACGGGCTACTTCCTATTAAGTAATAAATATATTTGCTTTAATAAGGACACTGAAGATCATTTACAGCTGGTAGTATACTTATCATTGTATTTTCGTCAGACCAGACATAACTGTATTGTCACCTTTTAAAGATAAAGGGAATCTCTTGTCTATTAATCCATTATTTTCTTTTAGGCATTTAAATATTCTACTAGCCAGCTACCTCGGGTATCACTTGAGTATAACTAACTGTAAGACCTAGATTTAGAGGACAATATTCTTGTGCAGTTATTACTAACACTTCTGTAAGACACATGTTTAAAATTGGTAGATCAGAATTCACTATTTAAGCTGAAGTAAATGACTACATAAACTATGTAGAATCTGACCTAGAATTCTTGGTGGTAAGCAATTTTAAGTCTATTCATTTTAGACAAGCACTTACTGTACATCGAAGACCTGATGGCTAGTTCATGAAAACTACTAATACTTTTGTTGTAAAAAATTAATTTGAAGCCTGTGCATTCATATGCAGAGACAGATTTATGCAAAGGCGCTTCCCGAGCAGCTACCATGAGCCAACTACATCCTAAGAAATTATTAAGCATATGAATTGTCCCTTGGCTGTTCTCCATTAGTTTGAAACAGTACGCAGCTCTGCTTTGAACTCATACACGGGTTATGCGTATGACTTTCTAAGTCATAAAATTATTTAGAAAGCAGTAGCGACTGGAGGTCTGTCTGATGAATTGCTAGAGCAAGCCCAATACTTGGAATCACTTAACCATAGCGTTAGCTCTAGGTACAATTAGGGCATTACAAATTTTTTACAAACCTTCAGTTCTCTACAGCTGGAAAAGCTTGAAACTTACTTACCTTGACCATACGAGCAAAATATTCACCACCAATATAGTTCTCAGTTTTCAAATACAAGTCCCTCAGCTCACTGGCACCAACTGGATTGTATTTGGAATTGAATTTGTCAAATCGATGAAATGTTTGACGACCCTGGAGGAGGAAAAAGCCCAAACAACCATAGTTTTAAGTACACAAAGTAGTTTATAAAATAAATTGCCTAGCAATACAAGGCACAGAAAAGAAAAAGCCTATGCTAACGTCCTTCAAACATGCGAAGTAATGCATGTATTAGAATTCCACACTTGGAAAACTTAACTTTTTTCTCTTGTTTATTTTGTCATTTTAATAAACTTACTGCATGGACATCTAAAGAGTCTACAGTGAGGTCATAAGGGTCCATGTGAAGGCTTTCGAAAACTTGCTTTAAAGTCATCTTCTTGCCTTTTTTCTCTGCAACAATCCTGTCGGGCTCCGTTTGATACGTGTGTTTGATAAACCTCAGTAAGTGTTTCTGGTTCATGCAAGCAGCAGCATGGATATGAGTATCAACCTGAAATCAAAAGGTTATTCATGCTCATCATCCACATAGATAAACTGAAATTAGCAAAGTATCTGTCAGTGACAACAATGACTAAAGCCTTCTAAAACATTCCTTAAGGAAGAAATGGATTAGTGCCTAAGCAAGTCAAAATGTTTCAGAACCCTGAGATTTTGAGTTTGGAGTAATTATTCAATAAGCAGAGCTATAAATAAAATAGCCTTCAATTAATAGTTTCCTATTTAAATAACAACATTTTCAACAAGTTAAGATACATTGTAAATGCAAATCATAGAACCTGGGTTCAGATTGAATTTCCTGACAAGAACCAGACAGCTTCTGCAGGTATGCTTTTCTTTTGCTCAGAAGCTTGCGCTGCTATTTCAGCAGCCTTATATTAGAACACAATCCAAAGAAACAACTGATGAGATCTGGAGGTTTGTTGATTTAGGTTTTCCCTTCGGTATGTGTAATTCTTTAGGTGCCTCCAGCAGATATGTAAAATGAATCTGTTGCAGTTCCTTGCAGTCAAGGATTTATTATCTGAACTACACTGATAAAGAATAGAAGAAAACCAGGTATATTCCGCAACAAATTCTTGTTTGAAAAGGCAGGTAATACTAATTGCAGTTCCTAACGATCAAGTGTCTGAAAAGGAAGAATAGGCGTTAGCTAGGATAATGGCCTTAAGGAATCTAAAAGCACAGCGATTTCCAGGATATTGCTTGGGATCCATTATCTGGGTCCCAAGAGCTGCTACTCCTGGGTCCATTTTCTCTGAATTTCCTTGAGAAATTCTGATCAAACAACAAAACAGCCTAATGCACGTCCTAGGCAAAACAATGAAATTACCAACAAATTCCTGTCAGTTTAAAACCAAATTTTGATTAGATTTCACAGTTGCCGCATGAGCCCAACAGCCTTAGGCACAGCTTGACAGACTCTGAAATTGCCTTCAAGTCCAGACTGCAGAAGCAGTTTCAGCTCACCCAGAAGCCACAATACTGCGGCGTTTGCTAAACTTTTCATTTTCCTCCAGCCCAGGCCCTGTCTGGACAGAGACGGCCATAAGCACAGGCATGTGGTCTCAAGTAATTGCCAGCTTTCACTGTTTCTAATATCTGCCTTGCGTACCAACTGCCTCACACTGGAGACAAGTCTTACAAGACCATAGAATCATAGAATGGTTGGAGTTGGAAGGGACCTTGAAGATCATTGAGTTCCAACCCCCCTGCCATGGGCAGGGACACCTCCCACTAGAGCAGGTTGCTCAAAGCCCCATCCAGCCTGGCCTTAAACACTTCTAGGGATGGAGCAGCCACAACTTCTCTGGGCAACCTGTTCCAGTGCCTCACCACCCTCACAGGAAAGAATTTTGGCAGAATTTCACTGCAGAAGGAGTAGGAAGCAAGATAGTTTGTAATACAAGCTTCAAGATAACAGGGACAATATGGTTCAGACAATAAGCCTAGAGAGCACCACACAGTACCATCTACCTATATTGGTAGGAGATGGTTTGGAATCATAAGTAACACTTTACCATGAAGTGTTACCATGAAACTGCAGTGTAAAAGGCTGCTCTAACTCCTCATACAGAGTAAGAAAGGAGCTTCAAAGCCGAAGTGAAAACTAGTCTTGGTTCTGCACAACACTGCTAATGCAGCTGTCAGAATGCACCCAGTTTTGCTGTCTACATTTAAAGGCTTAAATAGATCAAATACTGACAACATTCCCAAGAAATGTCACAAAAGGAAATAGGAGCTGGAAACCCACACTGTCACATTATTGTAAAAATGAAACTTACTTGGCTTTCAAGGTGCAACCTGAAAGTTAATTTGATCAACTGCATACATGTATTTGTACATCCAGAAGAGAGCATGAAGCAGAGAGGGGGGCTTTTCAATCTCAAAAACAATGACGTAACAAGATCTGAAGGTTGGATGCTGACATTAGATACAAGCTCCTAAAGATACTTACATTGGAACAGTTTGAGCCCACTGCACTATGCTTTTTTAAAATGCAGGTAACCAGCATTCCCAGGGACAGCGTAGCCTGTATGCAGGAAGTCACACCAGAAGAAATTCTCAGATAAACCAGCTACAAGGAGTCACTGAACCTACACCTCTACAATGGCTCTCATCCAGGACTCTTCTGTCCCAGAAAATGAAAGCATAAAATCATAGAATTGCTTAGGTTGGAAGGGACCTTTCAGATCATCACTGACAACTATCAACCTAACACTCACAAAAACCATCACTAAACTCTAAGCACTATGTCTGCCTGTCTTTTAAATACCTCCAGGGCTAGTGACTCAACCACTTCCCTGGGCAGCCTGTTCCAATGCTTAATAACCCTTTCAGTGTGAAATTTTTCCTACTACCCAATCTTCAATCTAAACCTCCCCTGGCACAGCTTGAGGCCATTGCCTCGTCTCCTGCCACCTATTACTTGGAAGAAGAGACTGACCCCCACCTCTCTACAACCTTCTTTCAGGCATTTGTAGAGAGCAATAAGGTCTCCCCTCAGCCTCCTTTTCTCCAGGCTGAACAACCTCAGCTACCTCAGCCTCTCCTCCTAAGACTTATTCTCCAGATCCTCACCAGCTTCACTGCCCTTCTCTGGACCCACTCCAGAACCTCAACGTCTTTTCTGCCAAAACAGGACATAGTATTTGAGGTGGGGCCTCACCAGTGCTGAGTAGAGGGGGATGATTACTTCCCGAGTCCTACTTGCCACGCTGCTCTTGATACAGGCCAAGATGCTGTTGGCCTTCTTGACCACCTGGGCACACTTCTGGCTACTATGTAGCTGACAGCTGACCAACACGGACACATATGACATAAGACCAGTGCCTTCTCCTTTATGTAGTGACTATGCCAGGAGCTTTCAGATTCCAACAAATGTAGTTAACATCCTGATCTGCTTTTAAGAATCAGTAGGAAAAAGATCCCAGAGCACTCAAATGAGTAACAGCCATATTCCTGCAAAGTAAATCTCAGCTTATGCTATGACACAGTCCACAGCAATGCCACTGTTTTACTTGGCACATGTAGTCATTTAATTTGCAGTTTATACATACAGGCATTCACATGGCCTTCTAAGGGTAAATCTCTCTCTATGTGAATGTCAATAGCATGACCAAAGACCAGGATATAAATATTAACATTAAAGTGTTAATCGCTACCTAGTTCAAATATGCCAGACACTTTAAAGCTAAATGAAAAAGCAAGAAACATGTCACTGTCTTGAAGTACACAACATGAAGTACATTAGTAATGCACAGTAAACAATGCTGTGTCTAAAATAAGAAGAGCTGGTTTTACTAACATATCATTACACTCCTCAGAGTAGTTATATTGACACTGAACACAAGTGCATTATATATACATATATATATAGTTGCTCAGGTTAATAAGTCTTCTGTTTTAGAAACAAATACCGTTTACTATAAACTCTTTCTGGAACAGTGAAATACTACAAACTACAAGGCTTGGTCAGCTTATACAGGAGAGTGAAATAACAGTTAATAGATGCCCTTTAAGGCCTAAACATTCAGGAAAAGCAAGTCATGAGCATAGACTACCAGGTGTAGGGAACCTACATAAGTTAAGTTTATTGCATTTTAGAATGCAGTAGTTCCAGTGGTTGCTCAGCTACTGCAACTAGTGAGATTTGAAACAAACAAACCAACCAAAACAAAACAAAATAAAACACTTCTCTTTATGTAAATCAACAGGGATGGCCTACTGTTAGGAAAGCAAGAACAGAAAGCAAGAAGACATGTTGTTTCTTTTGTTTGCCTGTATGCAAAGATCACACGACACAGGAGTAACCACATTTCTTTTATAGTCCTGCTCCCTTTGAGAAATAATGCTCCCAAACGTGCCCCTGCAATTCAGTAAGCTCCTGGGAAATCTCCTCCAGGCTCCACAAGCATATCACATACGTAGCTCTACAGCTGAGCTAACCAGATCAGGCATATTCTCTGCAAACCAAGATTTTCCTTCCCCCCCCTCCCTCTCCCTAAATATATTTGCCTCCCAAAAGTAGAAAGACTTTCCTGGAGTCTCTTTCATGCCTTTTCCAGAGAACATGCAGTACTTTTGCTACTTTTTTAACTACCAGTGTATTTTGACCTTTAGGCAAGCAGCAAATTCAGTAACGACAAAAGTCTTTGAAATTATCACATAGCTTTTTCTTCATTGTTTTTCTAAAACTGATGCATCTTTCTGGAAGGTTATAATGATTTGAGCTTTGACCTACCCCAGCAATAATTAATTAGTGTGCATGCTTTTGTACATTTTCACTATCTAAACGAAGCACCTAAAGACAGAATCCTTTGATATAGCTTATATGGTCTGATTTGGCTAGTGATTTTTTTATCATTATTTGAAATGTTATTATGCTAAGAAATTGTTACTAATTTCACTGTTATTTATAATAAAAAGCATCTACTAAAAGAATTTGAACAGATTTTCATATACGGCTCTTTGCCTCTTTGGCCCCCTCAAAAAAAAAAGACATAATCAGTCCCATTTTAAGCTCTTATTATTTTGTTTTTCATACAATACATTAAGAAAACTGAGGCTTTCTGGGGCATGAGTAACAAGCCCCTACCACAAAGTCTATTCGCTTCTATCTGCAAACATTCTGCTTGCATTTCCAAATTTGTTACAATGCCACTCCAACCCAGTTCCCCCTTAGTGGAAATAAACCTCATCTGCATGCCCTTGGCCAAATTTCCTGATACAGTTCTTCTCCCTTCATGCACCCTAGGAGGAAACCTTTTACTCAAGGTCATATTCATCTCCAATGGAAAGAAGAAACACAGTAACTGTCAGAAGCCTATCTTGGAATGCTTAAGATGCCTTCAGTGAACTCACCATTTTAACAAATTAAAACAATTGTTAACACAAAGGTTTCCCTAATTATTTTAATTCCATAACCTCATTTTTATTCCATAACATCAGTTTTCTTGCAGTTAAAGGATGGCAGAATTCCCTTCACTCAGCGATTCTCCACGTAATGAAGCCAGCCTGTCTTCTTCTGTACCTTCTCACTTCAGGCTAACCCTTTCCTTTCTGTAGTGACCTGTCCACCTATGCCATTCTGCCTGCAGGCGTCGTGCATTAAATGCTTTTGCTTCTCAGTCGAGATGGTTACATGGTTAGAATGGTTAGTGTTCAAGGATCACCTCCTCCAAA